>CM060193.1:64271645-64769538 GCA_030549335.1 Pontederia crassipes
CACGGCCGTGATAATAACTTAGCCAATTTTTGCTTGCTGAATCTTTCTGTCACGGTCATGACCAGAACTGTCACGGCCGTGACAATCTTCTGGGCTATTTTATGTTTTTTCTTCCCTTCATTTCGACGTTTTCTCATATCCCGCCATGAATAATTTCCAGATTTAGGTAGAAATCAAATCTAAATGAAATTATATGAAAACAAATCAAAACTCCTCTTTTCTAAACATAAAAATATTCTAAAGTGTTAATCAAATGATCTAAACTAATGCATAATTTTTCGTGCATCAGTGCACGCACTGTCGATGAATATTCCTAATCCATACGATGTTTGTTTAATTTTTGCTGAATAAGTAGTTATTCTCTCGTTTATTCGGCATCCAAACGATGCTGAGTTTCGAAAAAATATGGTATGTTGGTCATGTTCAATGGTCCAGATCATAGACTACACACATGTAATATAAATTGTGCACTGCATATTCTTTTTAATATATATATATATATATATATATATATATATATAACAAAAAATTAGCATCTTTTATCACATCCATTGCATTGACTTAAAACATTAATCATAATAATTAACCTTATTAAGATAAATCCTTCCAAAGCCCATCTTATCATGTTCGTAAATAATATAAAAAAATAAATTATATATTTGGCACTTTTGTCCATGATACTACTAATTTTTTTAGGACTAATGATTATGGTGTGCTAAACAATAAAGAAAAAAAGATTATATATATATATATATATATATATATATATATATTATGTATGTATGTATACGGGGTGCTCCTGCTCCCAACTTAAGTTGGCAGCACCCTGCTCCCACTATCGTTCGCGTAATTGCGCCTGTCTGATTCAATCTCAACGGTTCAGATGCGTGCCCGTCCGATTCAATCTCAACGGCTCAGATGCGCGCATATTTTTTCCATTTTTTTCCATTAACCCTCCGCACGCATGACCAATCCTAACCCTTTCCCCCTTTCATCTTCTCTCTCCTCGTCGTGTCTTCTGCACGCCTTCATCGCCGGCCGGCCCCGCCCCCAATCTGCACCCCGACGCCCCTTTGATGTCCCCCGATGCACGATCTCGGCCGCCGACACGAGATCTCCTCTTCTGCACGCTCTCGCTGTCGGCCGGCCCCGCCCCCTTCACGATCCGCACTTCGACGCCCCCCCGTGACCCTCGATCTCGGATCGACGACCCCCACGCTTGATCTCGCTTGTCGACGCTTGATCTCGCCCGTCGACGCTCGATCTCGCCCGCTCGACCTCCTCGCCGATGTGAGATCTCGACCTCCTCGTCGATGCTCAATCTCGCCCGCCAATGCTCGACCTCGCCCATCGACGCTCGACCATGCCCACCGACGCTCGAGGTCACCACTGCCGTATAAGCAGGTCGCCGCCACCTTCTGCAGGTCGCCGTTGCGCATACGCGGGTCGTTGCCACCATCTGCAGGTCACCTCGCCGCATACGCAGGTCGCCGTCGCCGCAGGTTCGGTGGGAAGGTTATAATTTGATTAAAATTTCATTAATATTGAGTTAGAAAGAACTTGTGTTGGCTGAATATTTGGGACCGTGAATTGTGACACGCGGTTAATTATGATACTTTTATTAATGCACGCACCCCGACTGATCTTTTCTCAGGACATTGATTATGATTTTATGATAATGTCATTTTGTAGTATGGCATTGTCAAAATGTCATTGTCGATAAGAAGTATAAAAACATCTTGGACCCATCGAGACTCAGGTCAAAGGTTTTATGGATGTCGATTTACGAAACGAGTTTGGCATTTATTATACTTTTAAATTTTATTTCATATATTGCACTTCTATAATTTGTCATACTTTCTTTGTTGACTGCAGCAAAGTGCTTGTCAATACTTCGAATGGATGGATGCATCATTTGAACCAAGATCCACGTAAGTTATAAATGAGCTATTATGCAAAATTGATCAGATGGAAATTCAAAATGAAGTTGAAGAAGTTGAAGATAGGAATGATAGAAATGGAAACAATTTATGTTTCAAATGTCTTGATTCTTGTAACCATTTTCTTTATTTTCATATGAAGATGTAATATGGGGATTTAATGTGTTGAATGTAATGCACTTTGCATGTAATGTGTGCACTTTGGCTATATGTTTTGCACAATTGGAATATGAATTCTGCTTTAGATTTTCGAATTTATTGTTGTTTACTGCTATAGATTCTCACTCTTGTTAGATAAGATACGTGCACATGTTTACTGCTTTCACACATAAATCATTCATCTTCTAGAAAAGCTCAATGGATTTTCTTGCATGACCATGAAAAGCGTAAGCTGTAATCATTGAGTTCCAAGAGACTACGAACTTTTTCTTTGCAATCTTAAATGCCCGAAGACATATATCGAGTCTGCCACACTTGCTATACGAATCAACCAGAGCTGACAATATAAAAGGATTGCTTAGAAGGGCAAACCTGAAGGCACAAACAAGTTATGTTGCAAATGTCTTAAAATGAAGACACAAATAACATAAAGGCACACACATCCTGACTATTATGACTACCTTTGCAGTACACACACAAAAAAATAGAGGCAAAACTATAGAGTAAGTACAAAGACGAATCTTTATGATAAGAACAATAAATATTGTCAATTATTGAGACGTTTTTGTCCAAGTTTTTCAACATCGCATTAGAAAGAGTACACATATTTGTCAACTTAAATCTGCATAATTTCATAATTTCAGCACCACCACAAAGAGCAACCCCAAAATCAGCATAATTTTATCATCTTCCTCCAAAAATTTCAACAACCCCAAATATGGCTTAGATACCAAATCTGCATAATTTTAGCATGTTCCTCCAAAAATTTCTAGAGAAATATGGTAAATGAGTATGTTTTCACTGTCTTAAATCTATAGTAAGTAATATAGGTATAACACATGGAAAAATACCCAAACCTACCTAAATAGATCACGAACATAATGATCTACATGCCTTCTTGGTTGTCTTGATTGTCGGTAGCTTGCAAAATGAGAATTAATTAAAAATGATTATATAAGTTGACAAAAACATGTATCATACCTTATCCAAAGGGCATTTTCGCTTATCATGTCTAATCTTTCCGCAAGCTCCACAACTTCTCTTCTTGGAATTCTTTTTCGATATAAAAATTTTAGCTCCCGATTGAAACCTAAAAAAATTTCTTGGTCTACCTTTGGCTTTGACACGAAGCGGATCACGAATAACGAATTGAGGTTCTTGTATATTGACAGAGCTTGCTTGACTTATAGACATTTCACTAGTAGTTAGTTGACCTAATTGATGGATGTATTTGCCATATAAAATGTTATAAATTTACTTACAACATCGTCTATCATTGAAATCCCAAAATGTAAATACTTCATGGACAATAAACTCATTTCTTGTACTTGTCACACATTACTTTGCCAAGACAATTTTTTTAAGTGGAGTTATGTCGTCATCGCTGCAGGATATAGTGCTCACTTAATTTGAACGTGCATTTGAATACCTTGCATTTATTGTCCAACGATGAAAAATATATTGCTCAGGTAAATATTTCACACCTTTTTTTGTGGAGAACTGTTATGATATGGCAACATAAAATGCCCTTTTGTTCAAATTTTTTACAGGAACATTTTATAAAGATTCCTTGTCATGACTAAGCTCCACAAATTCTTATCTTCATCTACACCTCCTACTAGATAAACTGAGCAGAAGGATTTTTTGACATCCTTATAAATCTTACGAGCATAAAAATTGAAGGCTTGTATATATTCTTATTGAAACTTGCAAAACACACGATGTGTATAGATCTTGCCTGCTCCGATCTCTAATGGATTATGTGTAAGATAGGCAGGAGTAGATTTAATAGTGTGAAAATCTTTTCATTCTTCAACTGCACGACGACTTTGAATTGCTTTGTCATATTGTTGGACAAAATATGAGAGTAAAGTATTTGCATTAATAAATCCATAAAAAAATTATGCTTTCTGATCTTTGAGTACTATGCATACTTGCAGTGAAAAGATCTTTAAAGTATAATGAAATCTATAACTACGCTTATTGTACATATCCTCTAACCAATGACCATTTGGGATATCAAATTTTCTTTTCCAATAGAGCCAACACTCTTTGAATGCATCTATGCTTGCATATTCATAAAGCCAATTGTTATATTTTATTTTAAGGGTCGTTTGGCAATGGGAACTGGAATTCCTTCAAGTTTCGGTGAATATTCGGTGTGTGTTTGGATGGAGTGGAATTTAATGAGGAGAAATAAGGTAATTATGTGATAGGAAAAAGTAGATGTGATGGATTAATTTTTTGTGAGTTTTGAAATAAAAATTGATATTATAAATATAAAATAAAATAGTGTTAATAAATAAAAACAAAAGTAAAAATTAAAAATTTTGTTTAAAAAATTTATTAAAAAATATATTATTTAAATATAAACAATCGGGTTTCAATAAATAATATGTAGTGAAATATTAAATTTTTTTAATGAAATAACAAATAATAAATAATAATATATTAATATGTTATAATAAATAATTTATATTTAATATATAAATTATTTTATAAGATACATGTGTGAGAGAGAAAATAAAGAAAGAAAAAAAGAAATTGAAAAAAATTGTCAACATGTCAAGTAAAAAAAAAAAGATGTCGACTGCTACAGTGCTGGTGGAACCAAAGCAAGGAAAAAATGGGTCACATGGCCCCTTTTTTTGGACTAGGTTCCGCCTTCGGTTCTGCCAAACGTCACGTCCTTTCGCCGATGCCCGGTTTCAGGCTGGAAACAGGCAGAACCAGCACTTAGTTTTAGTTACCAAACACGTCCTAAAAGTGTCACATGCATAAAGGTCTTGTAAATGAGTCATTGCATTGCTCTCAATGTGCCAAGTGCAAGAATATATGATGAGTGTTTGAAAAAACATTTCTTATAGTATTTCTCATGACAATATCTTGATCAGTAATTATACAAGTTGGATGCTTTTCATACATGCATTCAGACCATTTAGAGAACAACCAAGTAATATCTTCTCGGTTTGATCGCACAATCAAATAAATATGATCTCATATCATGATTAATTCCAGTGAATGTAGTGACATTCCTAAATTACTTGTTCGAAATGTAGTATCAAATACGACGACATCTCCAAAAGTTAAATAATTAGTCCCAAAAAATTCATTATAGTTCCATCTTCATCCAACTCCCATCTATAAAAAATTCCCGAATCACCACATGCCTTATTTTTAAAATAAGATATGATATTTAGGCATTCAAATGAAAAAGTTTCATTTTCTTTTTGTTCTGAGATGATCAATGCAATCTTGAGCTATTATAAGGAACTCATTAGACATATTAAGTACTCTAGCTATCCGGGATGGACCAATGCCAAATTTGTGTAGGTTTCAATAGACTCTTTCGAGGTTGCCGAGATTTCTTTTAGAGATCGTAAATATTTAACTTTCAAAGAAGTTATTAAAGAATGGGTATGTTCTTCGTGAAATTTTTTTATCTCCCACTTACCATTCTGCTTTTGTGCAACATATAATTGAACAAGAAACCATCTCTAACTTCTCTTGTTTGATTAAAAATTTTTGCAAACTCTTGCTTCACAAACTTATGACCTTCTTTAGAACAAATGAAAGTTCTATTTATAACTTTTCATATAGGCATAGACTTATGTGAAGTATATTTTCTAATAGAGAATCTCACTAATTTAGCATAAATATTATAATAATTATATGCTTCATCATTTGTATCGAATGTCGTGCCAACTCTAGGTTTTAACATCTCATAGGATTTCACCTAATTTGAATATTGGGATTCAGAAACATTCATCTCCTCGTTACTTTCTCCACCTTCGATATGTTCACGAAACTCTGATTGTCAACTTCTTCAACAAATTCAATATCATCCATTTCAATAATACTTAAAGGATAAGAATTAGTTATCCAAAGTCGGCATAAAAGATAATACGACAATAATTTATTGCCAATCACTAATACGACTAATTTAATTCACAAATTATGCGTACAATCATATTATGAAATTGGATTAGAACTTAATTTGATTATAACTATTGTGGATTTCGATATTAGCTTGCTTCCCACGAGATTAACCCAGTGGTCTACCTGCAAAGTGTCGACAGCGAGGGTTATTGGTCGGCGGGGGCGAGGGTTATTGGTTGTCGATGTTGAAGGTTATCAGGCGATGGATTGGTTGCGTGGGGGCGGCGAGGGATATCATGCGGTGGCGGCGAGTGGTCGCGTAGGGGGAGACGACGGGCAATCTCGATGAGACAATGGGCGACGGGGGCAATATCAGAACAAGATCATGCGATAGCGGGGGATAAAAAGAGAGGGCGGACGTGGGGGCTTGATCTGAGCAAGATCGGATGGCGGAGGGCGATCTTAGCGAGAGAGCGGGCATCGGGGGCTTGATTGGAGCAAGATCGGATGACGATGGGCGAGATCGACGAGAGAGCGGGTGTCGACGACAAGGAGAGAGAAGGCAAGGAGTTGCTTGCCCGCCGACGTGAGGGTTCCTCGGTGCGACACCGTTGGCGTGCGGATCGCGGGGTTGGCGTTGATGTGTTTATCGCAGAGAGAGAAGAGTGGCAGGCGAGATCGTGCATCGAGGGCGGGGCCGGCCGGCAGCGAGAGCGTGCAAAAGATGCGACGAAGAAGAGAGAGAAGATGTAAGGGGAAAAGGATTAGGATCGGTCGTGCGTAGACTTAATGGAAAAAATCCACACACAGATTGAGTCGGACAGGTGCAATCACGCGAGCGATATCAACCCTGATGATGAATCGAATGCGCACGATTTTGGGGGAAGGGTGTTCCCAACTTAAATTCATATATATATATATGTATACACTCTGTGGAAGCAGGATTTAAAGTATTATATAGTAAAATTAATTGAAGGCGAGGGTTATTGGTCGGCGGGGGCGAGGGTTATTGGTTGTCGGCGGCGAGGGTTCTTGGTTGTCGATGCTGAAGGTTATCAGGCGATGGATTGGTTGCGCGGGGGCGGCGAGGGATATCATGCGGTGGCGGTGAGTGGTCGCGTAGGGGGCGACGACGGGCAATCTCGGCGAGACAATGGGCGTCGAGGACAATATCAAAACAAGATCATGCGGTAGCGGGGGATCTCAAAAAAAGAGAGGGCAGGCGTGGGGGCTTGATCGGAGCAAGATCGAATGGCTGAGGGCGATCTCAGCGAGAGAGTGGGCATCGGGGGCTTGATTGGAGCAAGATCGGATGACGACGGGCGAGATCGGCGAGAGAGCGGGCGTCGACGACAAGGAGAGAGAAGGCAAGGAGTTGCTTGCCCGCCGACGCGAGGGTTCCTCGGCGCAACGCCGGCGTGCGGATCGCGGGGTTGGTGTCGATGTGTTTATCGCAGAGAGAGAAGAGGGGCGGGCGAGATCGTGCATCGAGGGCGGGGCCGGCCGACGGCGAGAGCGTGCAAAAGATGCGACGAAGAAGAGAGAGAAGATGTAAGGGGAAAATGATTAGGATCGGTCGTGCGTGCGTAGGCTTAATGAAAAAAATCCGCACACAGATTGAGTCGGACGGGTGCAATCACGCGAACGATATCAACCTGATGATGAATCGAATGTGCACGATTTTGAGGGTAGGGTGTTCCCAACTTAAATTCATATATATATATATATATACACTCTCAAGCAGGATTTAAGGTATTATATAATAAAATTAATTGAATTTTTAAATTAAGATTTCTTATTGGTTTGAATTTTTAAATTAATTTCAAATGTAATGTACATGTTATTTTTACCCGAATTTAAATTGTCAAATATACAGCAGGGAAAAATTGTCAAATGTAGGGTTTAGGGTTTGCTTTCCGGCCAACAGCTAAAGGCTTCCGTTTTGGTTCGTCTTTGGGCGGCATCGTCCCGTCGGCGGAACCAGATTAGGATCCGCTCGAAGGCACCGTTATGGCGCGTCTCACGCTGGAGCAAATCGCGCGCGAGATCGAGAACGCCGACGACACTGCCGGCGTCACGTCCCTTCAGATCTCCCACCGTGCTCTCTCGGACGTAAGGCCGGCGAACTACGTTTCTGTTACGGGGGGCGCGAGTACACGTGGGCGTGAGTAAACGTGAGCTTGTTTGATTGTGCAGGTGTCATGTTTGAAGAAATACGAAAACTTGGAGAAGCTTGATCTCAGTTTCAATTGCTTGTCAAGTCTCGAGGTGTGGCGATAAGTTACATCTCTGAAACCGTTTGAGCTTGCTGTTTTGGAGTTTGTGCTGTGAATTGGAGCTGAAAAGTGTTTTTTTTTTTTTGCCGGTTATTCTCGAGCAGGATCTGTCTCCCTGCGTCAATCTCAAATGGCTATCTGTTGTGGAGAACAAGCTCAAAAGCTTGAAAGGGGTGGAAAACCTTACCAAGTTGATGGTAACTCTCGATTCGGTGTACCTGTTATGCCAAGAACCAACTTGTCGTCATCAAATAATATTTGTACTTACGGGCCTTAGTAAATAAGCTTGTCTAACTTTTCTGTAGTAAAAAAAATGTGATTTACCAGATAATATTGTAACCTGGTATTAAAATGAAAAAATGTATTTTCTAGCCTGTTTTATCTAGTACGAAGAATGAATAACCAATCTTGAAATGGATGATCAGGTCTTAGCAGTACAATTTATTGCAAACGTTGATTAAAGAGAATACAGTTAATAATGGCTTCGTACTGTTGCGTATACTCATAATGATTGTGTAATTTCTTTGTGATATGTGGAATAGATTCTAAATGCTGGCAAGAACAATCTTCAACAGATGGATGAGGTCCAATCTATTCCAAGTCTACGAGCTTTAATTTTGAATGGCAAGTATATGTGTTCCTTTCTTCTTTTTCTATTGGCGACTATATTTCTTCTTTATTTGATGTTCGTAATAATTCCGGTCAATCTTCTAATTTGCAGATAACAACATATCCTCCATTTGCAATCTTGATCAGCTGAAGTATTTGAACACACTTGGTATGTAAATAAAGTAACAAAAGGTTTTGATATATGGAGGCTCTATGCCACTCCAATTAAAACATGTCACCCATTATCTTATCTTCTTTTCCTGTTTTTTTTTTCCTTTTCACTCTCTGCTCTATCATGTATTGTCCTTTTCCATCAAAAGAACTGATGGCTACCAGCCTACTACTAATATCCTTAAGGTCCATCTAAGGAAGATCTGAGCCTCCAGTCAAGTCGTAAGGGTTTGTTGTGAGGAAACACTAGCTTAAAGGAGAGGCTTAACAAACATATAATTGCTCAAGTACGGGGGACAGATGTTTGAGCCTTGAGGAATCAAATACTAGTATACTATTCTTGCGTCTCTTCCTAAGGTTACTCAAGAGAAGTGTCATCATCCTAGCTGAGTCCTTGCTTTCCTTTATTAACTAATTAATGATTTAATGCAGAAGAAATATGAAGTTTCATAAGCCTGATGAGTGTGCTGGGTAATGAGGTGAGGGGAAGAAATGAGGCACCCAGTGGGTGATGTGGTAATAAAGGTGAGGAAAGAGACAAAGCACAGGCGAATGAGTAATGGACAAAAGCAAGAAAATAAATGGGAAGAAAGAAATATGAGGCATAGCAAAAGCATAGGAAACTGAATGAAAAATGGGAAGAAAGAATATAAGTTGGAAGGGAAATTATCCAATTGATGAAAGGAGTAGTGGCATAAAACATTTTGGAGCGGCAATAGTGTTTCTCTTTGTTTTAAGGCATGAGTATGACTTCCCTCGTATTATGATCTACTGTAATCTTTATGTAATTTTGGCACATTAGATGTGACAAGTTTTCTTGTGTATTAGTATTTTGGATAAATAAGAATGTTGTCTAAAGTGACTGGTTAGCATATAACTCATGTGCATTTTCAATATGAATGCTCTAATTGTAGTTCATACTAGATGGATAGAGAAATTGATACTAATTGAGATAAAGTGTTAATGAGAAAAATGATTGTCTATGCATGATTCTTGAGCTTGATTATTCTTTATATTTTTTGTAGAATTAAGTGTTCCTCTGTGTATGTTATTTCTGCTGCATTTAGATTTGTGTTTTTGATTGTGTACCCCTCTTTCACTTAACAATTCATGCTATCAGGTTAATGCAAAAAAAAGTATATCATTTGTTTATCTTTTCAAAAGGATTATATGGGATGATTTCCGATTCTAGAAAAAGGTAGTGCCAACACATTAGAGTAAGTTAATATCACTGGGGAACCGGGAAGCATGTTTAACTAGAAGTATGTTAGAAATGCCATGTTCCATCTGATATTGATGGCTATTGTACTTGTTAGATCTTCTGGATCACCAATTACAATATGCTCTTTGACCTAGTTATTATATGACTGTTTTTTGGGTCATCTTATGTCACTATATTTAGTACTTTTTTAGATGATCTGAATGTAAGATAATATTAATTCTGTTATGTTCACATTCGTACTGTATATGATGCTCATGAACAATGGCACATCCATCCTAATTATCATGTCAATTTTCTTTCTTTTGTGTATTTGTCATACAGTTCTATCTCGAAATCCGATCCATGAAATTGGTCTTGCTTTGATGAAGGCAAAATCTATCACCAAAGTAAGACATAAATGTTAAACTGATGTTTGATTGTTCCTTTGCTATATTATTTAGTTTTCCGTATTTTTATCCAGAAAACGGGAAAAGTACCTCTCTAATTTCCTCTCCTCTCTATTTAGCTGTCACTTTCTCACTGCCAAATTCAAAGTATTGGGTCATCTCTGATTTCATGTACTGACCTAAAGGAAGCCAGGCTTGCACACAACAAGATCACAGTAAGTTCTGTTTGAAAAATCATATTTGGTTCATTCTATGTGGTGTTGTTATCTTGTATTTTTTTTTGTTTAATTTTGCGACAATCCTTATGTTCATTTTTATCATGTGAAACCAAAGAAGGTAGATAAGGGGCTCTTTCTGTCCTGCAGTTTGTTCATTTTTAAGGTGAAAATAGTTAATTATCTATCTCATCTTCCTAGGAGATATAAAGAACTTCTACTCTTCTTGAACTTTAGAAGTAGCTTCTTATAGTTTATTGATATGCTTAGCTAGTGGTCATTACATTAACTCGCCAAGTCAAGTTATGTTATTGAGCAGACCTTTATTATGCAGACGCTTCCAGCTGAGTTGGCTCAGAATGCCAAGCTACAAAATTTAGATCTGGGAAATAACCTAATTGAGCATTGGTCAGATTTGAAGGTTAGTAGGACTCGAAAAATTATCAATATCGCATGTTGTCCTTTGCAAAGTGCAATACTGGACAATCTTACAGAGTATCTTTCCTTGCACTGCTTTGTTAATCGATTTGACCAACAGGTCATTTCTGCATTTCACAAATTAAAGAATCTCAATTTACAAGGGAACCCTGTTGCAGAGAAAGAAAAGTTAGTGAAAAAGGTGATCTTCTTGCTTCTGTTAGTGCCATATAAATTGAGATGCTTGGCAAGCTTACTTTCCTTAGCACTGGCAGGTCAAAACACTGATGCCGAATTTACGAATATTCAATTCCAAGCCTATTGAAAAGCGTGAAGGCCTTGTTGGAGCAGATAGGTTGAAAGAAGTCAAGGATGGCCCCTCTGTTGGTACAACTGGATATCAAGCAGAAAAGAATCATAAAAACAAAATTGCTAAACTAAAAGCAAATGTGTCGGATGAAACTAAATTAAAAGATCTGGGTAAAGGAGATGATGCGGTTCAAGGAACCACTGATGAATGTGAGAAGGAAAGTAAGAAAAGTAAGTCCAAATCCAAACTGGAGAAGAATACTTCGACAGGTAAAAGTTCGCAAGAAAATTCAAAAACCACAAAGGAACATAAGAGAAAAAAATCCATGGATAAGGAAGAAAGCCAAATGCAAGGGATCGACGATGTTGAAACACCATTTGCTGACATCATTTTCTCAGATAAGATTGTTCAACAGATGACTGTGAATGAGAAGAATGGACCAGCTTCAATCAATCGAACATTTCCAGGGGGCGTTGTAATTGACCATAAAAAGAAGAAGAGAAAGTCCAAAGGTACAGCCACAGATCCTTCTCTTCAGCTCTTGTCCAAATCAGAAGAGGTTGGGCTAGGCGGACCATCAGCATGGGAGTGATGTGATTACTGATTTAGTATGTAATCTATCGAACTCATCTCCATTTCATGCAATTTTCTTTCCTCTTCCAGGAATTGGTTAAATCTAAAATGTTTACCTTATAAACCATTAAATGTGCTTTGTTTTGTTTTTTTATGTACTTCAAATCTATTCCACAATGCCCCTCTCTCCAATCTATTGCTTTTTTATGGAATCCTGAGTAAATAATTTTATGCTTTATTAAAATCTTCCGGCAACTGCTGAGTTTAGAAGTTCGTCCTCATGTGTGCTTCAAAAGGTTCTGCTCTCGTCACTCACACACACAACTTTAGAAAAAGACCTGACATAGTTCCTTGGCAAGAGTTCTCATTTATTTGACCCCTTCTTTTTGTAACCTTGCCAACTGAACATGTCATCTAGTTATCCTCCAAATTGCACTTCACTGATTCTGCACCAAGGACATACTTCCCAGATTTACACTAATCCTACAGTGAAAAAGTTTCAACATTTTAACAGAGCTATTTTTTTTTTTGTGAATGTAAAATTTTTTTGTTGAAAAAATTACCAACTTAAGATGATATTAAATTAGTCTGAAATGAGATTTAAACTTGTGATTAATGGGCTTAACATGAGTTGAATGGTCACAAAAGAAAACATAAAAGATTGATCATGTGTATCTATATATTACATTATAATATATAACAGTCTCATGTCCATAATTTTTCAACATTTAAGTTTTCTGGAATTTTTCTTAACTTTCCTCATGAGAAAAAGCTTAAAAGTTGAAAACAAAAATGTAGTACATTAATCATTGTGTAGAGATCGAGAAAAAAAAGACCAATATTGGCAATATCTGTTCCTGTATATAGTGTATTGTAATCTCTAATAGAAATGTTAAAAGAGAGCACTAGTTTTCTTTTTTTTTTCGATATCGACATATATATATAGAATCAAGACGCGACCAGAATCCCGTCCGGCTCGCTGCGGCAGAGCTCCGGTTCATTTGAAGACCACGAGAACCAGAAAGGTGAGGAACGCGGTCGCGCCCAGGGCGGCGCAGGCCAAGTCCACCGCCCCCTCCCGCCGCGCGGCCATCTCCTTTCGCCGCCGTCTCCGGCCGACGAACTCCTCCCACAGCCTCCTCGCCGCCGACTCCCCTTCCCACCGCCGGCGCTCGCCGGACATCGCAGCGCGGAGCACCGCCAGCGACTCCCTCCCGCTCAGGCAAATCCCGTCGACGCCCTCCACCGTGAGGGACACCTCCCGCACTTGACCGGCGTCCTCAGCGCACGTGACCGTCGCCGTCACGGCGCATCCCTCCTCTATCACCGTGGCGAACCGGACCACCGTCTCCCCGGTGAACCAGTGCCGGTCCACCGCTACAGGCCGCCTGCTCGACACGTTGACCGCCCGTCGGGCTTCTGGGTCGACGACCACCCAGCTCAGCGTGAGCTCGTCTGGCGATATGACCGTCTCCGCCTCCGGAGCCGGCGAACGCGGCGAGGGGTCCTTGCGATCGAGGGCGTCAATGCGGAAAGGCGAGCTCCTGAACCAGGGCGTGGAGGCGTCGGTCTCCACGACGCGGGAGAAGACCGGGGCGCCGTTGTGGTAGAGGTCCACGGCGGAAATGAGCGAGGGACACAGGCCGTCGGGTGCCTCGTCGGCGTCCGCGATGAGGACGCCGCCGGAAGGGCAGGGGCAGGGACAGGGGAAGGCGTCGGCGAAGAAGGAGCGGTGGGAGTCAGGGAAGGAGGTGGAGATGAGGCGGAGTAGGTCGGAATGGGACCGCAGGGAGGGCCATGTGGCCAGGCAGAGGTGGCGCCAGAGGTCGGGCTCGGAGGCGAGGGAGTGGAGGCGGGAGCTGGCGCAGCTGACGGCGGCCAACGCTGGACCATCCAGGAGGCGGAGAGAGCGTCCTAGGACGTCCCCGTGGAGGTCCTCTATGTTGGTCGCAGTGTCGACGGAAGCGGTGGCTATGCCACCTTTGACCGCCGCCGCCGCCGCCGGCGGCGGAGACTCTGCCGCTATCATATACGATAGCGTGCCGCGTCCAACGCTCTCGCCCGAGCCACCGAGAGACTTCTTATGTAAAAAAATGTCGAGGGCAAAGAAGAGTTGTGAATGGAATCTGATGTGCTCTGCTTCCTCTGCATGTTATATAATATAAATATAAATATAAATATAAATATAAATAATCTTCAAAAAAATATAAATATAAATATAAATATGTTCATTTTTAATTCATCAAGTATTTGTTCGTTTTTTTATTAATTTATTAATTTATTAATTGTGTAACGATGAGCTCTCATATTTTTCCCATGATATATTTCATTACGGAAATAAAATTTTGCATGTGGAAGTTGTAATGCACGATTTTGTGTGAATATATGTCGCATCATAATTGATTAGATGACCGAATTTGCCCTTGTACCCTGTCTTCATTTGTCCCTTTCTTCTGGGCCAAATTAGGTTAAGTAGGAAGATTACAGGTGATGATGATGATGGATAATAATTATGATCTAAGGATAATAATTAAGGATCACGCGCGATTTCGAAGTTGTCAGATTCGTGCGAGACGACTAAAGATACATTAGTTATTTTTTTCCAATTCATCGCCCTTTCCTCTCGGACAACGGCGGCGACGGGTTGCGAGACAGCGACGGCGAGGGGTGACGAAGGCGGTGGCGAAGGGTCGCGAGGCCAAAGAGGAAGCGGCAACGTGCAGTTGAGCGGCGGCGAGGGTTCTCAAGTGAGGTCGATGTGCGTGTGGCGGCGTGCGACATGCGACAGAAACGTCGACGAGGGAGTTCTCGAACGAGGTCGATGACACAAGCGATGGGGTGGGAAAGTGGCGACCTACAACACGAGGTCGGGTGGCGAGGAGTGAGAACGTGAAGGAGGTCGAAGGATCTCATGAGCTCGTGAGGAAAAAAATTCATGCGCCCGCATCTCCACCATCGCTTTTCAATCCAACGATCGCGATCGGGTATCCGAAGATCCACCCCTTGAAATTCGATCGTGCGGTCCAAAATTTCGGAGCACACCCTCATTAAATCCAATACAACAACAAAGCCTTATCCCACTAGGTGGGGTTGGCTATATGGATCATATGACACCATTTCGCTCTCTTCATTAAATCCAATAATTAACAAAATTAGGTTGTTTAGTAATCGTAATAATAAAAATCAGTTGATCCTTTTTTTCTTTATTTCATAAAATTTTGGATAAGACTCAAGATCTCTCATTGTTTTAAGAGTTATTTTCTTAAACATCTTCTAAATTATAGTAATTTTTCGCGTCTAATTTTGAATTATAAACTTACCGTATGATATCCAGAAATTTTATTATGAATTCCACTTAATTCTACTAATTATTTCATTTCTTTTATTTATTAAAAATATCAAAATGTCCTTTCATGAATTGTTCTCTCTTTTGATGTTTAAAATAAAATAAAATATTTTGATAAGTCAGTAATGTCAAAGATCCTCTATTTTTAATATTTTTAGTTTTATATTATTTATTCTTATATTATTTTTAAACATTAAAAATAGAGGATAATTTGTGAAAGGATATTTTAGTCTTCTCGTAAAATAAAAAAGTTAATAAAATCAGATGAAATGATTAAAGTGAAAATCACGATAAAGTATAGAGATAAGTTCATAATTCAATATTAGACGTAAAAATTTATTTTAGTTCATGGAAGATTTAAGAAAATATTTTTTTTTATCAATTGCAATATGAAAAGGAGAAGTCAATGATGGAAATGACATCCACAAAACAATAACTCATAATTGTTAGCTTTGAGTTGAGGCCAAATTGAAAATGAAAATGGTTGGACCATAAATGGTTGTGGTACTTGAATTAAATTCCCAAACAGCAGCTTGCAACTAATAAGTGGAGTTGTGCACAAATTGTCTTCTGGTAGTGGTACAATTATTGGCCATTTCATTCCCTTTGGTTGCTTAGGAAGCTAACGCTTTCTTTATTAATTAGATTGGGAGGTCTTGTTATTCAATTATTTCTAGTGCATTTATTTATGTTTTGTCTATTGGGACCTCGTCCTCCCTTTATGCCCAAAAAAGATTCATGTATTATGTTGTTAACTATAAGAGTTTTTATAGAAAAGATAGATCTCAAGGTTTTAGGCTCACGTTATTGTGGTGAGGTTATGTTACTCACTCACTTCACTTGCTTTATGAACTTAAAGCTCCATTTGGCAAGAAGAAAAAAAAAAAGCGTGATTTGGTCAATCCCCTAAGCAAAATATTTGATAAACTAATTTTGATACCGATGTTTGATGATTTAGTAAACTAATTTGATTAATGTTTAGAGAGTAGAGGATAAATTTTTATTTTAAATTTATAGAATTAATGTACACATATCTGGACATATTTATTGATAAACGGTTTAAATAAATAATATTTTTAAATGATAAGATTTAATCACTTGTGAACATATAGATTAGTAAATCAGTGGTCAATATACGCCCAACATCTTTCCAGAGCGCAAGGTGTTCCGAAGATACTTTAGTCTCATATATTTTGCTATAAATAAATTTAGAATCTTATACCAATTATTTGTATTACTTTTAGCGTTAGAATAATTTTGCTGTAATAATTTATTTATGTTACTTATTACTTGAATTGTTATTAAATAAATAAAAAATGGATAATATGAATTTTCATTAAATATTAGTTATTTCTTTAAGAATATATAATCTTTAGGGCAACAAAAAAAATGAGATATATATATATATATATATGTATATATTACAAATAAAAGTTCTCTCTTAAATATAATCCATAATTAAATAATTTATTGTCTCAAGCTCATTTACGTCATTGGTTACACTTGTTTACTAATTTTTAATTAAAAGTCTATAAATGAAGCTTTGAAGAAGTAGTACATTGAACTTTTTTTTATTCTCATTTTCATACGATCCCACAAAATTAAGCCTTTGATCAATTGGACGGGATAAATTTTATTAAATACCTTCAATTTTGATGTTTTCTTATCGTGAGCTCTCAATTTCACTTTATAATTAGATAATTCTCCATCTTTTAATTTATTTTACTAAAAGTTCTTTTCACTATAAATAATCAATTTTTCGATCATTTCATTGATGTGATACCTTATTTTAAAATAAAATTATATAAAATAGAAAATATAAAAAGAGGGGACGGCACGTGTGCCCCCTCTCCCTCTCCCTCCAGCCGGCGTCAGTTAGCGCTCAAGTGCCAGAGGAGAGGGGGAGGGGTGGTTGCCCCCCTCCCCATCCTCTCTGGCGCCAGAGAGGTGGGGGCGCCGCCGCCCCTTCCCCTCCTCTGCGCGCGAGGGGGCACCCCTCCTCTCCGGCGTCGGAGAGGATGGGCCCCCTCCCCCTCTCCCTCCGGCGCTTGAGCGTCTGCTCGGAGGGAGACGGGTGCGCTGCCCCATTTTTTTATAATTTTAATATAATTTTAGTATTTGATATAATTTTTATTTTAAAATAATATGTCATGTCAATGAAATGATCAAAAAAATGATTATTCCCTATCGAAAGGACATTTAGTGAAACAAGTTAAAATATGAAGAGAAGTTAGTTACAAGTGAAGTTGGAGGACAACGTTGGAAAAACAGATAAAATTGGAGAGTATTTAGTGAAATCTCATTGGAGGTGCCATCCGCATGATCGAACACTTTAGAGAAAACCCAAAGACCAAATTTGTTTAGTGACCTCATGAAAAAATGGTGATTTTGGAAGGACCAACAATACCGACATACAAAGAAAAATTACATCATATGTCCTTCAAATTTGACGTTTGCTCAGCGCTGCCCTTCAACTTTAATTTGTAACATGAATGTCCTCTATCTTTTAACTCATTACATCGATACCCTTTTCACCGCCGATCGCCCCCGTTTCTCGGTCGCATAGCTGATGTGGCGCTAATGCGACATCTTTTCTCTTCTCCACAGATGTGGAAATATTAAAAAAATAAAAATAATACTTTAAAAGATAAAAAATGCAGGAGAGAAGGAGGGGGTGTTGCCCCTCCCTCTGCAACCATCAATGATTGCCAGAGGGGAGCGAGACACCCCTCCACCCCTCCTGCTCTGCGCGCGCTGGTGGGGTGGGGGGGGGGGGGGGGGGCGAGGGGGGGGGGGGGGGCTCCTTTCTCTATGGGGGCGCCCCGGAGGGCGACGAGGAAAGAGGAGCCCCCTTTGGCCTGCACGCGTCGCGGACACACGTAAGCAAAGAAAAAAAGGTGGGGGGGGGGGGGGGAGATGGCGTCGCCTCCCCTCTGCGGCATCAGCGAGCTCGTCGGAGCTCGCATAGGGGGGTGACACCCCCTTTTTGCATTGTGTGCGTCGTCAGCTCACACAGGCAAAAAGGGGGGGCCGGCAACACGCGTCAAGGGGAGGGGGCATTAATGAAAGTATTATCAATTGATTAATAAATTAATTCTCTGATTAGACTTGTCCATCTCTTTTATGTTTTTGGCATTAATGAAATCTTGAGTTAAATAAATAAGTGCAATAATCCAAAAATGACATTTGGAATCTAGGGGATGAAAGTGGTTCGGGTCGAATAGTTTTTACGTCGAAAAAATGTTTAAAGCGTAAAAGACCACCTTAATTTTTTTAAAAGAAAAAAATCGACCTAAGTAGTCTCAATTTTTTGGGTCGAGGACCTATTTAAAATAATATTTTTAAAAAATTTAATAGATATTAAATACATCAAAAACTATATTAAAAAAATAATAACTTTAAATTCATAAAGAAACTAAACTTTCATATTATCACATTATAATTTAAAATATAATAGTCAATTTTATACAAATTTTATTAAAATAGATTAATAACTTGATGATATTCAAGTTTAACGACAACATAATAAGTCAACAATATACTTAATCTAATAAATATGGGTAAAAAATGGAAACTATGAAATATTACTTGAAAGTTGAGATAATATTTTATAAAATATATTTAGTTCAGGTCGGGTTCTTTCGATTTTTTTTATTAAGAGTCTTAATTTAAACGGGTGGTTTTAATTATTTTTAAAAAAACCAACCTAATTTTTAACCGGAGTCCTAATTTGTGATTTTTTGATTCGATTTTTTCGATTTGATTAAATTTGGGTTATTTTCATAAATCTCCTCTAAATTATCGTAATTTTCTGCAACTAATCCCAAACCATAGACTTATTTTTTTGTATCCCTAAACTATCATAATTTTTTTCATTTTATTCCTTCCGTCTAGTTCTGTTACATTTTCCATTACTTTTGATTTTTCTCGTTTATAAAAAGTCTAAATTACACCTCCCTCCATATCACATCAAATAATAAATATTAAAAATGAAAAAAATCGGGGGGCGGGGGGAGGGTAATTTGGTCTTTTTTCATAAATGATAATTTTTTGTTTACCACTTTAATCCTTCCAATGATTTTTTTTTATTTGTTATTTCATATTTTTTTAGAGGGAGGGATAATTTAGTCTTTTCATAAATGGAAAAAGATAAAAGTAACAAAAAACGTAACAGAAGTGAAGGAGAGGACTAAAGTGAAAAAATCACGATAATTTAGGAATTCAAAATAATAAGTTCGTAATTTGATATTAGATGTGAAAATTTATTATAGTTTAGGAGAGATTTATGAAAATAATCCTTAAATTTTTTTGGGTGGATAGTTTTTTTTTGTTAAACCCCTAACTTGGATAGTTCTTTAATTTCTTGCAAAATAAACAGTTTCAAGATCTCAACATAATTTGCATCACAAGTGGATTTAATTTTTTTACTTTTAAATTCTTTTATTTTTAATTTCTACTATAGATATGGAACAATGTTTTAGGTGGGTGATTAGAAGCACCTACCGAGAACGATAAAGACGTGCATGGGATCTGATTAAGACCCATCCGTCCATGCCAGCGAAGAATTGGTGACCCAATTGATAATTTTGATTGTATATATATGTGCAGGGACCATTAACTCCACTTTTTTTTCTTATCTTAATTCTGTAATTTCATGGGACTTCATACTACTAAAATATAATATTTAATTTAAATTTTTATGGATTTTTTTTTTCGTATAGAGGGGGTGGGGGTGGGGAGGGGGTGGGGGTAAGAAAACATAAAAAAATTAGGGTGCCTAATAAGGTGATTTTTAGATAGAGCGAAACCCACCAGTTTAAATTAGATTCCTACGCGAAAAAAATCATAGGGATTCTTAGAGTCCATTTTTAATTATTAATTAATTAATTTTTATTTATATAATTTATTTATTTGTAATTTATTTTTTATTATTAGTATAATAAATTTTTATGTAGTTTAACATCTTCCTATCACATTATAAAATTCTAATTTAATATTCTATATTTAGTAATAAAATTAGGTATGTTAATATTAATATTAATTTATTATATATTTTAAAATATTATAGTATTAAAATAGGATTCCAAAAAAATCACTTCAAAAAAATCGATTCGTTGGAGAGTGATTTTTGTTTTTCCTAAATAATTTTAGGATGACTTTTGTGATTTAAAAAATCATCCTGAAAAATAGCATGTGATCTTTTTTAACCGAAAAATTCGAATCTAAACCACTTTCACCCCTATTATTAAAAGACCATCTTACCGAGTAGTTTTTTTCTTCATTATTTTGTACATAAGTTATTTTTTTATCGTCATGTGATTTACTAAATTTTTATGTTTTTCGTATTACAATATGAGTTTGGACTATTTTTTTTTTTCAATATTAAATCTACGATCAAGACTATTTGGTGCTTTATTTTAACTTTATATAAGAAAAGTTAATATAAAATAGGGACTCATTGAAGCAAATTTTTTTTAATATAGCTATCTCATTTTCTTTTTTAATATTAAACCATTCTTCGGTATAATATAATCCTGAATCAAAATATGGGGCAACTTTTTGTGCCATTGTAAATTTTAATGGGATATCTTGAGCATGCATTGTTTTCTTACAAATATTTTGTTTGCTAAAAGGATGGAATTATTTATTTAATAACAAAATAAGATAATGATAAAGAGAATCATGAAATCAATGTGCTGGTAAGTACTAAGTAGGTAAGTAGACAAGATTCTTAAACTACCTGAGTACTTAATTTGACAATAATCATATAGTTGTCCTTAATATTTTTAAAAATAAAATAAAAACATGTCACGAATTGAAAACATCTTTTTCGACGTCGCAAGCGATCGAGACCAAACTTAAAAATTATGGCGAGGAAGAGTAATTAAAATTAATTCGCATGACTATTTCTCAATTTCTTGATAAAAATAGAATGAGATCCGATATATTCAACACTCCATAAATGATTGGTGACGAACCCTAATTTCAATTTTGATTGATGACCGAATTATGTACCAAAACATAAAGTCACGTGTTGGTCTTGCAACTTGTGAAGGGCGTCGGTAGCCACCTTAATTAATTTATTTCTGTAATATCTCTAATCCTAAATGAAATGAGTCGTGGACAGGTAGACGTTACATTTCATGACGTTGAAGGCTATTAGGAGGGGGACTCTACTTTATAATTAATAGCAAGAATACTATTATTATATCATTATAAAATATCGTATTAGTTCTTGCATGTGGGCTTAAGTGGCTCCATAACACAAGAAGATGGTGAAGACAACACACATATTAAATACATCCTCCCAACTCCGCCATGATGGATTTTAATATTATATATATATATATATATATATTGGTCGTGAGTTATTTTCGTTAATCAACTTTTGGTGGCCATCACGATTTTTTTGTGTGTATGTGGAGTTGTTTAATTTCATAAATCGAGTCAACTTTTGGTTGATTTTTTTTTTCTATATATGGAGTTTGGTATTAGGTCTCAATCATACTTAGAGGTCCAGCTTCGTTGTAACGTAATGCGTCTTCAATTGCATGCGATGTGTGGTCCTATATATATATATATATATATATATATATATATATATATATATATATATATATATATATATATAATCTTTAGTCCCAAGACATTGCGCAAGATATTTGGAAGATTAATTAACATGTAAAAAATGAGAAAGTATAATGGACACATAAGTTCAGGGCTGAGCACGGTCCGGGTCGACCCAGACCGCGCACCAATTCGGAAAATCGAGAAAATAACCCGGCCTGGATCTAATCTGGATCGGAACCGGGTCTAAATAACAAAAAATGACGGTTTTTGAATCAGGACCGGGTTTGTAATCCAAATACCCGACCCGGGGTAATAGTATATAAAATTCACTTCCACTTGCTTTCTTCATTTCACTGTCTCACTTTATCTCTTCCATCTCTCGCCCTCTCCCTCTCTCTCTCACGATGATGGCGGCAGCGGCAGCAGCGACGACTCTGGCCGACCTCCCCCTCTTGACTCCCTCTCTCTCTCTATTCGGCCGCCAGGAGCATCGCGATCCGGAGCCTGGCGGCCGGATCGGCCGCTAGGCGGCCCCTCGATCCCTCACCCCCTGGCTCTCGACATCAGCCGATCAGTCATAGCTATTCTCAGTCGCGACCCGGTCGATTTCCCGGATTGACTCGTTATCGGACACGACAGGGTTCAGATTCGGTACCAGACCAAAAAAATTTTGACCTGGCATAATTCGGATCAGAACCGGGTCCGCTTAGACCCGGACTCGGTCCCGGGTTTGCTCAGGCCTACATAAGTTTCACCTCCCACAGGAGACGACCCAATTTTCTTCGATCGAAAATTGCGAGAGCCCTTCAACGTCTAGCCGAATCAAACCAAACCACACACACATGCACGACTTTCATATCTGGATGACAGTTCATCGCGCCTTAATTGCAACCACTCGTGCGCGATCGGACGGCCCATAATCCTTAGTTGCATCATGCACCAAGACATGAGGTGTCACACACACACACACACATATGGTAAAATAAAGGTGCGAAGCGGCCAACTCTTTGAGAGAAGTTGAATCCCAGCCGTCGAGAGGAGATCTGACGGCGCGCGGCTTGGCCAGAAACATCTCGCAAGAAGTTGAAGTTCTCGTCTGCTCATCCTCCTCTCTCTCTGTTTTCGCTCAAGCAACGCCGATGAAGATGCCGAACACAACTCTGATGAAGATACTGGACATAATGACGATGACAATGTTGGACGTGATGCCAATGACATAGATCTCTCCTCTCTCTTTCTCTCCCCCCTAATTTTGAGGGTGTAGATCTCGACTGCTTGAGGTGAGGTTGGAGCCGCCGGTGTAACCGAACGATCATTGGTGATGGGTCAGGGTCTTAGTGGTGATGGGGGATGGGAGGGAGGGAGGGGGAGGGTGAGGTTGGGGCAGCGCAAGGGGTCTGACGACGGCAGATGGAGGGATCGAGGGCTTCACACGCCCAAAGGAGAGAGAGAGCCGACGATCGAGGGCTTCACACGCCTAGAGGAGAGAGAGGGAGGGAGCCGAGCTTTGCGGTTCGCACACCTAGAGGAGAGAGAGCGCACCGGTGATTGGGGCTTCGTTGTTCAAACGTCTAGAGGAGAGAGAGGAAGGCGAACGAGTTTCTCGCAAGCTGGACATGAATCGTTGGATCCCATCTCGGCAGCATTCCATCAAATGAGATCTTCCCCATCGGATTTCACTTGGACGCGTGAGATTGCATGTGACATGGTGCGAAGAGTTGGCCACTTCTCTCTCTCTCTCACTCACACACACACACACACACACACATATATATATATATATATATATATATATATATATGTATATGTGTGTGTGTCCTCTTTGAAATTATTCATAAATTTTGTGCACGTTCAGCGTTTAGTTCAGATTGAATTCGGTAAATGTCAATTTTTTCCCAATAAGATGGCATATTTATTTATAGTGATCTCTATTAAATTAAATTATTATATTACCAAACTTTAGTAGTTTTTTTTTCTCAATTTACCGAAAACAACACTTTTGGATTTATTTTTCCGGTGGTAGTAAAGTACATAAAGCAATACGAGGCCCATGGGCTCACAATATAAGAATAATATTCCTCTGTTAAAGCATATGGCCCATGGGTTCATTCTAAAAATTTGTTATACTACCGGCCCAAGGGAACTCTTATTAATTGCTCATTTATTGTTTCTTTACTTATTTTCTATAGGGTGAACATGACTTTTTTTTCCACTGATATCGAGTTCAACACCCTAACAAAAAATCATATATATGGATATAGCTATTATGAAACTAATCATAGCATTGCAAACTTCAAAGTTATAAATAAAATTTAAGGTTATTTACATAAATCTTCCCTAAACTACCATGATTTCGTATCTAATTCTAAACTATGAATTTATTTTTTTATCTCTAAGCTATCATGATTTTTTCACTTTAATTCTTTCGTCTACTTCTGTTATGTTTTTCGTTATTTTTATTTTTTTCCTATTTATGAAAAGACTAAGTTTCCCCTCCCTCCATAATACATCAAATAATAAATATAAAAAGAAAAAAGAAATAAATCAGAAGGAGGGTAATTTAATCATTTTTCATAAATGACAAATTTTTTATTTACCACTTTAATCCTTTCAATGGTTTTTTTATTTTTTAATTCATGTTTATAAAGGGAGGGATAATTTAGTCTTTTTATAAATGAAAAAAGTTAAAAGTAATGAGAAACAGAACTGGACGAAATGACTAAAGTGAAAAAGTTGCGATAGTTGAGGGATTCAAAAAATAAGTTCATAATTTATGGTTAAATATGGAAAATCATTATAATTTAGGAGATGTTTATGGAAATAATTCTAAAATTTATTTAGGTAGCTTTTTATGCTAATTGTACATCTGTAGTTGCAGATTGATTCCACGAGACCCCATAAGTTTGGGAAATTGATGAAGTTACTGCTTGGGAACACATGTCAAATAAGGTAAACACAGTGCTGGAATTGGGGGAGTCTGAATTGAGAAGCAGAATCCACTTCTATTTATGTAACAGAACTGTTCAATTGATTAATAATCAAGTTTTTCCCTGATGATAAATATGTCTCAAGAACTTAATGGGACAAGAACAGATGTTTCTTCTTATGACCTGTTTGAATGTGCAACAATTGTTCAAGAAAATTTTTTTAATCTCACTCTGACCTCATTTTTTGTCTTCATTGAGAATAATGTGTTCACAACCTTCCAAAGATCTTATAAATCTTAATTTTTATCATTATTTCAGATGAATCCCACAAAGTGAAAAAATGATGTTTAGATTAGGGGTGTTCAGCGGTCGGATCGACCAGCGAATCCGATGACCAGACCCGACCCGATTCGACCTCGACAGGTCGGAATTTTTCGACCTGAGTCGACCCGACCCAAAGACCCGAATTTTTTTTAATTTTTTTAGTTTTCAACTTATATTGTGAATAAAAATAATTTTTTTTAAATATGTCAAATAATGTTTAAATGTTGAATAAGTTATTTTATGCTTTTAAAATAAATATTATATAAATTTTTTATATTAAATAATAGAGAAAGTAAGAAAAAAATTAAAAAAAGGGGGAAAAATGGTGGTCGGGTATCCCGACGACCCAATCCGATGTGAACCGGATCGGGTTGGATCAGATCCAATCTCTCAAAGTAGGCTGACCCGGCCCAAACAAAATCGGATCCGAGATCGGGTTGGGTCAAACCGGACCCGTGAACACCGCTAGTACTTTGGATGAAATCCTCCTACTAAAGGAGGTTGAGTCTTCTCATGTCTTTGTTTCAAAATGAAACAGGAAAATTATTATGTCCAGATGTTCATTTCTACCTATGAAATCTTCATCCCAAATTATCTAAACGATAATTTGATTTTCGAGGTGAAATCAGAACATCACTCGATTTATCTTTCTTTATTTTCGCGTTCTCTCGTCTTCCCTCTCTCACTGGCTCTTTTTTTTTTTTCATTTCATTCCTTTTATCTTATTAATTATCATAAATTTCATGCCTGTTGTTAATGACCATTACGTTCATGGACCGTGCGATCTTGATGTTTTTAATCTCCGCCGTCAATTTAAGCAGGTTTCAGAAGTTTTACTTGCACACGTCGAGCACAACTTATCAAAGGAAAATAGCTGTGTCGGAGGAAGACGCATACCTTCCCAGTCCGCAACGACGACAACAACGGTCGATGACGAAGAATGTCGCGTTTAAGCGTGAGGTGGAGGGCCGGATGAAGTGCGACGCAAGCCCTAGCCAGCCGAAAACGTAGAAGTTCGAAAAATAGAAAACATCGATCGAAGGGTCATTTTATTTGGGGAGGGGTATAAACGTCATTTGGCGCATTAGTTCTTATTTGATTCTCCAAACACCATGGAACTAAGTAGTCAAAACAAACTCTAATTCCATCTTCTTTTTATTCAAACGCACCTGGATGTCCATTCAACTATTTACTGAGAACTTATGTAAAATCATGATTCTGTTTCCAAACACACCCTTCAATCATGTCTTGCTCCAATCATATATATTATATGAATATATCATATTCTAAAAATATTTATATTTAATATTTTTTTATCTCTTATTATATATTTTACACATTTAATATATTAAATTATATATTCAACTTAATTGATAACTATTACATTTATTTATCATCAAATATTTTATTTACTATATTTTAAATTTTTTATTTATTATAGTTGAATTGAAATAATCAGGATCGTCTATATTTTGTTCTGATTTATCCGCGACTGTCACTTGGATCCGGGACAAAATCGAAATCGTGATTGAGACACATGTTTAAAATTTTTATTCAAATAACGTGGGGATGAGATGAGATGAGATCATCTCCTTCTAACTCCGAACTTGAGTTGCTCAAACTTAATCATTCAATTAGTTTGAAAAAACAAAAGTAATAAATGGAACATAAAATTATCAATTGATATCGAATTATGCTTTATTATGTTACTTTTATTATTGACATGAACTAAGGGTGAAAGTGGTTCGGACCAAATGATTTTTACGACGAAAAAATTTGATCTTTAAATTTTGGATGAATTTTTAGAGCATAAAAGACCATCTTAAAATTTTTTCGAAGAAAAAAAAAACGATCAAGGTGGTCTCGATTTTTTCGGATTGAGGATCTACTTAAAATAATATTTTTTTAAAAAATTAATAGATATTAAATTCTTTCGCAAACTATGTTTTTAAAAAATTAATATTTAACTCTAAATTCATAAAGAAATTAAAGTAACATATGATCATATTATAATTTAAAATGTTATAGTCAATTTTATACAAATTTTATGAAAATAGATTAATAACTTGATGATATTCAAGTTTAACTATAACATAATAAGTCAATGATATACTTACTCTAATAAATATGGGTAGAAAATGTAAAACTTTGAAATATTATATGAAAGTTGAAATAATATTTTAATTATAATATTTTATAAAATATATATTTGATTCGGGTCGAGCGTTAGAATTCTAATTTAAATGGGTGATTTTAATTATTCTAAAAATCAACTTAATTTTTAGTGAGAGTTCGAGTTTGTAAGTTTTTCGGATCTATTTTTTCGATTTGATTAGGTTTTTTTAAGTGACTAGATTTTTTCTTACAACCACCGAATCAAATTAAAAGAAAAAAAAAGACAATGGTTAATCGTCTACTCAAGATAATAATTATTTCACGTCCCGGCTTCTCGAGCCCCGTGCCACACGTGCCCAAATCGGACAGAAAAAAACAAATGCGGTCCCACCCCCAAAGCCCAAACCCGTCCGCTGCGCCTCCCCTCCTCCTTGCTTATCCACTTATCATCCGCTCTCCGGTCGACACGCGTCATTTGCTCGCCACGTCACACACGACCAAACAATCCCCCGGAAAGCGCGGATCCTGTCCGGCGGTGCAACTTAACGCCCTTTATTGATCATATAGCAGTTAGTATTAATTAATTGATTAATTAATATATTTGATTTCGAAAGCGTGATTATTATTAGGAAAGTCTTATCTTTTAATATTTTTTTACATGTCTATGTAATTTATAAGATTTAACTTGAAGGATGCTCTTAATGCCACTTCTAACTTCTTAATCCTACTGCTCTTCCAACTATTTTATCCCTACAATATTTTATACCAAATTTAAAAGAACATGAATACTTGTGAAGTTGATGATTAACATTAATATAAATTAAGTTAATAAATAATAATTTAACATATTTAGCAGCTATAATTTTTTGCCGCACACATCATTTGTCGAATAAAATTGAATGATTTGTTTGTCTCCTTATAACATCTATAATTTCTGCCAACATACACTTGTTATTTGCCAAATAAAACTAAATAATTTATCTCTTTTTAGTGTCACAATTTATGCAAACACACATATTATTTGTCAAATAAAACTAAATAATTTGTTGGTCCATACTTCAGAAGCTCCCATCAAACTTATAGAAAAATGAGTAGGAGATTCATAATTTATTGGATGTTAACATTATTAATTTAAATTACAACACTTCTTGATTAAGTGACCTGACCATATTGTTTTTCTATCTGAACTTCTAATTTCATTTTTCATAAGTTATTTGTATGACATGTATATTGTAATTTGAATATAATATAGTGATCAACTTGGAACATAAGAAAATTATTCTTTTTTGTAAAAGGAACTTACTAAAAAGTAATAAAAATTATGGAGAATCTAAATATTCTTATCCGACAAGAAGAAAGACAAATAAGGATAATAATTAGAAGATTTTCTTAGCGTCCATTTAAACACTACAAGAAATCTGGCGATTGACGACGTCGGCACTAAGGCGACCCTAATGCGTGGCTAAAAGGAATAGCCACATATTAGCGTCTAAGTGACGTCACGACGTGGAGACCCCGACTTTCAGTAGCTATTAGCATCGCAACGACGCTGATTGACATACGAGATGCTACTAACATCACAGTGTGATGCTATTGCAACGTTAACATGACGTGTACTCGCGAGGAGTTTAATTACGTCGCTAATATGATGGTAAGTTTGCACTAAACTTCTACTTATGTGATGCTAATTACATGCTAGTGTGATGTCGTGCGTCGTCTCTTATGCGATGCTAATATGACACTAATATTTGCGATGCTGACCAGGTGCTAATATGATGCCGCTTACGATATATTTAAAATAGCATCTTATCGCATTGCGCCACTATTGAGATGATAAAGAGACACTAAATACAAAAAAAAATAGTGGAGGAGGGCGGCGTCTGGTGGAGGAGGAGGGAAGAGGACAGGGGCGGCATTCAGCGATGAAGGAGGGCAACGAATGAAGGCCGCGTCCGACGGAGGAACATGGTAGGGGAGGAGTGCGGCGAAGGAGAGCAATGAAGGAGGCCAGAGGCGGGGCATCAGAGGAATCGACGGCGGGGGCAGAGGATGAAACTCGACAGTTGTGGTCACGGAGGAGGGCGGCGAAGGAGAGAAGCGGTGGAGGCCGGAGGGGGGCCACGGAGGATGAAACTTGACGGTCGGGTCATAGGAGGAGGCCAGAGGCGGGGGTGGGATTTGAGATGAGGAGGCGGCCATAGAGGAGGAGGTGGTCGGGGTCAGAGGAGGAGGTTGGAAGGGGGGAGGAGGGTTAGAGGAGGAGCCGGCGGGGTCGGACGAGTCGGTGACAGTCGGGGTTAGAGGAGGAGGCCGGAGGAGGTGTCAAGAAAGTTGCTGACGTCGTCGGAGGCAGTTGCAGTCGTCGGCGTCGATGTCAGTTGCTGTCGTCGATCGAAGGTGAAAATTTTGCACAGTAAATGGTAAAAAGGGAAGAAGTTAGGGATTTAAGGTAATTTTTTAGCTTCGTCGATAGCCACAACGTTATTTACACGCTAATGTGATGCTAAGTAATAAATAAAAAGAAATCGGATTCGATGCGACACTACATTGGCGCTAAAGTGACTCCACATCACCGTCACAAACAAATGCGACGCCCATAGTGACGCTAACGACATATATATGCATATATTATAAGTTTATATTCAAATAGGTTTACTCTATATTATAAGTTTATATTACATATATATATTTATTTATAAAATGTATGTATATATGTATGCATGTATCTAAAGTCTATATAAACTATAAGTCTAGCTATATTCATATGTAGTTCACACACACACATGTATACATATTATATATATATATATATATATATATATATATATATATATATATATATATATATATATATAATGTGTGTGTGTATAAGTATACATGTGTTTGTATATGTATATAAAATTATAAGTGTATATGTATATAAGTATATATGTGTACGTATATGTATATAAAACTATAAGTCTATATATATATATATATATATATATATATATGTATGTATATGCATATAAACTATAAGTCTAGATGTATATATGATAATCAAAGGAAGTGAGCTAAGGCAAATAGCGACACAGAAGGTCGTCGCCACTATGACAAAAAGGTCGTCACCATATTAAATGTATGGTGACGAAGTAGTGTTGATACCGCGTCAAATACATATGATGTCAACTTAACATCAAATACATGCAACGCGAAATCAACGCGGATGGGGCTCTACATTAGTGTCAACTTGATTTCCGCCGCTAAAGAGACGCCAATGAGTTAGCGCCAACATGTGACGTGACACAATGTTGACGCTATGGTGATGCAGTCGCATCTCTACGACGGTGCTAAAAATCTCACTTGGTTCAACCCCCATAATTCCATAATTAAGAATATAAAAATAATTTATCTATAATTAAGATAAGATATATATTTTGTATATATATAATATATTGACATGTGTGCATACACATCTAGATATGTTACGATGTTCTACATATATATAAAGCATACTTGTATAGTTGCATGTATATATAAATGTGTGTATTCGTATTTACATACATCATTATATCGATATTTAGGGATACATATGTAAGTAACATTGATGCATTCAAAATACAACATATATTTAGATATGCATTTAATCTTATTTCGAATTATTTTCTAATAGCATGCATCATTTTATAAGCTTATTTACTTTAATTTTATAAAAATGAAAATTTATCCAAGTATTGTATTTTATTGTGTAGGAAGCAAGAAAATTAAATTATGAAGCCATTGGCGAAAACCACGCTCAAATTAGAATTAAAACGGAGTCAGAAAGTGGAAAACAATGAACTGCTAAAATTGTGTTGTCACGAGCCATGAAACATGGCCGCAAAACCACTTAACATGTCGTTAAAATACATTTGTCCAGGACAGAAAGCTGCCCGAGGCACGATCGTGACCAGTCCATCACAGAGCATGAAATTCATACTTTTTATGCGAATTGGACACTGTAAGAGTCGTGAAAACTCATTTCTAACACGATTTGAACACTGTTTAAGCCGTTAAATCGTCGTAACAACCCGTGATGAAGTGCAGATTCGAGTTTTGGGTGAATTTTTGAATGAATTTCAAGTGCACAAGGATTCATACTCATACTATATGATCCTATGATGATTTGAAAATGTATTAGAGATCAAATTTTGGAATTTGACAATGTTAAAATTTCAGAATAAATTATACGTCGAATTTTTCTTGTTTTGAATAGAAAAATGTTTTAAATATATATAGTTAGGAATCTACGTATGTAGATAACACATATAATATATGTAACATATGGTATAGGAATACATATATAGGTAATAAATCTAATGTAGCTAACATATAGTATACGAATATATGCGTAGGTGACACATGTAATATAGGTAACATATAGTATATGAATACATATGTAGGTAACGTATAGTGTAGGAATACATATGTAGGTAATATATATATTTAATTAGGAATATGTAATCTATTTATTCATTAAACTATAGTACATGTAACATATATAGTTATAGCAATTAACATTGCAAGGTGTCTTCTTAGCGTTGCAGCTTCCGTGATGCTAATTAGCGATGTAGCTGTCGACGCCAATACAACGCAAGATGTCGGTTCCCATATTGTTTCCGTCATTAGCATCGACATAGTGTCGCAAAAGATGTGACGCTAAAATAGCGTTGCAACCCATCGACACCAATACAACGCTACAACCTACCATGCATTTTTTTATTATCATGCGTGATAATAGTGGCAAAGTAGCGTCTTTAGGGCATCACATTTAGAGTTGACCCCTTGTAATGCCAATGCAGCGCTAAGCTGAAGCTATGTTGATGTTATTAGCGTCGCGTCTTGGTGACGCAATGTCTATATTGACGTTATTTGCATCGATGTAGCGTCTCCACATTTTGCGATGCTAATTGTCATCGATATTCGGTAGTTTCCTTGTAGTGAAATCTAAACTATTGACAAAAAAACTAAGAGTAAAAAAATTAAATATTGTATAAAGTTCAAATAAGATAAATATTAGTTATAGTTAGACAAATGCTCATTGAGTGATAATAGAAAAAATATGAAATCGCTGGTAGATTTGTGGAGAGAGAAAATCTTATGAGTTGATAAAAAAATGGTTTGAAACATTTCACATTCCTTTTCTTCTTACACTTGTCATGATTCTTATATTATAATTAATGTACTTGGCGAGCATTTTCAAGGGATGTTGAGTGCATCTCAACTATTAATCAAATGATCAATTAATTCGATCAAAACTGATTAAAACTTATCATTTAAAAATATTATTTATCTGAATCGTTGATTAGTGGATGAACGATTGAGATGCGCTTAAAATCCCTCCAAAATAAAAATGATGTGGAGGTACATTAATGCCTTATATAAAATATTAAAGGGGTAATATAGTCAAAATAAAATATTAAAAGGTAATATAGTCAAAAAAAGAAATGGCGTTAAGAAATTGGGAAGTGGCACCCTAACTTGAATTGGATAAAAGAAGATACACAATAGTGATTAAAAGAATTTATAATGATTGCACTCTTTTCCACTTCCAAGTCGATCGCTGATCAACCGACTGTGCGTTTGGTACATTCTTTGTTTGGATGCTTTTCTAGGAATCTCTAAAGGCATGTTAGATGTCAGCGTTTGGAAATATGTTGTATTAAAATGCATTTGGTAATATTACATTCCGGAGGAAATCAGATTCCTGCCAAATGAGCCAATCTCATTCTTTTGAAAATGGGGGTAATCTCACATTCCAAATTTCTATCTCATATTCCAATGACACTTTTCCTACTATAGATTTCCAACCTAAATCAAAATCAAACATAATTATATTTTATATTCTGAAATGTAATTCCAAATTATCATATTTTTTGGAATGCTAAGATTTTAAGAAAGAGATCAATCAGTGAACCGAACAAATCCTAACGATGAACAGAAGGAGGGAAAAATGTGGAACATGCCGCGTTTCCACTCCAGGCCTACGAAAGCCCCCCGATCTGTTTGCCTTTTCGTAGGCATCACGTTCAATTCATGCGCCCTGCCTGCAAAATAATATGAGAGAGAGAGAGAGAGAGAGAGAGAGAGAGAGAGAGAGAGAGAGAGAGAGAGAGAGAGAGAGAGAGAGAGAGAGAGAGAGAGAGAGAGAGAGAGAGAGAGAGAGAGAGAGAGAGAGAGAGAGAGAGAGAGAGAGAGAGAGAGAGAGAGAGAGAGCAACCATGCATGCATGCATGGCGATAGCATCCTGAATACAGCAAGCTAACATGGCTCCATATGTCTGTGGACAGAAGACAATGCCTCATAGATCAATCCCTTCATCTTCCAAGGGGTTAATATTGTATTTGTACATAGAGACATGTGCTCCTGATGCGTTCCAGTGACCAAAGTGCGCCATTAGTACATTGTGATATATAATTTGTAAGGTCACCACAGGCAAAGCTTCCAAACATCCAAATAATATGACACAGCTATTGATCACCATGCTCCATAACCCTCAAATGGTGGTGGAATATATATAATATTTATTTTGGTTGATGGTATTTAGGAAATGGAGCCGATGATTAAATTCACGAGACGCTTAATGCTTATGCACATTGTCCAACAAATTAATAATCGGCCCACCATCAAGCTTAATTAATCGGTTGATCATCCCGTATTATATACTTGATAATAACTGATAAAACTCTTAATTTTTTATATTTATAAAGATCCAAACTTAAAATCTTATTTAAATGAGAATATGCCTATACGTTGTATTTGGCAACGAGAAGTTGGCTAGAACTTAGTCAAGTTCTGCTAAACACAACGCATCACATGCGACAAAATTCTCACTTTAATTTTTTATTTTATTTTTTTCTTTCAATTCTTTATTATATTTTAATTAGTCAATATTATTAATTATTATCTAATCATAATATTATTCATTAAACTAGTTTTATATTATCTTAAATAATAATCAATTATAATATTTTATTTATTAATATATTATCATTCAACTTATAAAATAAATTCTTTAACTTAATATAAATATTTTTCATAAATTATAATATTAATAACATATAACTGTAATAAAATATAACACTATTATTTTTTAAGTCTTTGTAGATAAAGAGAAATACCACTTATAAGTCCATGACCACTTTCAAACTATCTCCGATGCATCCGAAATACACCAAAAAAAATATTGTAAATTGATGAGCCACATCTATTTTGGGGGACTGATACAACTTGGCATTTTAGCTGAGAGGAGAAGTCTTTCTCTTTATAAACCCTATCAGATATAAAAAAAAAACAGGGAAAAATGATTCAGGGGTAAAAAAATCCAATAATATATCCTTTTCCACATCAGAATGGATTTATACGTTGGCTTAAGTATCAAGCATTATATATGACTCTACATAAAACTATTTTTCCTTATTTAAAAAGTTGTTTTTTTCACTCCCTACACATATTTGTAATTTTTATTTAAAATATTTCATTTTCAGTGCCTGATAAAATATTTTAAAAAAACACATTTTCTACGGAATTTATTTGAAAGGACACATTATTATAAATCCCTGACTTTGGCAAATGCACTCTTTCTATCACACGAGTCATATCCTTGTTGGTTCGTCTGGAGCACGTCACCATCCTTCGTCACGAACGTATGCACTAATATTAGTTAAAGTGATGCAACCCAATTAATCAAATTCTGATTTTATCGTATTTACTTTATATATTATTATTAGGATAAACGGGGCATACTGCATAATTTTACGCTATAAGTTACACTAATTGCCCCTTATTATTATTATTATTATCATCATCATCATCATCATCATCATCATCATCATCATCATCATCATCATCATCATCATCATCATCATCATCATCATCATCATCATCATCATCATCATCATCATCATCCTCCTCTAAGCATAGGCACAAAGAAGATAGTGAGCCCCAAATCTTAGGAATTTTTAAAATTTAACTTAAAATATAATAAATAAATATAAAGGATTACGCAGCTAAGCTTTTGAGTCAAGTTAAATTGACCAATAATTGTGAAAACATAAGTGTATATTAGCATAATCAGATGTACAAAAAGGAGGTTTAAAATATAGTAAAATAATAAATTAAAGATTTTCTGGCACACATGTAGAAAGATCAATCATTATACCAAGTTCTTGTTCTCCAATTAATCCTTTATTCAAACAAAAGCTTAAACATTCTTTCCACTTCTCTTTTTCCAATCACGTATTTTCTTTTTTTTTTCCTACTTAGAAGCTAAACTCATAAGTCATTTTGCTTCTCCAATTAATCCTTTATTCAAACAAAAGCTTAAACATTCTTTCTTCTTCTTTTTTTTATATGATATATTTCTTTTTTTCTTATTTACAAACTATTTTGCTAAGTTTATCAATACTTCAACTTATTAATTATTTTATATCAGCCTAACCAGACAGACTCCGAATTATTTAGCTAAATTTATAAATCACTCAAAATGACTTATAAATAGTTTTGTCACTCAAAATGACTTATAACTAATTATAAAGTTTTTTCATGTTTGGTAATTGAAAGAAAAGTTGATAAAGACTTATTTTACTTGCTTATAAATAAAAAATAAGTTGAGGAGACCTTTTGCTTATTTTATATGAAAAAAGCTAATCTGTTTAATCTACTATTTTGTCCATATAAGATACATAACTTTTCTTCACATATTTTTTTATGTTATAATATTAAATATTTTGTGATCATTTGACTAAAATAATAATTTATAAGTTTTTTTATTACCAAACATGAAATTATTTATTTTTAAAATCAACTTCAGCCATTAAACTATTTATCAATAATTTTATATCAGTTAAACCAATAGACCCCAAGCTTATAACTTAGCCAAAATGATTTATAAGCAGTTTGTTTTCTCCTAATTTCATAACTTATAAGTCAGAAAAAATAAATTGGAGGACTGAACTTTTTTTGTGTGAAGAAAAAAGGCTAATTAGTTTAATAAATAAGTAAATAAATTATTTTACCTTTAAAATATATATAACTTTTTTCACATATTTTTTATTACAACATTAAAGTTTTTTTTATCATTTGATTAAAATAATAATTTAAATTTCTTTTATTATCAAATATGTAATTACTTATTTTTAAAAATTAACTTTAGCAATTAAATTACTTATCAACACTTCAATTGTTTTATATATCAACACTTCAATTATTTTGTATATATCCTACACCATTCATCTACTATATTAAGTCTTTAAATCAAGGAAGAAAAAAAAAAAAAAGAAGAAAGATGTACGCAAACCCTGAAAAGGGAGTGGGAACACTTAATGTGCGTGATGAGTTGCTTTCTGTCTCTTCTCTTCTTCTTCTTCCTCCTCTTATTAATTACTCTCATGAATCCAAAATCCCATGAACCTTCACCCACATCCAATTGGAAACCCCAAGTCAAAATCTAATTAACTCCACACATTTGTCCTCTCGAACGGCCATCATTTATCTTCTGTTTTTTCTTCTATTTTTTTATTGCATGATTAGTTTGGTCTCTCTCTCTCTGTGATATTTAAAATGAGTCGTGTGCTTTCATGCATGTCTTTTAAAAATAAAAAAAAAAGTTTCGTGTTTATTCTTCTTTTTTTGGGCACATACATGAGAACATTATCTTCCTTAGATTCTTATGTTATCTAAACAAGATCTACTTCGTATCCGTGAAATTGATGTCAGGTACTTTAATCCAGCTCAAAAGATGACATATGAAGATAAATAAGAGAAAAAAAATTCGCTAACTTCCCCAAATATTAATATAAAAATATGGAAATACTATAAAATAAGTGTCCCTTGATATAAAATAACTCTCACTAGAGGCAATTAATACTTTATTTATTTTATGGTCTGACTGCAATATGATCTAAATCTCCAAGATTACATGCATGCTCATCTAAATTTTCATCCATTAACGTTAAAGATTCCTTGCACAAAAAAAAAAATATCTTTTTTTTTCTCTCTAAACATTTAATACAGAGCAATTTTCATATGTTGCTTTCTCTATTTTTTTCTCACTGGATATAATTTCTACTTGAACAGTTAATTACTAGCACAAATTTTTCATATTTTTCTATTCAATAGAATAAGAAAAATACACAGTGGTGAAATTAAAAGTATTTATTTTTTTAATCAGATTATAAAACAAATGTTTAGATAAAGAAAGATATCTTTTCTTACTATTTACGTCCTGATACACTCCATTTTTTTGACTTGTCCCCCTATTTAATATCCTCCTCCTCTGCACCAAGAGAGAGAGAGAGAGAGAGAGAGAGAGAGAGAGAGGAAATGGAGATTTCATCCTCCTCCTCGTCTTTCGCGAGTCTGCGGGCGTATGGGCGGGCGCTGGCGGAGACGCCCGGGCGGCTGGCGCGGCGGGCGGGGTCGGTGACTACAACATGCGAGGAGATGAGCCGGGTCCGGGCTCGCTCCGGCGCGGACATGGAGCGGTCCCTGCGCTGGCCCGACCTCATCGGACTTGGCCTTGGCGGGATGGTCGGAGCCGGCGTCTTCGTCGCCACCGGCCGCGCGGCCCGCCTTTACGCTGGGCCCGCCATCATAATCTCCTACGCCATTGCTGGAGTGTGCGCCATGCTGTCCGCCTTCTGCTACACGGAGTTCGCAGTCGACATGCCCGTCGCCGGCGGCGCCTTTAGCTATCTCAGGGTCACCTTCGGTGAGTGGACGAAGGACAGTAAAAATTCCCCTTTTCCTTCTAAAGTTGGCATCTTTTCTTCGTCTCTGTCAAAAAATGTGGACAAATTTTGTTTCATCGATCGAGATTTGCTTTCCCTACCCATTTTCTTTTCACTTGGCTCTGGTTTACTTTCTATTTCCCGTATTTGTTCATGGGATCATATTAAAAACTCTCCACTGCCTTTTTCTAGTCGGCCTACTACGTCTTGATGCATCGAAGTATTTTTCAGATTTCCAATCTATTTTTATCTAGAGAATAATCTCATGTTCTTTATGGATGCCCCTGTACTTTAACGGATTGTGTGATCTTATGATTCCTTCGTCTCGCGTGTATCTTATCCAGCATCACCATCATTATCCTTTCGTTTTGCGTCGCTACAGGAGAAATTGCTGCCTTTTTGACGGGCGCAAATCTGCTGATGGAGTACGTATTCTCGAACGCGGCCGTGGCCCGGAGCTTCACGGCGTATCTGGGGTCGGCCATTGGGGTCGACACCGCCTCTCGCTGGCGGTTCACCGTCTCCGGCTTGCCGGAGGGCTTCAACCAGCTCGACCTTCTCGCCGTGGCAATCATCGTGGTCATATCCATCTGCATTTGCTACAGGTACTCGTATCTCCCTCGATCAGACCTTTTTTCTTTCTTTCCCAGCATCCGCTGTCGATTCCAACTGTTGCTCTGTTCTCAGAGTGGCTTGTCGCTTTTATAAAGCGTAACCTTCCCTCCTCTGTTTTCCGTACTTCTTTTCTCCTTTGCCATGTACTCTACACCTTTTTCTTTCCTGCTTTTGTCTCTCATCTCGCATCGCACTTGTTCATCTACGCTTCACTTGGCCTCGGATTCAGAGGTCGTCTCATCCATAAAAACCCAATCTTTCTCTATCCAGAGGTTTTTGGAACCTTTCTGTTGCATTTTTGCATTCGAATTTGGTGCCTGGTCTCCTCCCTCTTGGTCCCTAAGTCGTCCTCTTCTATCCGCAAAAAATGAAAAAGAAAGGACCCATCTTTTTCCAGTCTGATGAGGATGGTCCTTTGTGCAGCACGAAGGACAGCTCAGTGCTGAACATGGTGCTGACGGCGCTCCACATTGCCTTCATCCTCTTCATCATCGTGGTCGGATTCTGGAGGGGCGACGTGAGGAACTTCACGCGGCCGGCGAGGCCGGCGGAGAGCCCCGGCGGGTTCTTCCCCTACGGCGCCTCCGGGGTGTTCAACGGCGCCGCCATGGTGTACCTGAGCTACATCGGCTACGACTCCGTGTCGACCATGGCCGAGGAGGTGCGGCATCCGCAGCGCGACATCCCCATCGGCGTCTCCGGGTCCGTCGCCCTCGTCGGAGTCCTCTACTGCTTCATGGCCGCCTCCATGTGCATGCTCGTCCCCTACGACGCCGTAAGCCATCCTCACTAAAATAAACCTAAACTTATCTAAACCAAGTTTTATCCCCTCCTCCGGCCCCAATTAGTTACTTGTTACTTTCCGGCCAATGGGCACTCGGACGGATGGTGGAACCCACAAAAAAGGGTTCGGTTTTCGCGTGCATACAAACAAAAATAATGCCATCAGGAGTTGATGGACCGTGTGCATCCCACTAGACAAGGAAACCAGAAGGGGCACAGTAAATGACGAGGGACACAGTTGTGGTTCCGGTGATCTCTGTATTAAATGGGTCCTTTCCTGGGTGCCTCAGTGGGTCTGCTTCCTGTCGGCGTCATGTTCGGGACCCACCCAAATCTCCCGCAACGCCCTTTCGCCCACGTGTTTCGTCACACTTTAAATCCTTTATTACTTATAATTATATAGTCATACAAGTGATTTATTTTCTTGACTTATGATTGGTTGGATCGGGATCTGTGGTGTTGCCTGTGCAGATCGACCCGGAATCGCCGTTCTCCGCGGCCTTCAGGGGATCGGACGGTTGGGGATGGGCGTCGAACGTGATCGGTGTTGGGGCCAGCTTCGGGATCCTGACGTCGCTGCTGGTGGCCATGCTGGGCCAGGCCCGCTACCTCTGCGTCATCGCCCGGTCAAACGTCGTGCCTGCGTGGCTCGCCCGGGTCCACCCCAAGACCGCCACGCCGGTCAACGCTTCCGCCTTCCTTGGTCAGTTCAACATTACCATTTTTTTTTCTCTATCTTATCCATTTAAAAACCATCATTATTTATTATTATTTTAAGAGCACATCTAATTTGCATTGCTTGATCATTTTTGGCTTTGGCTTTGAAACCTTCTGCTCTGTCTTTTCAGAATTCGTGTTGTCGCAAAGCAGGGTTTATTGCAATTTATCAGTTAACTCGAAATTTTGATCCCTTGCAGGAATCGTGACAGCAGCTATTGCTCTCTTCACGGACCTCGACGTGCTTCTCAACCTCGTCTCCATCGGCACCCTGTTCGTGTTCTACATGGTCGGCAATGCCGTCATCTACCGGCGCTACGTGGCGGTCGACTCCACCAACCCGTGGCCGACCATATCCTTCCTCCTCTCCTTCTCGGGCGCCTCCGTCGCCTTCACCCTCGTCTGGAAGTTTATGGCCCCGGGATTGGCCAAGACGTTGCTGCTCGCCGGCTGCGCCGTCGCGGCCGCGGCCGTGCTCAACGTGTTCCACTTCATGGTGCCGCAAGCGCGGAAGCCCGAGTTCTGGGGCGTGCCGATGATGCCGTGCGTGCCGGCGATCTCGACATTTCTCAACGTGTTCCTGTTGGGCTCTCTAGACGGCGCGTCGTACGTGCGCTTCGGATTCTTCACGTTGGTGGCCGTCCTCGTCTACGTCTTCTACAGCGTCCATGCGAGCTTTGACGCTGAAGAAAAGGGCGGCCTTCTGTACAAAGTCGGAGACAGCCAGCAACGCTTGTGGGAGAGAGAAAATGACTGCATCAAAGTGTAGTTAGAGAAACAGAATCATACTCTTTTCTTTTCTTTTGGTATTTCTACCTTTTTGTTCCCTTTTTCTCATTGGGGCCTAATTTGGAATCTGAGGGAGGGTGGCCAGAATGATATCCTAACAGGCAATGAAGAGAGAGAGAGAGAGAGAGAGAGAGAGAGAGAGAGAGAGAGAGAGAGAGAGAGAGAGAGAGAGAGAGAGAGAGAGTACTTTTAATTGCTAGCTTCGATTTAATTCTTACATAATTTATTTATTCAGAAGTCTAATTCTTGGGCATGGAATTATATGCACACAGTCACAATTTGTGGTCACATATATGCTGTTGGTCCACTTCTAGTTAGCAAGACATCCATTAAGTTTTTGATTGATTGCATATGGTAATGTAGCATCAAGCAATTGGACCATTGGAGTAAATGAAAGGACAAGATTCTTCCACTTAAATTTGACATTGGACTCTCAAATCTCAATCTCATGGCAATCCTAACACAAAGTGGCTAAGCTTAGCATGATATGATTGAACCACCATCCTAAGAACAACAACAGAACACGAATCTGCAAGGACAACAAAAAGAAAAGGAAAGATCTTGGCAGAAAGCTTACTTTTAGTACCTACCAAAGCGAGCTGAGGATTGAGGTCAAATGGCAACTTGATGCATGCAAGTAGTGCCTTTGGGATCTTGAAACGTGTGGCTTAATGATGAGCACGAACGCTGATCTATGCATGTCGGCAGCAAGTGTCCTTCTCTCTAGGCATTATTCATCATTCTTTCCATCTTGTTACTGAGAGGGGATACGTATTCCACTAGAGATCACATAACGAAATCAAATTACTTGGGGAAGAAAGATTTGTTGTAGTGCATGCATGACACATATCTAACTTTTTTTTTTGGCATTAAAAGATGCGGGAGGTGTGAACAAACTCGATCCGATCAAATTTGATCACGTCAGATCGAATTAAAGACCTTTTGAAAATCAAATTCGCATTCAACCCGATATGATTCGGATCGAGTTGAGTTTGAGTATTTGTATTACTCAATCACTTAATTTTCTTTTTTTATATTTTTCTTACTATTTTATAATTATTTAATATAAAAAATATTATTTAGTATATATTTTAAAGCATAAGTTTTCTAATTATTTAAATATTATTTTTGTACTCAACATATTTATTTCAAAATTTTAAAAAAATTTAGTCAAATATAAGATTGAATTTAAATAAAAAAGGAAAAATAAAAAATCAGATCGACTCGGTTGAATTTTTTAACTCGTACCCTACCCGACTTGATGAACACTTTTTAAAATATGTGTGTTCAATTTTATGTTTGAAATTTTAAGCTTGACTGGACTTGATTTGTTTAATTAAGAATAATTAAATCGAATCATTAATATAGTATTAAGCTAAACTTAATTGTTTGGGTTAAATGTTGTCATCTCAAGGTTAAATCTTTCATGAATAAGTTATTTTTTTTTATTTGCCACCTTATCGTTTTGCTACGCTAATAATTGTACGCATTAGTTAAAAATTTTGGTCCACCAATGATCCCGACTAGTTTGATGTCGCTTCGGACAATGCGTCTGACTAGGACTAGGACGAGGGAAGATCCCAACTCATTGGGCGACTAATAAGTCATATTTCATATCGAATGAAAAGGTTAATCTGTTTTTCAGTTGATAATAAATAATGTAAACGAAGAAAAAAAAGAACAATTCAGTAATCAACTGATTGGGCGAGATTAGAAAGGCCGGCCCATGAAGTTAAAAGAAGTACCCAATATTGGGATTGTCCAGTCTGATGGGCCAAAATTAATATATATTTTTTTTTTCAGAAGAAAACATATAATAGTGCCATCACTCAGCTCGTCAAGTAAATAATAATGGCTTTGTACTCTTTGTGGAAACGCAAAAGCATATTAAAATTTAAAATGAAGAGATTTCTGCATCAAAAGAGAAAAAAATGAATAATATATATTTTTTTTCGATACCATGGTCTATACAAAAAAGTTAGGATGTTATGAAATCGATTATTCAATTTCCATAATTTAAATGTTGATGCATAATCTGTATATACTATTCTGAAGAAAAAAATGAGATCTTTAACATGTGGTGACAAGGTGCAAGGAGGTTGGAAATTTGGATGTGGAGGTCACTTGGACTTGTCTTTGAAGGTATAAGTGACCAGGCGCCAGGGGTCGCTTGCAGTGCCGTGCTTACATCAGCACAGGGAGCAGTTCAGAGCTGGCCATGGCGCCAATCCTGCAACAGGAAGGGAAACAGCAGCAGCAGCAGCAGCAACGACGAACACATGCATCGCACAGAGGACCAGGAACAGAGCATGCGGCTCTGACAACAACTACTCGCACACCAAGGACCATTTCTCCATGTACGCAAAGATGGGAGCTCTTGCTTAGGATCATTGTGATGGGTGATGATACAACACTGCAGGCACAGGACGCAGCATCATATGTGTCACCTGAGGTACCAAAAGCTGGGATCAGGTCCCCCCTCCTCCAAGGCTCTGGCATGCTGAGAGCTACCATCCATGTTCGCCATGTGAGTGAGTGTTCTCTCTCTCTTCTCAGCCTCACTCCTCACAGTGCATGTTTTGGAGTGGGCGGCCACAAGGCAAAACCCTGGAAGCCCTGGCTTGCAGCTGATCGCACTGCATCCAAATGTGCTTAAGATATTATTTTCCTATCATTATTAAGCGTCCTTAAGCAGATACTACGATCAAGGGGAAGGGACCATGCCAAGCTGTCTCGCGTTCAATAAAGCGACCATCCATCGTCGAAATGGCGACATCTGCTCGACTGCTTATAACACAGGGAACAAAGTCCACTGGCAGACCAGGCGACCAACTGTGCAGACCCAGAGTTAAGATTCCAGAGTGTCTAGGCGTGTGTTAATTAACTTTTGATGGCCAGGTGAACAGAAAACACTCCCTCGATGCGTACTTCTCTCCACTGATCTTAAACCATTCCCACGAACAATTCAGCATTGTGTGGAGGAGGATCATCCTGAGCCCCTTGGCCGAATGGTGGAGGACCATGTGTGTTCTTCCTTTCGTCACTGTGCTGGTAAGTGGCAATAACACTGTAGATTTGGCAGTTCCTAGGTCCCCCTCAGGTATTAGGAACACGCCTACTGTTGAGCTTAATTAAAGTAATGGATTCAGATAGATGAAAGCTTACGGAAGTGGGCATGCACAGAAAGATTTGCTTGTGGCCGGAAGAGGAAGTTGATGTACTCGGGATTTGATGTTTCTTGGTTGATGCCACCTCTCAAGTCTCATCTTAAATCAGTCTACAACGACTGTTGCTACCTATACGACATATACAATTCACTGGTTGGACTGTGTTTAGCTCTACTCTACTGCAAATAATCCTAAAAAAAACATTGCCTCCTTGCCACATTTGAAGCATGATTAAGCTCGCATTTTTTATATGTTCAACAGGAATTATAAGACCAATAGTCCAGAGAGAAGTGCACATAAAAAAGAGATACTGTGGGGGAAATTCTTAAGGTTTCTCTTAGTTCATGCACCCTGAGCCATCAATTGCCCAATGGAAACAGCATGTCTTGGGCACTTACGTGGGCAAACCCAAGAGCACTACTGCAGAATATAATATCATGAAATACGTCCCTGCCATGCTTGGAAGCAGGACAGCATCACACAGCAATATCCCATTAACTAATTGACTTATGTGCACGTAAAAGAAAAAGATTGTCCTGACTTTGAGATATCAAATGCAGAATGATGAGATAGACACCTCCAAGTTTGTGTGCTATCATATGACCTAAAGCAAGAAGAAGAAAAGGGGAGAGAGGTGGCAGGTATATATTGTTTGATTACACAGCACAAACAACAACAGCAGGCGAGGAACTTAAGGGGAGAGGAATTGCTTGACGTTTTGACACAATTGTGAGGACTCAGTTTGTACACGCCAAGCAACAAAAGTTTTTGGTTAAAATCTTATCATCTTTTTTGGGAAATTGGAGAAGGGACCCATCCCATTGCAGAGAGAAGGCTCACTTCTGATTCCATCTCCACACCTCTCTCTCTCCCCCCTCCTTATAAAATACTACCAAGCTCTGGCCCCTTCAACAGACAAGAACCAATAATGCCTCCAATCCACGTGAGGGAATAGCTCCACAAGTCCCCTGTCAGCAGCCCTACAAACTCCTCATACTTTTGTTTCCTTTGGTAGTCTCTCTGATGTGCTAATAATATAAGCACCTGCCTAACTTTATCCTCTGCCATGCAACAAGTTGCAAGGCCGACATCTTTGCTTAAGTTAACTGCAAGGAGATCTTAATTATTTAATTTCTAAAAGGTGCTGGGTTGCCAAGTGAGACTAGTAGTGAAACATAGGGCTGGTCAAGCTTAGGCTTAGGAGGCCTATCCATCACTGCTGCATCCTGTCTCTACACTCATTGTGGGGCTCTGTTCTACCTGGAAACTTCAACGGATGCAGTAATCATCTTCTTGAGCTCAGATTGGTCACCGCCAACACCAAGGTCATTACGTGCCGGCTCCGAGAGCTTCTCCCAGGTGTTCACAGGCCCACTAATAATGGAGTCATCCACCATCCAGAGAGAGAGAGAGAGAGAGCCAACACATGGGCTCATACAGGTTGTTTTCAGGTCAAAACAGGACAATTTATCACATAAATTCTGGTGAAGGTGCCTCTGTAGATTGCTTTTAGCTCCTGGTGGTAACATGCTCTTGCTCACATTTGGACCACTTAAACTCCACAAAAAAATATTTTTGTGGGGAGGATGAGATAATTACTGTGAGTGAGATTGGTAGGAAATAGTTTCAGGAAGGTCATCCGTCTGAAACAGGAGATTAGGTTTGCAACAAGTTGAGAGGAAGCAACTTGTTTGCTGTCTCCTTGCCAGCAGAGAGAAATGCCTGACTCAGTCGTGAGGTAGATGTCGATGTGCCTTCAAAAAAAATTCAAAGAGAAGGAGAGAGAAAAAAAAAACTAGTAATCATAAAGAAGACTTCTCGTATGGAGGATGAGTGAGGGTCTAAACAATTACCCAACAAACACGGAGTAAAAGGCTGTGATCAGGCCACATTGGCTGCTTCACATTTTTTAATTGTTGCATCACCTGATCATTCCTCATCACAACTCTTAAAACATCTTTTAGAATGCATCTGGTACATCACTTTGTTGTTTTGGCATATGAAATATCGGTCTTTCTTTTTTTTTTTAATAAATTGCTTGGAATGCATGTTTCTATTTCTTATTACTTATTAGGGCAAGCTTGGCTTGTATCAGCATAAAAAAGTAGACTAGTTGGGGTAAACAGAATCTACATGCAATAATCTTTTGATATGCTAATAAGATCTCTAGGAATCTAAACCACATATTCAAATCTTTTTTCTATAGTTCTCTTTAGAATACACGAAGATTAACGTTATGGAAACAAAAATTAAATCACGAGATAACAACATGCAATTAATTTCATTGTGTTATATTGATTCCTTGATTATGTTAATGTATTATTTTCTTGTCGTAAGTTATGCAATTATGACCACAAAGAATACATATGGACTCAAAACGCCGTAGCCTCTTACCAAACGCCACTCTCGGAACTTTAAACTCTTTTAATTTACAACCCCAACCCGACTTCACGTGTTCTCTCTCTCTCTCTCTCTCTCTCTCTCTCTCTCTCTCTCAGATGTACAATTCAGTATTTTTCTATTTATTTGGCATTTTTTCCTAACTATACATTGAATTTTTTCTGCTATAAATGCTGTAATAATATCTAAATGCTTCTCAACTCCTACACCATCATCATCACCCCCTCTCTCTCTCTCCTTCCACTCTTCCTCTCCTCTGTCAGCCTCCTTACCTTGCTACCGACTACCATGTCCCTGAACCCCATGGCTCATCATCACCCGCAAGCTTGGTACTGGGAGCCGTCCATGGCGCCCTTCCACCAGGGTCATCACCATTCCTACCATGTCGAACACGCCGCAGAAGACCAGCTAATTATCGAGAGGGAACACATGTTTGAGAAGCCTTTGACGCCCAGCGACGTCGGCAAGCTCAACAGGCTCGTCATACCAAAGCAGCATGCCGAGCGGCACTTCCCCCTCGACGGCGACTCCTGGGAGAAAGGACTGCTGCTTTGCTTCGAGGACGAGTCCGGCAAGTCCTGGCGCTTTCGGTACTCCTACTGGACAAGCAGCCAGAGCTACGTTCTCACCAAGGGATGGAGCCGCTTCGTCAAGGAGAAGAGGCTGGACGCCGGCGACGTCGTCGTCTTCCAGCGTCTCCGAGCCGGCGGCGACCGCCTGTATATCGGATGCAGACGACGTGGTGCTAACGAGACTGCGGCGCCGTCTCGCGCTACGGCGCCGTGGGGCTCAACGTGCTACGCCGCGGCGTACCCGTACCCCATGAGTCCGAGCTGTCCCCCATACGTGTGCCACAACTCGGTGCAACAAGAACACTGTAACCATGCAGGTACGCGAATTTACCTAAATGTATGCAACATTATTCTCTACCATTAATAAATTAGCAAGGACTGAGAGCAGCATTAAGAATACCGTGACACTCAATCCTCGATATGAATTGGAGTGTACACATCATGAACCGTCCAATTGCATGACTCGTCAGTTTTCCACTCATTCGCAGGAGAGCAGAGAGACGGAGTTGCTGAGAGCCCCGCGATGGTGGCGCCGGCGAACTCGAAGCGGCTGAGACTGTTCGGGGTTAATTTGGACTGCTTCCCGGAGCCCGAATCCCAGCCTCCGCTGAGCTCGTCTTCATGGTTCTCAGAGCTGCTCTGAGGCTGCTGGTTCATGGCGGGCAATCAAGCAATATGTTTTGTTGGCAGCTCCGCGCGTACCGTTCTTACTAATCCAAGCTTTACATTACTATTTGCTTGCGTTGCATGGCAACAGTAACCGGACGGGATTTGTATAGAGACGTGGAACTGGGAAATCTAAGACCATGTTGCTCAAATCCTCTCTCTCTCTCTCTCTCTCTCCCCCCCGCTCCCCGGAATGACACCTTGTGATTGACTTGTGAACTGTGGAGGAACCAACGACGACGACGACAATAGGAACGGGGAGCAAAGCGATAAATCAGAGCGAGGAAAAGGGGAAGAAAGAAATCCCTGGTTTTCCGCGCAATCTTCATTCTCTCTGATTTGTTTTTTCCTCTCAGCCTTTCATCTCTTCTGCCTTCGTTTCTCTTTTCCTGAAATTTTTACATGCACTGTACTTGAAGGATGGAGGGGGGCACCTTGTCGTGTGATGTGTATCTGATGTGATCTCAGGGTGAGGTTTCAGGATACATCAGATCATAAAATCACTAGGGTTGATCTTGTTGGCCCCACATTCAGAAAAAAAGTATGTAAAAGTTTGTAAAAACTCTTCATGAAAAAGAAAAAAATTCTGCCTTTCAATTTGAGTCTCAGTATTTAATCCTTTTCTTAGCATTTGAAATTTACTGTTTGTGCTTGTGTAACTCTTGATCCTTGGGTGGAGGTGCACTGCGTGTGGCAATCAATGAGATGTTGAATCAAATGACTCACAGATGTGTGGGTGAGGAAGTGCATGCAAAGAATGAAAGAAAAGACACCTGGGGGATGTCCATGTCCCTGGCTTTCTTTCTTCTTTACACATGTCTGCTGACTGGTCTCCATCTCCCTTTTTGTTCCTTTGGGGGTGAAGTGTCCGACCTGAGTCCCGGAGTGGACTCGTTCCACAGATAGGGAAGGGATGCATGGACTAGTAGTTTTCTGCCCATTGTTTAGGGACAGAGAGACATATAAGATCAACAATTTTCAACACAATAAAGCTATGATTCCAATGTAGTTTAGACTTTGGCTTAGATACCACAGTCATGTGTCTTTAGACCTTGCTAGTCAATAGTAGTGCATCTGTGGAACTGTCCAAGCATAAATTTTGAGCTTAAAGCTGGTCAATGGGCCACCTAAGCCAGCATTAGAGCATGAATTATAGGATAAGCTTTTCAAACTAATAAGTTCCTTAAAATATGACCAAAGATGAACGCAGGGAACAGGCAAAGCCATGACATTAGGAGGCCCGAGGTCCCAAATGATAAGAACCTGAAACATGGCACTTGCCCATTGTACAGGAAGCAGGAAAAGGTTCATCTGAATGAGGCCAATGGTTAACAGTACAGACACGAACCAATTTGCAGGATAATTAATCAGACCATATCATCAACGAGATATCCTGTCTGCTAATCATCAAAAGGACCATGTGCATCAGGCCCTTTTCCTAGTAGCACCAGTAATCTAATTATCACAGACACTAAAACAATGCACCACACCCCACAACTTGAATGCAACGTACACAAAACTAAAAAGAAGCTGCTAAATCATGTACAGACAATCTTGGATTACGTTTTAACAGCTCAAAAGCTGCCCTTTGCCTATTCACCAGAGAACAGTTCTGCTGCAACCAAAAAAACTTTTAGGTAGCAAATGTTTCCTGTTAACATAATGACTAGTTGGGCAGACTTCAGAGTATAGTTTAAAGTTTAATCACAGAAATGCTTACTCAGAGCACAATTTGAGGATAAAATGAAGCAAACCCAAGTGATTGGTGAAGAATTTTGATCAGGATGCATTATGAATTTCAGAGGTAGCCATGATGATGATTGCCTCAAATGATAGTCCCATCAGCCTCTATGGCAGTGATTCCGAGAGAGGCTACAAATGCTTTCTAATAATATGCCATCAACCTTAGCACCAATCAATCTACTATTTTTTCCTTTTGACGTCCTTTCTGCAGACTTTTTGCAGTTGTCCACCATCTTTGCGCACGAGATCAAGATGAAGACCGTGATGTGCTCTTTTTTTTTTTCCTTTTGGCCTGAACGGTTGCGTGCTGACAAGTGATGGCTTGTTTGTGAGCATGGATCAGGTCTGAAAGGATGTGGTTTTTCTTCTCCATCATTCCATGCTTTCCCTTTGTTTCTTTGACATAAAACTTCTTTAAAAAAACATATTCATAAAGGACACGAGCGACAAATAAATTGATCAAAAATTTAGTTTCATGTGAAAATTAGAAGCCTCGGAAATGGGAAAGAAGGGGAACTCCTTACATCAAATTCGAAATCTCTTCCAGTACAAAGTTACACTCTCTTCTTCCATTTATACTGCTATATGTTTAAAACAGGTAGCTTATAACACTGCTGCAGCATCAGTATGGTTTTTACTACACTGATACATTCTGTTCTTTACGACTGCAGTCATTTAACTGCACCTATACGACTAAGGCAGCATCATAACTATTTGATCATGCATGATCACTGATGCTTTTAATATATGGCTTCGTACGATTTTATTGAACTGTAGTCATGGTAAGACATATTGTGCTCATTTGGAATCCTCATAATACTGCTTAAGCCACTGCTTTATAATCTGGACCTCCTTTTTTCTTGCACTGCGAAGCCACTCCGGATCGTCCGCTGTTGAGAACCTGAGGTCAACATGCTGTGCCCCTGAAAACATAACCAAATCCACATGAATCAAGAAGTAATTTGTGGACACAAACAGAGTCGTTAATTAAGTAGAAGCTGAAACAATGTTTCGACCTTGAGGTTCTACAATGGCCGTAATGCTCGGGGAAAGAGACTCCAAGACACTGCCAAATCAGAAAGAAGAGGCATCAACTGTTTTGTCAATTCTATTATAACATATGTGATCGTATTTTCTGCTAACAAAGGGAAACATGTTACCCTCCACCACTCCATGGATCTCTTAGCCCATTGAAGAATATGATGTTACTAGCAAATCGCTTCAGCACCCTTACGATATCCTGCACAGATAATTATAATTAAACAGAAACTTCTCTTTGAGAGTTTAAGCATTTTTTTACCTAAAGATTCAGGGGCCTTTTCATGAGTAAGTATATAGTAGTATCATTAACTCTTTTGACTCTTATGATGATTAATCAGAATTTATGATCATATTAAAATGTGACGATTAATCTGAATATAGACTTCCCGATTAATATGTTATGCATAGAGATTGCTCAACATGTTATATTCATGTTTATCTTGGTGAAAATTGTAATTCACTATATTATGCATGCATCGAGCAAAACTTACACTTCCACCATATTCTGTTGTAATCCAATGTTGCCTTGGTGATACGCCAAAAGAAGACTTGCAGATGGTGGCCTCTGTTTCATACTTGTACGTGTAAGCCATGAACATGGTATCCTTGCTTACCGACATTGGAAGTAACAACTCTGTGCATGACTTAGCTCAAAACGAAAAAGGTGGAGGGGGTCAGTTGGAGGAAACCTAGTAAGTGTTGGCATGAAAAAAAATGTCTGAAACAGAGGACACTTGGAATCTATTTTTCTGCTCTTTCATCATACCTGCCAGTTCCATTGTGTCAACCCAAGACCGCTTTTATCTGATGTATCCAAATTGAAGCATGTCTTATCTCCAGTGTAATTGTAATATATGTTCACTGCGCCGTATAATCGATCAAAAGTGCCACTACCTGTGGTTGGGTTGTCTATGGCTTTGCACATCTGCATGAACTCAGTCCCCAACAAAGATTAGAGGTATACATGCATGAACATCGATTGCAGCAATATCAGTTTAGTGTACTCGATTAATCAATAGATCAAACTAATATGCAAGGTCACACATGCATGTGCAAAGGCATTTCTTAGGTAATTAACCTCTTTGACAGGATAAGCTGGAAGCGGTGTAAGATAATCTGCAGCGGTATGGTAATCTGTCATAGCAGCATACTCTAAAGCAGATAGAATCCAGTCTCCCAATTTATAGCTATACTTCTCTCGCTGATTACTGTCGGGGAGAGAGAGGGAGAGAGAGCACAGAAGAATAAATAAGTCAAATTCTGTATTGCTATTGCAGGTTCATTATTTAAAACCAACACAAGATTGCTTTTTTTTTTTTTTTCTAAGGAGCTACGTACGGGCACAACTTGAAAGCCTTCTCAAGCTTCTCCATTCCTTGTTCTGTTGCCGCGGCTTCCCCTAATTCCATCCATGAGTTCTTTATTGTATTGAAACAGGTCTCGCTTTCGCTCTGTCATCAAATATTTATGTTCTTACAAAAACATACGATTGAGATGAAAGATAACATTATTACTACACTTGTCAATGAGGTGCAAAGGAGACATAAAATGTTGTGTTATGTAAAATGGTTAGAGATTAATCAGAGGAAAGGAGAGAGACCTTGTAGTCTTTGCTGACTGTGTCATAGAAGGTATATGGGGAGGAGATGCCAGCAACATGGAGGATAGGAGCAGAAGAGGCCAGTGCTCCAATGGCCACATGGGGATACTTGAGCCTGAACCATGTAGCAAGCACTGCCAACATGAACAAGAAATAAATTAGCAATATTCGTGATCTAGCTAGCAATCAAAATCTCAAAATGAATTAAGAAACTGTCCGTGTGCATGCATGCATGCGTACGTACTTCCTCCATAAGAACCTCCAAACACAACAACAGGAGACTTCTCTGATGTCAAATTCTTCTTCAGGTCCGTGATAAGCGTCGCGAAGTCGGCCAGCGCCTGCGTCGTGCTCAGGTAACCCAGAGTTTTAGAATCTTTGGCGCCCTCAAATGGAGTGGAAACGCCGTAGTATCTGTGCTGCAATGCACTCACCGCCACGACAACTTAATGAGCTCGTTGAAGCACATATATATAAAATTCTGATGCAACTAATTAATCTGCAACCAACTCATCTATTTCTTAATCGACAAGAATCTTAGCAGCCGAATTGCACAAGGAAACAGGCAGGGGTGCATCATTGATCAGCTGACCTCAATGAAGACCAGAAGGGCCTTGACCGACGGCGCAGTTTCGTACATGAAGCCGGTGTTCGGCGGATACATCTCAACGTCGGCTTCGTTCCCGGTGTACACAAAAATGGGCGACCCCTGGCCACCCCAGTAGGTGTCGTTCACGAGGTACCTCTGCTGGAAAGTGGCATAACTCTCCGGATTGAAGTTGAAATGGTCCAAAGTCTGGGTGAAGTACCTCGTCTCGTACAGCGAACGGCCGTTCGAGAGCTGCTCGTTGCGATCGGCGGGACGGACGGCCATCGACTGCAGGAGCCGCGGGATGGCCGGAGACCTCGCCGCGCCGCAGAAAGGGAGGAGCGGACATAGAAGAAGAACAAATGAAGCAAAGTGTCTGAAAGCGTCCATGGCGATTTGGGAATAGAACGAGTTGGAATGTGAAGAATTCGCATGCAGTCATTTAAATAGATACAAATGATAGCAAGAACACTGCCGGGAAGCATGGATCGTGAAGCAGACATGATTCGAGGATGATGGCATCGTGCATGGACCAGCTGGAAATGCGGGACTGTGCTTGCAGCTGATGGACCGAGCTTTGTGGATTGTCGTCGGTGAGCGATTCCAACATCTGTCCGGACGTCCCTGAAAATGCTGGAAGAGATCTTGATCGAAGACGTCGGAGCTTGTTCTCTGCTGAAGATCTAATGACTTGGTTATTACACATTTTCTTCTAATCAAATTTAGTATCCTAATCAAAGTTAATCTTATCGCATTTTTCTTGTGATCGTAATTCGTCAACACTAATTCTTAAGAGATCAAAACGTAAACATTTTGTTTATACTATGCATGCTTTAGTATTCTTTATATTTCTAAATATTGCTCAGCTTTAATCCTTCTTTCCTCATGTATTGCATATGTATGTACGTGCATTCTTATATTTTTTTCCTGTTACTAATGTATTCTTTTTTATTATATTTTTTTTGTCACATGTATAATTGTTTGCATTGTCTTTTTATCATAATTCATCGAATTTTAAGAGTACCAAAATTTAATTTTTTATACATAATTTTTAAATATATGTATGCTATTTTATAATAAAATTCTTATTTCCATAGATTCTTTTAATGCCTTAAAAATTAGTCATAAATATCATTACATCATGCTTAATAGCATTTTATTCGATGTTAGTTTTTAATATTATTTCGCTTAATTACATGTATTTCAATTTTTCTAATCAATGTATTTACTTTTGTGACATTTAATTGTGAGCTTTATATATTTTAAATTTTAATTTTTTTTGCTTATTATATTACCCTCCAATTTTTAATCTGGTCCTCCTCGCGGTCCAAAGTGCATACCCCAATGCAAGTCTACCCAAAATCTGTTGGTTCATTTTATAGAATAAGTTGATGTTGCTGTCCTCGATCACTACAAGAAAATTGGGATTTTTCGATGGGCAATTTTCGACGTATAGAAATTCGTCATAATTTGTGATGGATTTTGCGACGGATAGTGGTCCGTCAAAATTTTCAACGGTCACAACCGTCGGAAATAAAGCTAATAAATTATGTGATTTGTTATATTACTATTTTATTTTTTGACGTTTAGGAACGTCGAAAGTTTTGACGGACATCCAACCGTTGCAATTTCTGACGGTTCAGACCGTCGGTAAATGAAAAATAATAAATTATGTAATTTTTTATATTATTATTTTATTTTTTGATGATTAGGAACGTCAAAAGTTTCGACGGATATCGAACCGTCGTAATTTTCGACGGTCCGGACCATCGGTAAATAAAAAATAATATAATATAAGAAGTATTTTATTAATATAATTAGTGATAGTTCAAATTATCATAATTTTCGCCGTTTTCGATAGTTCTAATCGTCGGTAAATAAAAAAATAATATAACATAAAAATCTTTTATTAATCTAATTAGCGACAGTCCAGACCGTCAAAATTTTCGACGGTCTGGACCGTCAGTAATCTAAAAATAAATATTATATATATGTTGTAGTATTTTTTATTATAATTAAATAATTTTTGATGATTTCGACCGTCGATAACTTTAAAAATAATTAAATATCATATTCATATATATATATTTGCTTAGTTTCCGACGGTCATAGCCGACGGTATATGACCGTCAGTATATTACTCACTACATCAAACAATTTCCATTGGCCGGATCGGCCTCGGGGGCCGGATCCAGCCGCTGGCGGCCGGATCTAGCAGCCTGATGGCTGGATCCAGTTGTTGACTGTCGGGCTAATTTTTTTATATTAAAAAATTCTTTGCGATGGTTGCGACCGCCGAAGGTTTCGGCGGTCGCGACGTTGGGTCGACCGCCGTAACTTTCGGGGGTCGCGACGACCACCGAAACTTTCGACGGTTGGATCGACCGCCGAAAGTTTTTGACGGTCGCCACCGCCGAAAGTATCGATGGTGTCGACGACCATCGAAAGTAGTGGCGGTCGTGACCACTGAAAGTTTAGACGGTCACCGACCGCCGAAACTTTCAGCAGTTATACGGCTGCCGGACTTTCATCTAAACTTGCGACGATTTTTTTTCGACCGTCGAAAATTGATTTGCGACGATCATTTTTTCGACGTATGGATTCCGTCGACAATTTTCGAAAAATTACAGACGATCCTAACCGTCTGTAATTCTCTTATTTCTTGCGGTGAATGAAAACTTGTCCAATTTAATCGTACTCATAAAGGTTTTCATATCATAGCTAGCCATCACCAAGACACGAACATTTTGTTGTTGATTTCAGTATCATAACCTTCATGATCATTTATTATCACTGTCTACTTTCGATATATGGCATAGTGCCATTTATTGAATTGTAGTCACGTGAAACATATTGTGGATCATTTGGAATCCTCATAATACTGATCAAGCCACTGCTTTATGATCTGGACCTCCTTCTTCCTTGCACTGCGAAGCCACTCCGGATCGTCCTTTGTTGAGAACCTGAGATCGACATGATGTGCCCCTGAAGACATAAACCAAAACAGCATGAATCAAGAAGAAGTAATTTTGCAGGTCAATATGATAAACTTCACAAAACACACAATGGTCACAGGTAAAAGCTGAAACAATTGCTTCAACCTTGAGGTTCTACAATGGCGGTAATGGTCGGGGAAAGAGTCTCCAATACACTGCGAAAACAAAAGAACAAGAATCAAGTTTCTGTCAATTCTATTATAATCATATTTTCTCCTACAAAAGAGGAATATGTTACCCTCCACCACTCCATGGATCTCTAAGTCCATTGAAAAATATGATGTTGCTACCAAATCGTTTCAGCACCTTTTTATATCCTGCACAGTACATGGAGTCAAAAGGAATCAACCAAAACTCCTCAAAGGATAAAGCAACTTCTGTATTAACCCACTATGCATGCATCAACCAAAACTTACATTTCCACCAAATTCTGTATTAACCCAACGTTCTCTTGTTGGAACACCAGTAGAATATTGGCAGAGAATGGACTCTTTATCTAAGATGTATTCATCAGCCTCGAACATATCGTTGCGTTTCCCCATCGGAAGCAACAACTCAGTGCATGACTTGTTCAAAACAAAACAAGAAAAAAGGTCAATGCATTGCTGTTGTGTGTAATGTTATGTTTCAGCGAAGAAATGCGAGAAACAGGTCACACTCCTTCATACCTGCCAAAACCATGGGGTCAAGCGACGACCGGTTATATACGATGAATCGAAATAGAAACATTTTTGGTCTCCAGTGTGATTGTAGTATATGTTCATTGCTCCATATAAACGATCAAAAGTGCCCTTATTGCCTGAGGTTGGGTTGTCTATGGCTTTGCACATCTGCATCAGCTCGGTTAGTAACAGGAGTGTTAGTGATATAAATGCAACAGCATCCATCGCAGCAATATATACATATATATAAATTATTGTTCTCCATTAATAAATAGATCGAATTGATATACATGAAAGGTCACACATGCATGGCAAAATCTGAGTTAATGGTAGAACCTCTCTGACAGGATAAGCTGGAAGCGGGGTAAGATAATTTGCAGCAGTTGGGTAATCTGTCATTGCTGCATTCGCCAAAGCCAATATAATCGAGATTATCAAGTACTGCGTCTGATTACTGAGGGGGGGGGGGGGGGGGGGGGAACGAAATAATTAGCCAAATTCTGTATTGTAATTACAAGTTAATTAAATATAATCAACACAGGATCGCTTTTGCTAAGGAGCTACTTACGGGCATAACTTGAAAGTCGTCTCAAGCTTCTCCAATCCTTGTTTAGTATTGTTCATGGCATCGCGTAATTCCTTCCACGAGTTCTTTATTGTTCTGTAACAGCTCTCGCTTTCGCTCTGTTATCACAGAATATGCCCGATAAAGATGAAAGAAAATATTATTACTTCACTCGTCAATGAAGCTTGGGGGAGTCATAAATGTTGTGTTAAGATGGATCCAGATTAATAAGAGGGAAGAAGTCAAGAAGAGAGACCTTGTAGTATTTGGTGACAGTGTCTTAGAATGTATATTGGGGAGGTGATACTGTTGATGTGTCTTGAATTATGTATCATGTACTCAAAATTATGAAAGAAAAAATAAAAAAAAAGAAAAAAATGAGAATCTGTGACAGAAGCGGAGGGCTTGTAATAAGGGTTAGGATTTTATATTATGTACTCTCTCTTTTGGCTCATAGTGAAATTTTTTGCGGCGGTCTCCTTTGTCCGTGGATGTTTCTCTCTTGTTCACATTGATCAAGAGAGTTTTATCACGTTAAATCTGTGTTTATCTTCTCTTTTTTTCGTAATTTTTTTATTATTCATCGATCCTCGATGTTCTATTCCCAACAGATGCCAACAACATGGAGGATTGAAGCAGAAGAGGCCAGTGCTCCGATGGCCACACGAGGATACTTGAGCCTGAACCATGCAGCAAGCACTGCCAACATAAACAAGAAATCAATTAGCAGTTGTGATCTAGCTATTAAGAAACAGGCTGTGCGCATGCATGCGTACGTACTTCCTCCATAAGAACCTCCAAAGACAACAACAGGAGACTTCTGTGATGTCAAGTTCTTCTTCAAGTCCGTGATAAGTGTGGCGAAGTCGGCCAGCGCCTGCGTCGCGCTCAGATATCCCAGAGTGCTTGAATTGTTGGCGTCCTTAAATGGAGTGGACACCCCATAATACCTGTGCTGCAATGCACTCATGGCCATAGCAACTCAATTAGCTCGTATATATAATCTGATGCAAGCAATTCGTCTGCAACCACTCGTATATTTAAATATATTATCTTAATATCTTATGGCAAGACTCGAGTTTCTACAACTAAATTCAGATTAATTGCATGCAACTTCTTCTCTCCTCTCCCTCTTTTCTTTGTTGAATTATAATCTTTTGATCGTGCATGCATGGTGATACTTTTTAACTGCTATATGTCAATAATTAATTATATATCATCATGGCATCGAAAATTAATGCGGAGTGTTCCATTGCGGGATAGTGACCTCAATGAAGACCAGGAGGGCCTTGAACGATGGCGCGCTTTCGTACACGAGGCCGGTGTTCGGCGTGTACATCTCGACGTCGCCTTCGTTCCCGGTGTAGACGAAGATGGGGGAGCCCCGGCCGCCCCAGTAGGTGCTGTTGATGAGGTACCTCCGCTGGAAGGTGGCAAATGTAATGCATAAAAAAAATTCAAAATTCAAATCCATGTCATAATTACTAAGATTCATGGAATCATGAATTAATGAGCACGATACCCATATTGATGACCTTAAATCATGATATTTGTCCCTTCCTCTCCTCATACTCATCATTTCCTTTTTGCCTCATTTCGTGCCATGTTTGTTTTCGTTCAGAGGAGGGAAGAAGTACACCGGCAAGTACTTCTAGCGACGCAGAACACAGGGAAAGAAGTTAGTACGATCCATTTGAAGATCCAATCGAAATTCATTCAAAAAAGGTGTGTGTTTTCGGGATCTAATTTATAGATTAGTTTCAAAAAATTTTAAACACGTTTAACGAATCCATGGATATATATGAAACATATTTGTTGATGTGCCTTGAATTATGTACCCTGTACCCAAAATTATGAAAGAAAAAAATGAAAAAGAAGGAAAAATGAGAATCTGTGGCGGAAGCGGAGGGCTTGAGCCGTTAGGCCCAAGCCCGTAGTAAAAATTTCTATGATGTACATTCTCTTTTGGCTCATAGTAAAAATTTCTGGCGGCGGCCTCCTTTGCCCGTGGATGTTTCTCTCTTGTTCACATTGATCAAGAGAGTTTTACCACGTTAAATCTCTGTATTCATCTTCTCTTTCTTTCGTTGTTTTGATTATTCATTGATCCTCGATGTTCTATTCGCAACAACCAATCTACATGATATGACTCCAGTTTTAAAGATCGAATCACTGTGCATTCAGATGTTGATTTCCATGATTAGATCTCCACAAATTCTAAACTTGTCAATCTACACATGTTATAGATTTATTCATATGATTAAAGATTTCTTTCTGTCGTGTTATGTCTTCTCTCCTAGCGCTCTACTTTTGATCCCAGAGTGCATTATATACCTCACGTATCTCATTTCTTCTCCAAGGATATCTACTAATCCTAGGCGAAAAAATTATATTGCTATTGGTGTGCATTTGACTTGTTATTGGATCTCATAAATTCATGCACATCGAGGGTTCATTAGCTCATACAATTGGCGCCCTACTCTAATCACGGGTGACAAATTTCCATTTCTTTTCATTTCCTTAGATGTCATTCGTATGAGCATCATCCTGATACTTGTAGCATATGGCAACATCCAGTAAGTTTGGGTGCATGGACATCATTATGATGTTACTATAAACATTACAGTACATACAATGAAGCAACATTTAGTGGGTAATACATGATATGGATTTTTAGTATCTATTGCAGTTTTGTATTGGATGCAAATATGGTGTACTTTCTTGCATACGTATGTTGGTGTCGGCTACAGAATCTTTGCATGATTATGTGATGTTTCCCCCTCCAAAAATATATATCTATTTACTTATGTTATCATACGTTGCACCCAGGGAATGTATTACTCACATTTTTCACCTACTAAATATTTTTGCCAATCAAATTAATTAGCAGCATTAAAGACACACTCCATGCCCTTGAAAATGCGCCAGCAACATTTTTCATGACTACTGTGGCATATGCATGTGAGTACGCATGATGTAGTAATTAGAGTTAAATCTTATTATCTTGTTATATGTGTGGTTTGGACTGTGCTTGTCCTCGTATAAGTTTTATTAAGTTAATCTTTCTTTCTATGCCTCGAATTTACCTTTCCCATAATGACATTATTAAATCAGAACCTTAACATTATTAAATCATAACCTTGGACAGAGGATTTTTATGAATATAGACTATCAGGAACCATTATGATTTGATTGTCCTATGTCCACATGATCATATCTTTTCCCAAGAATAATTCATATAATTTGGAGCCACTCTTGCTCCCTACTGCTTTGATTGATCTGAGTGATCAAAAGACAGGCATGATTTATAAGACATGATGGAGGTTTATCAATTGCCCTATCTAGATGGAGTTTCTCCCTACGGATGTTTCCGCTTAACGCGAGGTCATCCTGCCCGACGGGGCACTCGCCGTGGCACTGATCACCCATTGGCCCATCATGGTCTAGATAGTTACACCTATGTGTACCTGCAATGGTATTTCTAAAAGAGAAGAGCTCTTCTAAAAAATGAATAAAAGGACTTTGTTCATATGAACATGAATATGAATAGTGAACATGAGACTGAACATGAAAAAGAAAGAAAATAAAAAAGTATGAACTATGATCCTCTTATCGACTCCTCCATCATGATTCATTCTTATACTTGATTTTCATGATTACCTCATGCTTATTCTGATGGAACTAATCTATAATTTATACGAACTCACACTTAGCTTTATGCTAACGATTAAGCTTGCTCCTCTGTGTGATCCCCACATGTACTTGATATGGATGCGTGCCATGTTGATGTGTGTGCGGCGACTACAGCTTGGTGGCGTGTGCACATGGTTATCGTATAGTCTAGATGAAATCTTTATCTTTCAGCATATCGAGTTGTATTTTCATTTGGATGGAACCTATAATGTTGTATTATGGCATGGACCTTTATATGCCTATGTGAGATATTGATGTACTTTTGTTTATTTAACTTTCGCATTTCTTTATATTATTGTGTAATATTTTATTATTTAAGTCTTTCGCTTACTTGTCACTCTTCTTGACCATTTGAGTCAAAGAAAGATCAAAGAAAGTAACGACCGAAAGGAAATCTCGCCACGTGGCGGGGTCGAATTTCGGGGCGTTATAATAACTCTACGGATTGAAGTTGAAGTGATCCAGCGTCTGGGTGAAGTACTTCGTCTCATACAGAGAACGATCGTACGCCGGAGCTGCCGCTGCGGCGCAGAAAGGGAGGAGGGGAAATGGAAGAACAAGAGAGGAGGAAGTTAAGAGAAGAAGACGCATAAGGACGCTCATGGCGTCCATGGCGGCGTTTTCCGACACGTTTCTCGTTGGAAGGGATACAACAAAAACTGAACATGGACCTGCACTTTATATAGACAATACTCCCGCTGCATTTTGCCACGAAGATTAAAAATGAAGTGACAAATTCAATTCATAAAAGTTGAACGAGCATTGTATTATATTCTTGTTTCAATATTACAAATCGCCATGCATACGTACTCCAAACCATATATATATATATATATATATATATATATATATATATATATATATATTGAACAAGTCCAATAAAAATAGAGAACATATATGACGATGTATGAGTACTGATTTTTATATTCTTAGCGAATCGAGAGCTCGAATTTTGTTTAAGAAAATATATAATTCATAAAAAAGACTGAAGACACCTATTAATCATTTACTACGTAAAAAAATAACAAGAAAAAAGTATGTAACCAAGGGCAGTTCTGCTGTGGGGTTTGTAAAAGTAGATAACAAGAGGCGGACCCAGTTGGTTGGGTGGATTGGGCCTAAAGAAAGAGTCTATAACTGGCGGCGGACCCAGTTATAATTTGGGGGCCCAACAGTTTCAAAATTCACTCCTTCGTTGTTTCATATGTAAAAATACAACGTTACTTTTTTGTATTGTATTTTTTTTTAACTTACAAATTTGACGATTGCATGCGGATTTAAGTGTATGCCATAATTAATTTTTAAAGAGAATTTTGAATTTTCAATAAATAATATGTACGCGTAGCCTCTGATCGATATTTAAAAAATATTATCGCACATAAAAACTCAATTCCGTTCTCATAACATTTTTGTTAAGATTTATGTACGAAAGATATTACGGACCGAAATAAAATTCAAAAAATTTAAGGTAACGTAAAATTTTATTAGATGAGAATATAAAAAAATTATAATTCAAATTATTTTTTTGTTCGGAATTTTAGAAAGTTTAAAGTGATAAAAATTCATACTTATTAAAATTCTGAATTAATCTTTTAAAGTGATAAAAAATAAATTAATTTGAAATCACATACAAAATACTCCATAAAATACCCACACTCTCCACGGGGGATTCCCTCGATCCATCTACCCCCAAAAGCTCGCAGTGAGACCCGTACAATGACGCATTTTACCTTGAAATGTGTTGAGGTCCAAACGAATTTTCATAAGCATTATAAATCGTTTTCTTTCAAATCGGCTAATTTTTAGGGTCTCTTACCAGTTTAAAACCAATTTGGTGTTTGTTTTTGTTTTAATGAAAGTATAATATTGTTTGTTCGCGTTGGCATATCGATATAATTAGCAAAACTAATGACGCTTATTCTGAGATGGATCCTATTCGTTCACATATTTGACTCGTTAATTTGTTGGTTCCACCAATTAAACTTTCATACACGCAAGTTACGTAGGCATTTATTTATGTATAATATTAAACATACAATGACCTGTGTTGGAAACGAAGACCACAAAATAAATGATGGCACATGGGATTTGCTTTTAGTTTAGTATTTGAGGACCATTTAATTAAAACTTTCGATCACTCAAGTAAAAAAGAAAACGGCTGTGACCGAAAATTTTAATTAATTATTTATATCAATTAATGATATAAATAAAATTTGAGTCCCACTAGCTTTGCTTGAGTGAACCAATTTTTTTTTATGAAATCATTCTAAATGGGCATCTAATTTTAAATATTTCTAAAATGAATTTTCAAAATTAGTCGATTTTTTTTCTAAGAACCCTACTCCTCCCAATCATATCTTTCCCACCTAAAATATGATTAGTGAAAAAGATATCACACACTAAATAATTTTACATTTATTTACTATCAAAATTAATTTTCTCTATTTATTAGTGAAAAAGATAAAAAATGTTAAAATACCTCTGAAAAATAAAGGAAAATATAACTTCCATTAAAAAGAATCAAACTCCAAACTTAAATCACCAAACGAGATGTGTGCAACTACACTCTTCTTATTCTCAATATCCATTTTTTTAAAAAAAATCTTATTATGATAAACTAACCGAGGGCTCAAACGATAAAATAAATTCATGATCTAGGCAGTGGTGGAGCCAAGAAAAATTTGAATGGATTTACTATCAAGACAAAAATAAGTGTTCGAATGATAAAATAATTAATAAATTTATATATTATAATTAAAATTTATTGATGGTATAAAAATATTATTTCTAAGTTATAACTATAATTTATAATAAAATAAAATATATATTTTTAAAAGAAAAGTACTCTTACAATTGATTTCTACGAGATTTAATTTTTTAAAATCGATCAATAATAACATCATTGTTGATAGTACTAAATATATTAAATTAAAATTAGTCTAATAAATTTAATAATTAAACATAATATAAAACTAAATATGTTAATCTAGAGTAAACATGTTAAATTTCTTTAATTAATATTTTTGTGTCCTCATATATAAAAAACACAATAAGCTAATAACATAAAAATTTAATTATTCCAAAATAAATAAAATACATTTATTATATGTGGCACAATAACATGAAAAATAATGAAATTTAAATATCTTGCTTAATTAGGATATTAAAAGACAAAATAATAAAATGCAATTATTATATGAGTACGATGAAAATAAATATAATTAAGAATAACAAAAAAATTAGATAAAAGTATTAATATAAAAAGTATTTTGTACATGAATAATTGAAAGGAGAAGTCAAAATATAGTAATTTTTTAATGAGAAGCCAAGATATGTTTTATGTGGAGTATAGTACAAACTACAACTAAAAAAAAAGATAAAAAATCCAAGGTCCGTTGGAATCGAAGACAGCACCTCCAGTGATTCTAAGGATTGGGCCACTGAGACACATTTTTAAACTTGTTAGTCTTCACCTCCGCCTTTGAAAGACAAATTAAAATTAACATTTCAAGTAGCGTTTAACAATTCAAATACTAAATTTTTTATTTGATAAATTATAAAAATAAGTAGCGTTTAGAGTCTCAAATAAAAATATTAAAAATCTACTTCTACTAACGTTTAACGTTTAGAAGTTAGGATTTTATAAAATTTTCTAATTTTACCCTTATTCAAATATATTGTTTCTTTTCAACTTATCTTTTTCTCATTTTTATTCTATAATCATATTTTCTTTTTATATTCATGCTTAATTAATTATAAATTATTTATATTTTAACAATGAATAAAAACTAATTTCACAATTAATACTTTTATATCATGGGTGCACTATATAAAAGTTCTTGTCAATATAAATTTATGTATATATTAACAAAAAATTAGTTATGAAATTTTATGTTATGTAATTAAGATATAAATATTTAATTTGTTATATTATGATATAATTTGTATAATGCTTAAATTAAATAATTTATCATATGTTTAATTATATCATTTTATATTCATCAGCTAATTCTATCACTAAGTTTATTAAACACTTAATTGTTACAGTCTCTAAACGCTAATCATCATTTGCTACCCATTATCCGCTAGTTAATTCGCTATCCGCTTATCGAACCGCCAATAATGTCAAACGTAGCCTAAGCGTTAAGTTTAATATGCTGATAAGTTTTCCTAAAAAGTTAAGTAGGAAAAGTAAAATCAATGATTTTATATTCTTATAAATGCCATCTTTTAATTTCATCTGAAACTTCAATACATTTTGCTTTTAATCTCAATATCATGTATGATCAACCAATACTTTAGATTGTGTTTTCTATTATCAGTGATCATTTGGAGTCCTCATAATACTGATCGAGCCACTGCTTTATGATCTGTACCTCCTTCGTCCTCGCACTGCGAAGCCACTCCGGATCGTCCTTTGTTGAGAACCTGAGGTCAACATGGTGTGCCCCTGAAACCAGAAGTCAAAAGTCAATACTATAAACTTCACAAGCGCAAGCACAAACACATGTACATTCATATAGTTTGATCACACATATAGATAAGGTTGCTTAAATGACTAAAAGCTGAAATGATGCTTCCACCTTGAGGTTCTACAATGGCCGTAATGGTAGGGGAAAGAGACTCCAATACACTGCGAAACACAGAAGAAAAAAAGGAATGAACAAGCATCAATTTCTTTTTTGTAGATTGTATTATTAACGACGATATCAGCTCCTGATAAAGGGGAAGCATATTACCCTCCACCACTCCATGGATCTCTCAGCCCATTGAAGAAGATGATGTTACTAGCAAATCGTTTCAACACCCTTTTGATGTCCTGCACGGGTACGTAGATGGTTTAGGCATTCCTTTTGTCCACTGTTATGAATAAAGTGCATTAAAGGACATTTCTTTCCTTCATAATCAAAACTTACACTTCCACCAAACTCTGTCATAGCCCAATGTTGCCTTGGTGGTACACCAAAATAAGCGTTGCAGGACGTGGCAATTGCTGAATAGTTGTATGTGTAAGCCTGGAACATGGAATCGTTGCTTGCCCCTATTGGAAGTAACAACTCTGTGCATGACTTGCTCAAAGTAAAAAGGGGGAAAATAAAGTCAGATGGAGGTAATCTGATGTCTATATAAATCTGTTATATGCTGCAATAAAGAAATGCCAGAAACAGAGGGCACTTTTCGTCTATGTATACTACTTTCGTCATACCTGCCAAATCCATTGGGCGAAGCCAAGACCGCTGTCATCTGGTGAATCGAGATCGAAGCATGTCTTGTCTCCGGTGTAATTGTAGTATATGTTCATTGCGCCGTATAATCTATCAAAAGTGTCGTTGCCTGTGGCTGGGTTGTCTATGGCTTTGCACATCTGCATCAACTCGGACAGCAGCATGTGTTTATTGTGCTCCATTATTCGGTAGATCAAACTAATATATGCACATGCATGGCAAAAGTTTTTGTGTTAATGTTTACCTCTTTGACAGGATAGGCTGGAAGCGGGGTGAGATAACTTGCAGCAGTAGGGTAATCTGTCATAGCTCCATAAATTAAAGCAGTTTGAATCCAGTTTTCCAACTCATTGCTATACTTCTGTTGCTGGTTACTACATGAGAGAGAGATAGAGAGAGAGAGAGAGAGAGAGAGCGAGGGAGCACAAAAATTTGATTAGCCAAATTTTGTATTGCAAGTACAAGTTCATCAACTAGAAGTTTAGAACAAACACAGGATCGTCTATATATGGTAAGGAGCTATACATACGGGCATAGCTTGAAAGCCACCTCAAGCTTCTCCAGTCCTTGTTTTGTCGCCATGGCATCTTCTAATTCCTTCCACGAGTTCTTTATTACTCTGTAACAGCTCTCGCTTTCGTTCTGTTATCAAACAATAATCTTGTATGTTCACGAGGTGCTTTCTATGTATTGTAGGGGAGTTACAGATAATGTTGTCTGTAGTAAGAAGTCTAGAGATTTAGAAAGAGAGAGACCTTGAAGTCTTTGGTGACAGTGTCGTAGAAGGTATATTGGGAGGTGACTCCGGCAAGCTGGAAGATGGGAGCAGAAGAAGCGAGTGCTCCAATGGCTACATGAGGGTACTTGAGTCTGAACCAAGCAGCAAGCACTGCATCAAAATAAGGAAAAAGAAGGGTGAGAGATCAATTAACAATCATGATCTGGCAATCCAAATCGTTTTGCATTTCATACTTCCTCCATAAGAACCTCCGAACACCACAACAGGAGACTCCTCCGATGTCAAGTTAGCTTTCAAGTCCGTGAGAAGCGTCGCGTAGTCGGCCAGCGCCTGCGTCGTGCTCAGGTATCCCAGAGTGCTTGAATCGTTGGCGTCCTTAAATGGAGTGGAAACGCCGTAGTACCTGTGCTGCAATGCACTCATGGCCACAACAACTTTAGAGAACTCAGTTTTACTGTTCATGTACTGACAAGAGTTTTGGAAGCCAAATTCCAACTACATGCACTTTCGTCTGTTCACTTCTCCATTTGTTTTTAGCATCCAACTGATTTAATTCTAATGAGAACAAATTAATAAATTTGGACCAGTTATCAGAAATCGATTCTGAAGTGAGCATTGATCATATATGGTGACACTAAACACAAATTGGAAATTGAAGCTTATATCAAAATAGAGAGTATTGGCGCCAAAATTAGATTCTTACATTTTGCAGGAAGCATGTTGATTCCTTATTCATAATCTGAATAACTTTTTTTTTTGGTTTAACGCCGGTACTCACCAAGTGATAAATCAATATTCACCAAGAACAGTAATAAATCCAATTCTAGTTGAGAAATTACACCTAGTGAATACAATTTACCATATAATATTTGTTAACAATGTCTTGAATTCTATCCTATTTGAAAATTCATTTGGTTCTCATGACATTTCGAAGTAAAAAGTGTCCTCGTACTGTACCCAGTTAGCGAGCATGTGAGGTACTCAATTAGTGAGCTTGTGAGGGGGAGGGGTTCAAGATGGATCTACCTAGATCCCCCTAGTGGAGGACATGGGTAGCGGAGCCCCCCGAAGTAAAATATTATGAGTTATTCTGTATGTGATTTAAAATTAATTAATTTTTTATTACAAAATAGGTGTCCCAATGTTAAGAGATCAGTCGATTTTTAATGCAGAGAGTGCTTATATAAATTTTCTAAGAATCCGAATAGATTGAATGATAATATTCTTTTATTCTCCTCTAATAAAATTCTGGATCGCAAAATTTAATTTATTTTTTAGTGCATAATTTTTTTCGTACATAAATTCTAACAATGTTAATAGCTTGGAAGAAATATATTCATATATAGCAGCTTAAATATCTCAAATTATCATGGAATTATGTTTAGTCACACCTGCAACTTGGCATATTACCTCAATGAAGACCAGGAGGGCCTTGAACGACGGCGCCGCTTCGTACATGAGCCCGGTGTTCGGCGGATACATCTCGACGTCGCCTTCGTTCCCGGTGTAGACGAAGATTGGGGAGCCCCGGCCGCCCCAGTGAGTGCTGTTGACGAGGTACCTCTGCTGGAATGTGGCGTAACTCTCGGGGTTGAAGTTGAAGTGATCCAGCGTCTGGGTGAAGTACCTCGTCTCGTACAGAGAACGATCGTGCGCAAACAACTCCTCGCCGTCGCCGGGGCGAGCGGACGTCCATCTCGTCCGCGGCCGGCCTAGCTGCGGCAAGCTCCCGGCCACCGGCGATGCTGCTGCGCCGGAGGAAGGGAGGAGGGGCAGAACAAGAAAGGAAGCCAAGACGAGAAGATGCAGGGCGACCGACCTCAAGGACTCCATGGCGTTTGGACTTGGAACGGGACGAAGAGAACAAGATTTGTCTTGCTGGCGGACAGACAACAAAAGCTAGAAAAGGGACCTACAATATAACAATAATAGTAATACCATACCAATCTCTTCATAATTGGATCCCAAGTATCTATTGAGTCATGCAGTTCAATGTAATAATTTTTTGAAAAATAAATATTATTATTCTAATATTTTAAATATATTATTAGATAATACATTATTAAAAATTAAATCTTCTCTACTAACCTATTAATAAAACAATTAGTGATAAAAAGGTGCTAATCTTTATAAAATATTAGCACTGAATAATTAAAACTTCTATTTTATTTGAGATTAATGTACCTTTAGAGCACCTTTCGTTTTGAATAAATTTTGGAGAAATGCTGAACACATCTCAATCATTGATCCACCGATTAATGAATTTGATAAAAAATAATTAAAATTTCTCATTTAAAAATATCAATTATCTCAGTTATTAATTCTCAACATTCCTTCAGAACGAAAGATGCTCTGAAGGTACATTAATCTCATTTTATTTTATCAAAGTGCAAGCTAAATTGTTTAACTAAACTTTTTTTTTGTTTTATTTAATTTTTTATTTACACTCGTTTTCTTAAATTTTTTATTTTTTATTTTCTCACAACTTTCTCATTTTTTACTTCTTTCTCTTTCATTGCTGATCACAAACCTATATTTTTCTTCTCCTTTTTTAAGTTTTTCCATTTCATTTCTCACCCTTTTAGTTCTCTATATTTAAATTAAGCCCACTTCCTTTCCAATTAATCTCAATTTCCCTCCGCCCATTGGAATTTCCGTTTTTATCTTTATTTTTTGAATTTAATTCATGCAATTAATTGCTTGTTGCATGCCTTCTCTTTCTTATCATAAAATCTAATTCCTTCTATGATTGTTATTTGCATGCATTCAATTGTTGATTGGAATCATAAATGCATTAATTCATCACATGACTAGTTGGCATATTAAATTTTCTTTCTCGCTGTTGTTTTTTTTCCTTTATTTAACTTTTGATGTTAACCAATTTTTTTAGCAAGTTCACATGATTAGTTCGCCAGTTCATGTTCCAAATTTTTTTTTTCAGATTCTCGTCTGATGTCACTTCCAGCTTCAACATCAAAACGTACCCATCTATTCATTCGTGATTAAACTGGTAGAACCAATAAATACCATCCGATTTTAATAACATTATCAGACACACAATATAATTTTTTTAACTATTTAATTGTATATAACAACTTCTATTTTTTAATTATTTGGCATTATTAGTGATTTGATAAGCGGATATCGGTTTAACTAGCGAATAACGGGTGATGATTAGTGATTAGAGGTTGTAACAAATAAGCATTTAATAAATTTAACGGTAGTCGATAAAATTAGTTGATGAATATAAAATGACATAATTAGTCATATGACAAATTATTTAATTTAAGTAATATACAAATTATATTATAATATAATAAATTAAATATTTATATCATAATTAAATAAAATAAAATTTCACAAAAAAAATTATTTGTTAAAATATATAGAATTGACAATAAATTTTATACAGTGCAACCATGATATAAAAGTATTAATTGTGAAATTATTTTTTATTCATTGTTAACATATAAATAATGTGTAATTAATTAAGCATGAATATAAAAAAAAAATATAGTTAAATGAATATAAAATAAAAATGAGAAAATAATAAAATAAGTTAGAAAAAAAATAATGTATTTGAATAAGGGTAAAATTGAAAATATTTATAAAATGCTAATATCTAAACGCTAAACTCTAGTAAAAGTAACTTTTCAATATTTTCATATGAAACGTTAAACGCTACTTATTTTTATCATTTATCAAATAAAAAAATTAGCGTTTGAATTGCTAAACGCTACTAAAAACGTTAATTTTGATGTTGCCAAACATAGCCAAAGTTAGTCTTGATTTATTATTAAGTTCAATTAATTAGTGTCGTTCTACTTCTAAATAATGCATCTGACTATGATAAGTAAGACCTCTTTATTATAAAAAATTTCTTCATTCATAAGATTCTAAATTGATATATGTACTTAAACGAACGATGACAAGTTATTATCCGCTCCACCTTAATTCCACCTGATACTTATCCATGAGATATTAAAATGCATGAATATATATTTGTTTTGAGGTCGTCCGCAAATATTGGGGGACGGTCTGAATACTTAAACCGAAAGATGGCGACAGCTTTATTCCAAATTAAATTATCGCTATCATATTGACTAAATCAACTTGGTTTTTAGCTTGAGTAGCACCCAAAGTTATGACTTATGCGCATATAAAGCTTGAACTCGATATTTGATTATTTTTTATTGATGTTTTTTATTACGTTTGATTAAGGAGATGTCACAAGCATATATATATATATATATATATATATATATATATATATATATATATACTCGGCATAATTGCAACGACGTTGACTTTTAAAACTCGTGGCGACTCATGATGAAATATATAAAGATAAGAACACGCAACTCAGCAATTGGAATATTCTCGTTCGATTGTCTTCCAAGCAAATAACGTTCCAAGTTTAAGAACAAATCAGCCCCTCCTTCTCCAAAAGCATTCGTACGATTTCATTTTCGAGACGGAATAAAAACAATCATACGATGGTTGGCACAATTGACTAGCGGAGTTGTGTCCTGAGACGTTGGGTGCTAATAACTCCATGTTCGATTCTCAGAGTCGTCATTTTTTACTAGGGTATTCTTTGTCGTTCGAGCCCGAACATTGAATTAATCGAATGCTAATAGACCCGGACATCGATGAGTCACTGACCATGATCGAAAAAAAAAATCATACTTTCGAAACGAACCGAACTGTAATAAATATGAAAGAACCAGCCGATTGACTTTTTTCAAACGACGTGAATTTTTTAATTTTGCAAACTCGTATTTTTTCTTTTTTTACCTATCGTATATATAATAGTTTATTTATTATATGTAAATATTAATAATAAAGAAATGATATAATATTATTTATTACTTATTATTTTATTAAAATCTTTTATATTTCATTAAATGTAAATTATTAAAAAAATTGATTTTTATGTTTAAATAATATATTCTCTAACAAAATTTTTAATAAAAAATTATGCTTTATACTTTTATTTTTATTTATTAACAATATTATATTTTATATTTATGATACCAAATTTTAATTCAAAACCCATAAAAAAAATCTATCACATCCATTTCTTTCTATCGTATCAACTCCTTGTTTCCACGTCATTACATTACACCCTATCCACACAAACGTCAAACTAATCTATCAAATTTAACTATTCACTGGAAGTCGGATAAACTTTAATTTCAGTATCGAAATGGCCCCTTTATTTGTTTTAAAGGAAGGAAATTACTTATCGATTAACAAATAATTCAGAAAATATCCAAATAAAAAAAAACCATACCTAGCCATCAATTTGGCACTAATTGGATAGACAACATAAACTTATTGACAGAATAACAAGAAAATTGGTCCTCATAAATCTTACGAAGGATTGCTTTACTTTTTCTTTCCTTATTTCACATTTTTTTAGTTTCCAACTCTAACTTTTATTAATCATTTTTCTTTTCTTTTTATAGCTGCTCCGATCATCCATTTTGCACCGGCAAGTCTCATAACAAAATAATGTAAGAATATGATAAATGATCAATATAAAAATACGTTTTATGATGGTGGGACAAGTTTTTCACAGAAGAGTCTAATTATTTCGCTTGCATATATATATATATATATATATATATATATATATATATATAAATTTTGAATCCCATAATTAGTGTTATTATTTTTTGTATCATTATTGATAACGACTAATGAGCGGACAATTAAATCAGGCCTTTGGTTTGAAACCTCACGTCGAGATCAAAGCCCAAAATAGGCCCTGTTGGCCCACCCAAAAATAATTTTCTTAATGGCCAATAGCATATTCCCAGATTAATTGCTGAAATGGTAACCACGTGTCAAGTACTTAAAAAAACCACACATATTTAAATATAATAGAAATATTATATAATATTTAATTAGTATTTTTTAAAACATAAAGAAGATGAAAATTACTCCCTTTCTCTTTTTTCTATTGACCCCAGTGTTCGGGAAGCGGTGTCGATTGTTCACAACTCAGTTGATCACGGGTTGGAATCTTAGCTTACCATCGAGTCCGACTATTCTAGTATTGCCACGGACATGTCTGGTAGGTGAGATTATCAACGAAAATTTTCTACATCCACGAAGACTCAAATTCAAGACCTTTACTTAAGCGATGAGAAAGTGATATTCACCCCATCCTAACTCCCATTGGTATTAGTCCCTTTCTTTCTTCCCCTCTTGTTCGTTTTCTAAAGAGAGAGAGAGGAGATGGAATCGTCCCCTCCACCACCTCCACCTCTTAATCAAGAGAGATTGTTGGTAGGGGTGTTTACCCGGTCATGTTGATCCGATGAATTCGAAAATTCGATCCGACCCGACCCAACTCGGTGAATCTTTTGGGTTGGCTCAGATTTGGGTTGGAGAGTTGACCCGATCCGACTCGATGACCCAATTTTTTTCTTTTTTCTAAAATTTTAAATGATTTTTTAGTTAAATGTATAATTTTATATCATTTAAAATTTAAAAAGTATGAAATAAACTATTTTAAATGTAGAAAAGATATAGATATTTTCAAAAATATTTTTTATATTTAAAAATACTTTATTTTGTATTAAAAATAAAATAATAAATACTTTTATATTAAAAAATAAATGAAAAATTTTAAAAAAAGAAAAAAGGGTGGACGGGTAACTCGACCCCGCCCAGCCCAGGTCAGGTTGGGTCGGGTCATAGCAAAAATAAAAGGGGGATCCGCCGGGACTGGTCGGGTCGGATCGAGTTTGTTCATGGGTCAGGTTTGAAACCTGACCCGTGAACACCCCTAATTGTTGGAGAGAGGCCGCTATTGGCCTACTGCATCTTTCTCTCTCATGTCATAAATTATATATTATTGTAATATATATATATATATATATATATATATATTATAGTTAAACATTTGAGTTTATGGTATATTAAGGGAAACTGACGTTCATGTCAAGATGCTAGATTTACTAGATGTTGAAGAAATTACTTTATTATAAATTATAAGTTGGAACTTTTAATTGCAAAATAAAGTTAAATAAAACAAAAGTTAGAGAAAAAAAATACTATAAATTGTTTTACTAGTTAGATATTTAACTTCTCACCTAGTTAATCAAATATCATGTCAAAATGAATAAATTGAATCAAATGAGACTCATCTTCTACTCATGGCTCAACAAAATTGACCCTAGGTACCTTTGAAGTTATCAAATAAAGTAGTTATAGTTTTAATACAATTATTTCAACTTAAAGCTTTTCATGTGTATGATTATTTATTTAATTTATTTTAGTTCCAAAATATTTATTTAACTCATCCCTGCTTGCACATTGTCTAGATTAGCAAAGGATTGTTCCAAACCAAAAAAAATGTTCTTACCTTGTTACAAAGGACATAAAAGTCTTGATTAATATGAATATATCATCACTTGTGTTTACAAGTTTTTGAAATAAGATAAAAATGAGCGTGTCATGCACTTTGAACTTTTTATAGTTAAAGAAATACAAATTTGCTTGAACCATATAGAGAACATTGTAATCGAATTTTTTTTCTATTGATTATTAATAATCTAATAATATTTATCTTAATAACCAAAAGTAATACTAAATGTATAAAAAATGAAAAAAACATTTATATTTCTGGATTCTCAGCCCCGTTAATGCGGGCCCATAATATGTTACAATTAGTACTGATTATTTATTAATATTGATAATGCTATTTTATTTATAGTGATATTGTTATCTTAATTTCTAAATGATGTCATCTTTGTTGTACTTTCACTTGAATGTTGAATGTTGATGATTCTCGACTTAGGTATACATTCACTTTGCATCGTATGACTATTTCTTCAAAGGAGGGTTGAGCTTTTTTAAGGTAACATGTAATGAAAATTATGACAATATTAGTAAGGATATCATATCGGTCCGACCGTGACCCGGGCACCTAACTGGTCCATGGGTCATGTTAAACCCATCCTACCATTTTGGACTGGTTGGCTAGTCAAACTCGATCAAGAATCGGATTAGACCATCCGACCCAAATGGATTGATTGAATCGGCGGACGGTTCATCTTTTTTTTTTGAAATGATATCAACGTATTGGATCCTTGACCTCCTAAATCAATTAATGTGTATAAACCACTCTGCTGCACTTATTTATTTGAATAGCAAGTTATTTTATATTATACAAAGCTTATCATCATTCATATATCAAATTATTTTATTTGATAATTTATTTTAAGAAAATTTATAATAAATTTTAAATGTCAAAACTTAAATATAAAAAGATTAATTACCTAATTAAATTTAAAAATATAAGCTATAATAGTTTTTCTAGTTTAAGTTAATATTAATAGTTAAATTTGAAAAATATGAATTTGAAAATTATAATTGAATATATTAAATTCACATGAAACTCATATCAATGGTTATTGATTTCTTACTTTTAATTAAATTTGTTAATCATATTAATGTACTTTGATGTAGAAATATATTAATTATTGATAACCATATGCAAGTATTATGGTTGATATTTCGATATTATTTTATTAATAGCCAGTTCGATCGTCCGAGTTAACCTGTTCGATTGGTCCAACCTGACCGGTAGACTTATCCGGGTCGACGTTCGATTCGGATTTGACAACATTGATTCAACGTGAAGAAGTTCGCTGGAGAGGATCATATTCGCAATCCTTCTCTAACGATATTCATGTCAAGACATCAACAAGATTTGCGCACTTCTTACACCACAATCAATGTGGATAAGAAGATAAAGAGGTGGACAAAATAAGTAGAGAAGAAATACCACATTCTTCATAACTCATATTATTATATAATAAAAGTAGAAGAATTTTGTAAGTTCTCCCTCATTCTCTCCACATTCATGAGGGGGAATAATAAGGAGCAATGGCTATAATGAGAGGGAAATATAATTATGACCCCTTCATTAATCCATTAATAGTATAATAATTTAAATATCATTGGACTAGATTTATTCGATCGTGATTGTAAAATATAGTCGTTTGATCTACAATTCGATTGAATCATTATTCAATCGAGAATGTTTGATTCGGTTTAGGGCACACATTTTGCTCATTTTCTAACATCCCCACTTGTACTAAACTCAATATTCTTTTTGTTGGGAAAAAGGCTGAATTGATAGTTGCAGAATTATCTTTTTTTTTCCTTTTAATATGCATAATAATAATGGGATGACGACAATAATATAAAAGAATTAAATTAGACCACAAACGCCAAGAATTTACGTGGAAAACCTCTAATGTGAGAGGAAAAAACCACGAGACCAAAGAGCAAATATTTCACTACGAAATAATAGTAGGTTACAAAGTATCTTCTCTGAACTACACAGAGAAATACAATAATAATCTCAAGAATCAATCTTGAATGCCACAAAATAATTGTCTCTCAGAAATGAAGATAGAAATCAGAACGATCTCATCGAAATACGAGGAATTAATGATAAGGCTACTGACAAGTAATTCCTAAGGTTTCGTTGAGAACAAATGAGTGCTCGTTCTTGAATCAAACATCGAAGTTCTCTTCTCTCTTCTCATTTTCTCTCTCTTTCAGTGGCTATACGACTCACTGTAGCGGCCTTGTTCTCTCGTGCCTTGACGACTTCGACGCGTCCATGCTTTTATAGCATCTTGAGATGAATTCGTCTCAAGTTTGGTTTTTCTCCTTTTTTTCTTACTTGATATCGGACTCGCATAGGAAGAAGTCCAACAAACCCTCCCTTCTTATTTATGCGAAGGAATCCACCAAGCATGCATGCTCCCTGTAGAACTCGGTCTTCTCTTTCGGTAGAGGCTTCATCATCATATCTGATGTATTCTTGTCAGTATGGATCTTATGAAGAAAGAATTTCTTCTTCTTCGTTTCGTCGCGAATCCAATGATATCGGACATCAATGTGCTTGGACTTATAGTGGAAACTAAAATGCTTACTCAAATGTATCACACTCTAATTATCACAGTGGATATTATACTTCTCTTACGTCAAACCTAAGTCCCTTAAAAATTGTCTCATCGACAGAATTTCCTTATCTGTTTCAGTAGCTGCGATGTATTCTGCTTCAGTTGTTGATAGTGTCACACACTTCTATAACTTGGATTGCCATAAGACTATTGCTTCTGCAAATGTTATCAAGTAACTAGAAGTTGACTTTCGACTATCAATATCTCCTGCCATGTCAGCATCAGTAAATCCTTCCAACATTGGCTCAGCATTATCGAAACATAGACATATCTTAAACATGCCTCGAAGATATCTGAGAATCTACTTGACTGCATCACAATGTTCTGTACTAGGATTTAATAGGAATTGACTCACCACACTAACTGCATATGCTATGTTTGGCATTGTTCAAACCATTGCATATATCATACTACCAATTGCAAATGCGTATGGGATGTTCTTCATTTTCTACTTCTCAGTTTTGCTCCTCGGACACTGTCTAGAACTCAATTTGAAGTGATTTGCAAGTGATGATGTAACTGCCTTTGCGTTCTTCATGTTGAACCTCTTCAAGACTTTATCGATGTACATTTTTTGGGATACCATAACTTACGTCGTTCTCGGTCACGAGTGACCCTCATATCAAGAATATTCTTTGCTGTGTCTAGGTCTTTCATAGAAAAGCATTGACTCAGCTCTTGCGTTAACTTGTCAATCTTGCTTTTATCCTGACCTACAATAAGCATGCCATCAACATATAATAACAGGATAATAAAATCATCATATGAAAAATATTTCATGAAGACACAATGATATGATCTAGTTTTACTGTATCCTTGCTGCGTCATGAACGACTCAAACTTCTCGTACCACTAATGAGGTGCCTGTTTGTGTCCATATAAGCTTTTCTGCAATTTACACACCAAATTTTATTTTCCTTTCTCTTGTAAACCCTCTAGATGTTCCATATAAATCTCTTCTTTCAAGTGATGGAGAAAAGTTAGCTTCACGTCTAACTGTTGAATTTTTAGGTCCTTGGTAGTAGTTAATTCAAGAACCACTCGAATTGATGACATTTTAATCACTAGTGAGGATATCTCATCAAAATCAATTCCTTTCTTCTGATTAAATCCATTGACAACTAATCTTGTCTTGTATTTTGATGTGGATTATTCTCTTCACTCTTGATGCACGAAAAATCATGCAATAGTTTAAGTCATTTGATTAGCACTTTAGAATGTTTTTATGTTTAGAAAAGGGGAGTTTTGATTTTTTTCACATAATTTCATTTAGATTTGATTTCTACTTAAGTCTGAAAATTATTCATGACAGAATATGAGAAAACGTCAAAATTAAGGCAAGAAAAGGCCTAAACAGCTCAGAAGACTGTCACGGCCGTGACAGTTATTTTCATGACCGTGACAGGAAGATCCTGTAAGCAGAAATTTGACTAAGTCCCTGTCACGATCGTGATAGTGCTGTCACGGCCGTTATAGAGACATTTTTCAGTAGAAATTTGTATTTTTTAGCCATGATAGCCTTCTGTCACGGTCGTGCCAGAGCCTTTCACGGTCGTGACGACGATCAGTTAGGCCATTTTAAAGTCATTTTTATCCACTTTTTGAATATATTTTCGATTTCTTTACTTGGGGACGAAAAAACCTATAAAAGAAGACAGAAGATGGCCTGGAAAAGTATCTCTGGAGCATAGTTTTGAAGCCTAGAAAGAAGAGAAGTGCAAGGACAACAGCGAAGCTCTGCCGGAAACTCGAGAGAGGACGCGCTTAGCCTATGCTAGAATTTTTGTTTTCTTTTCTCTACATTTTTATTCCAAATTTGCTATTGTTATTCTCAGATTTATTCTTTTATTAGGTCATCCTAGTTGAACCCTATTTATGTATTAGATTCTTCTTCATATTAGTTTGATTTGAATCTTTAATAGTATTACAATTTCATGTTTAATGCTTTTCTTTGATTTCATGATTGTGATTTGATTGCTATTTGAGAAGAAGTAATTATTTTCATAATAGTTTATAGGATTGATTTTAATTTATTGCATGTCACAATTAGGAAAATCGAAAGAGACCTAATTTGTGTAGTTGTTAAGGTGACTTGAGAAAACCCTTAATATTAATTTCGATTGAATGCATCTTATGATTTAATTAAGTAAATTAAAAATCGAAAGGATTGATTTATTTTTATTATTCATAAGATAGTAGTTAAAACTTGAAACATTAGTTAACTAATTTTGAGAATTCACTTTGTTATTGATTCAACTAATTCTAAGTTGAAAAAATTCATTACATTATAGTGGTGATAATTAGGTGCCTTAATCATCAAATCATTATTTTCTTTAGGTGATCATTTCCTTTATTTTTATTATTTTCTTTTTATTCATATCTGAATTCAACTATTTTCTTAATTTCTCAATTAACAAAGTCAAAATAAAATATGAGTTATTAACCGTCCTCGTGGGAATGACAACTCTACTCATTCACTTTATTACTTGAGCGACTAGTGAACTTGCAAGTGTTTGCTATCAATTCTACACGCATTCAGGTGAAACACCCACTTGTTCTTCAGTGCCCTCTTCCCTTTAGGAAGCTTCGCCAGTTTGTAAGTGTTGTTCTCATGCAGATATTGCATCTCGTCCTGCATGTCTTTCATCCACTCATCCTTCTGCTCATGTGATAAGACTTCTTGATAATACATTGATTTTCTCGTTCAGTTAATAACACGTACTTTGTCGGGGAGCACCGCCTTGACTTTTGTCTGACTATTCGATCTTCTCAATTCAGGCTCTTGCATTGGTCCATCATGCTTGACATGTGACTCATCATCACTGTCTTGACTATTCGAAGATATATCTGAATTATACGAGCTGCTATCACTGTTACTATCATCTTGATCAGATTATGGAACAATGTCATCTTCTATCAGTGCGTCAACTGAACTCAGTTCAACTAGATAATGTTGGCTCTTTGTCCTTTGATAGATATTCAATTATTTGATGTTCCATGAACACAACATCTCTGCTTCTGATAACCTTCCTGTTAATAGGATCCCAAAGTTTGTAGCCAAATTCTTCACCTCCATATTTGAGGAAGTACATTCTTTCGATTTGCTATCAAGTTTTGATCGCTCATCATGGGAATGTGAACAAAGGCTCTTTAACCAAACACCCTGAGATGCTTATATGAAACATCCTTTCCTGACCAAACTTTTAGAGGTATGTCACCATCCGGAGGTACTGAAGGCAAGTGATTGATCAGTTGGACTACAGTCATCATTACTTCACCCCAAATCCCTTTGATATCTTGGCATGTAGAAGCATACATATGACACGTTCCTCGATTGTTCTATTCATTCTCTTAGTAACATCGTTTTGCTGAGGAGTCTTGAGAACTGTCTTCTCAAACTTGATGCTATAGGTGTTGCGGTATTCTTCAAAAGGTCCCCCGTATTCGCTGCCATTATCTGCCCGAATACACTTGAATTTCTTGTCACTTTCCCTTTCGAGTTTGGTATGAAACTTATTGAACTCTGTCAACACCTGATTTTTATGTGTTATAGAAAAAGTCCAAACTCTTCTAGAATGATCATCAATTAATGTAACAAAATAAAGAGCACCATCTAGAATTTTATCCTTTATATAGTAGACATTAGTATGCACCAAATCAAGTACATGTAAACTTCTAGATGAAGAAGTTCTATTAAATGTAACATTAGTCTACTTACCAGTCAAACAATGAACACATACGTTAAATAAAGTGTCTTTCATATCTGGTAGCAGATTTTCTTGAGTTAATATCTGAAGTCCTTTCTCACTGACTAAGCCTCTTGTGCCATAACTCAGAGAATAACATCTCTTGAGTCACGTTTATATCATCGGTGCAGTATTGTGCTTCAGTATTGTAGAGTGTACCATCTTTGTATACTTTTGTTAGTAGGAGTGAACATCTCTTGAGTTTCCACGCTCCCCCTTTGAAGTTGCTCTCATAGCCATCGTCGTCTAATTTTTCAACTGAAATTAGGTTAAGACAGATTTCTGATACATGCCTCACATCTTTGAGCACAATCTTGCATCCTATATTAGTATTCAACTGAATATCTCCAACGCCAATAATTTGGGACTTCGACATGTTCTCCATCTTTACTGACGCGAATGCTCCCTCTCTATATGTTGAGAATACATTCTACGAGGGGTGACATAAAATGAAGTTGCAGTGTCTAAGATCCAAGCTAAATCTTAACTCACAAGATTGACACAATCTTCTTCTTCTTGAGTAAGAAAGTATTCATCATCTGATGTAGCCACCACAACATTGTTTCCACCACAGCTCTTCTTCTCTTTTTAAGTATCTTCAGACCCTTGATGTGATTGATCACGCTTTAGTTTTTTGCACTCCTTCTTATCTGAACTTCGACTTATCTCTTTACCTTGATCTATCATGGTTGTGAGAGTTTCTCTATTTGTTTCTCCCATGATCTTTTACGATGAATACCTCTGATTTATTGTTGAGAATTTTCTTTTGCCTTCTCGTTTCTTTATTGAGCAAACTATCCTTGATAGTTTCTAAAGATAATTGTCCACTTGGAGCAGAGTTGTTCAAAGAGATAATGAGCATTTCCTAACTATCAGGTAATGAACTCAGTAATAATCAAGGTTGTAAGATCCGACCCGGCCTTCGAACCGGATTGCTCAACGGGTCAGGTCGGACCAGGTTGGACCGAATGGTCGGACCGGAGTATAATAAATTAATACAATTAATAAAAATATGTATAAATTCAGCATATATTGTATCACTAATAATAATGACATAAAAATTTTTTTAATCACAACTCAACACAATCAATAATTTAAATCTAACACTAATCCATAAAATAACATAACAACACTAAAGAATTAAATGCAAAGTCATAAGATAACATAATTGAATACTAACTACAATTTACAAAGTTCATAAAGTACCATAACAACATATAAATGTTCACAAACACAAATTCATTTCATAATTCTTCCACAAAGTAACAAAATTAAAGTAAACACTCTTCATCTTGAGGAAAAGAATCCAAATTGACTTCCGAATCCTCAACATTGTTTTCTTCTACATCATCTTAAAAAAATATAAACAAAATGAGTTAAAAATCATACTTGGCAATTATAAACATCTTACAAATCAATATTTTGAATTTTGAAACAAAAAGAAAAAAATATTTACCTTCTTGCATATGAAGTTTTGGTCCTTCCAAATCATTATAGAGCATCTTCTCCAACTCATCATAATCAAGAATTGGGCTCTCTTCCTCCTCCATAATCCAATATTCAATCTTGTCTATACTTTCATAATCAATAGGATCAAGAAGTGCTTCTTGTTTAATAAGGTATCTACAAAATAATGAAACAATGATAAACATATAAGAGTTGTCAAATCTAAATTAGAAAGTTATAAAGGGAAAAATGAACATATAAAATTTTCATTTCACAAACCTATTTTGCAAGTCCAAATTATAATGCACATAGACAAGATCATTTAATATTTGATGTTGTAACTTGTTTCTTTTCTTTGAATAAATTCTTTCAAATACACTCCAATTTCTTTCACAACCAGAAGATTATGCAATTTGAATTAAAAGACGAATTGTCAATTGTGACACTAGCGGCGTCTGCACTAGGGCGGCCGCAGGTTGCGACTTGCGAATGACCACCAAGGTAGGGTTTCTTTCATGAATTGAAATGAACCGGCCGACCCTAGATAAGCAAAGTTTAATTTTTTTGTGTGAACCGGCCGGGTCATTGAAAACCGACGGGACAAGCAGTCAAACTCGAGTTTTGACAGGGTTTGACCGGTTCAACATGGGCCAAAGGGTAATCCGAGTTTGAATCGACCCATGACCCGTTTCAATGGACGAACATCGGTCCGAAAGATCTGATCGGCCGGGCCGGGCCGAGTTTCATAACCTTGGTAATAATAGTGCTTGGATCTCATCTTTAAACACGATCTTTACTGAGGACAACTTGTTAATTAATTTTTGAAAGCTACCAAGATGTTCTGCAACAGAATGATCATCCTTATACTTCAGGTTAATTATAAGTTTCTTCATCAATAACACTTTATTCCGCAGCGATTTATGCTCATACATTTCCTGCAATTTTTTTCACACTTCATCGGATTTATCGAGATTTGCGATATGATGAAATACCTTGTCGTCGACCCATTGTCTGATTTGTGCGACTGTCTTGGTCTTTGTCCTCTCCCACTTTCTATCATCCATGTCCTTAGGCTTTGCAGCGTTACCTTCGATGGGATCATAAAGGTCCCTGCAATTTAAGTAGTCATTCATCCGAGGTTTTCAGATATAATAATTTGTACTTATGAGCATAGGCATCCGACTGGAAGCATTATTATCCTCCATCATAATGTGCTCTTTCCTGACTAGTCTCTGATACCACTATCGAGAAAAAAGACTGAATTGATAGTTGCGAAATTATTTTCTTTTTTCCTTTTAATGCGCACAATAGTAATGAGATGATGACAATAATGTAATGGAATTAAATTAAACCAAAGAGAAAATATTCCACTATGAAATAATAGTAGGTTACAAAGTCTCTTCTCTGAACTACACAGAGAAATACAAAAATAATCTCAAGAATCAATCTTGAATGCCACAGAATAAATGTCTCTCAGAACAGAGGATAGAAGTTAGAACAATCTCACTGTAATATGAAGAATCGATGAGAATGCTGCTGAGAAGTAATGCCTGAAGTTTTGTTGAGAATGGATGAGTACTCGTTCCCGAATCGAACTCCCGAAGTTCTCTTCTTTCTCTTCTCTTTTTCTCTCTATTTTGGTGGCTATATGGCTCACTGTAGAGGCCTTGTTCTCTCGTGCCTTGATGACCTCGACGCATCCATGCTTTTATAGCATCATAGACGAATTCGTCTCAAGTTTGGTTTTTCTCCTTTTCTCCCTTACTCGATATCAGACTCGCATAACAAGAAGTCCAACACTTTTAGTGCATATATTAATTAATTTTATCAAGATGAGATAGTGATTTAGTGAGTGCATATCATATGTATTAACTTTTAGACGTCAGGGCAGCATCAACAGTTGGTGGAGGAGGAGGACGATGACATGGCGGCGGTGGCCGGGCAAGCAGCAATAGTAGGAGCACTACAAGAAAAGTGCTTTTTTCAGACGGTTTCAACCATATGAAAAAAATCAAGGAAACCATATGAAACTTCCATTTTAGACGGGCTTATCGACGGATCAGTTCAGTCGAAAAAGAGAGCATCACAAATCCATTTTCGATGGCTCAAAAAAATCCTTGAAAGTCTGAATGGTTATAACCATCACAAAAATCGGGCGGTCGCAATCGTCGAAATATTTTGGCAGCTGCAACCATCAAAATGTTTCGGCGGCGGCAACCGTGGAAATTTTTTGGCAGCCGCAACCGTCGAAACATTCCGACGGTCGCCACCGAAGAAACGTTTCGGCGGTTACAATCGTCGCAACGAATATTTATAATATAAAAAAAATTGCCGCCGCAGGCGGCCGATCCGGCCGGCCGTTGGAGGCTAGCAGCCACATCTGGCCGCCAGGCGACCAGATCCGGATGCCCCGCGGCCGATTTGGCCCGTGCAACCAGATTCGACAGACCGCGACCAGATCCGACTAACCGCGGCTAGATCCGACCGCGAGGGGCCAGATCGGCCACCTGAGAGAGAGAGGGATAGGGTCGTCGACGAGTCGTCGTCTGGAGTGTCATCGCGCCGGCAAGATAGGAGAGGGAGAGAGAGGGAGAGGGTCGCCGGCAGGACGTCGTCCGGGTGGTCACCTCGCCGACATGACAGGAGAGGGAGAGGGGGAGAGAGAGAGGAGAGAGGGAAAGAAGTAGAGAGAGGAAAGAGGGAAAATGTGATATATACAAGGGTAGAAAGAGGAGAAAGCGGAAAAATGAAAAAAGAAATAACATGAGAATTATTTTTTAATTACCGATGGCCATGACCACCAGAAATTCAAAAATATGATATATATAATAATAATATTTGATTATTTTTTTACTTACCGACGATTCCGACCGTCGAAACTTTTGACGGTCTAAACTGTCAATAATTATAATAATAAAATACTACTTACATGATATAATTTTTTTTAAAGTTATCGACGGTCTAGACCGTCAGAAATTTTGACGGTCTGAACTATCGCTAATTATAATAATAAAAAAATACTTATTTTCCACTTATCGACGGTTAGGACCGTTAGAAGTTTCGACGGATAGGTATCCGTCGAAACTTTTAACGTTCCTAATCGTCAGAAAATAAAATAATAATATAATAGATTTCATAATTTATTTATTTTTGTTTCTAACGGTTGTAACCGTCAAAAATTTCGACGGATTAATATATGTCGCAATTTGAGACGGATTTCCTTCCGTCAGAAACCGCCCGTAAAAAAATCCCAATTTTCTTAAAGTGGAGGAGGAGAGTGGTTAAAAGAGGGAAAAGGCAGCGTCCGCCCAACATAAGCACTATGAACCATCAGATTAAACGAAAGGATGGTTCAGATTCATTCTTCGATGAGCACACACATTGTCACTTAGTGTCGCAAATTTGGCGACGCTATTGCGTCGCTAATGTGGCACCACGTTAATTCAATTCTGATAGGTATTCATTCTAAAATATGTCAAATAACGTCGTAAATTAGAGATCCATAAATTGCGATGCTAAGCTAGAAAAAATTGGAAATCATATGTTGATCAAATGAGGACATTCTAAAAAGTCCCGATATGTCCGATTTTCGAAAAGTAATTTCTAATCTTTTTTAAGCACACAAAGCAAAATAGACCATTTTGAATACTCTTTTCAAATTTGGATACAAAAAATTCTAAGAAAATTAGTATTTCTTAAAAAAACTTGAAAACTCTATGACAACTAAATGGGACTATTCTGAGCACTCCTAAAAGGTCTGATTTTTTAGAACGCACATTTTTTAGATTTCATAGGTGGGGCGGAAGTTTTGATGAATTTTTATAATTACAAAAAATAGGTATTTTGATAATCGGAGGAAACGAAAAAGACGTGAATCGTAAAACGTTACGCCGTCCCACCTTCCTGAGCCTTTCGAAATGCCTATTTTTTTGTGGTGATCTGAGCGAGGACCGCGGAGAACAGATCATTTCTATTTTAAAACTTTGCACATTTTATTGAATTTCTTTCGACCTCCGATCGTTGCGATTCTTGTGCCGATGGATAGCTCGTGTCGATCTCTATGAGTTCATAGTTTTTGTTTTGATGGATTCCCGTTGGACTCACGTCGACGACTATCGGAAGTCTTTTTTTCCTACGTTCTTAACTCTATTGTGTGGCCTCCTAAAATTGCCAAAAAAAAAAAACAATTTGTGTTGCTGTGGTCTAGGGGAGGTATAAATTTTGCCATGATCTGATGATTGGATCTCCGACAATTGCCATTTGAATCCCATGGGAAATGAAGAAGCACTATTCTTCCAATTTTGAAATTTGAGAATTGGAGTATAATGTATGTATAACATAGTATATTAATTTGTGTGTATTACATAGTAGAATAATATAGTATAGTATGGTGTATAATATAGTATAGTATTCTATAATATACTATACAATATATAACATATATTATCAAAAGAGCTCAAACTAATGTCTACTTAGTGTCTCAATCCTCCAATGCTAATATATTGTCACATTTGTCGACGTCAATACAATGCAAGACGCCGATGCTAATATCGCCTCTTATTTTAGCATCGACTTAGCGTCGCGTTGTGGTGACGCTAACTTAGCGTCGCAAGCTTGCGATGCCAATACAACATTATCATCTGCCATGCATTTTTTAGTTTTCACGCATGATAATAGCGCCGAAATAGCGTTGCGATGGAACCTCATTTAGCATTGACATCTTTTGATGCTACTGCGACGCTATTGAGAGGCCATTAGCATATGCATTTGTCGACCCAATGATGGCGCTATTGTGACTCTATTGGCATCTATTTAGTGTCGCGTGGTATGGCAATGCTAATTCGCATCGCTATTCAACATTTTTCTTGTAGTGTCCCTTCTTTTCTCTTTAATGAAATTTGAACCAAACATGTCCTAATAGAATCTTCGTAAAAATTTAAATAATATGTTAATCATAATAAAATAAATAAGAATTTTAAAATATTATTTAAACAAATCTTTATTAATCAAGATATGACAATATTAATAAGGATATGATCCGGTACCTTGTAAACACTACCCAACTAGAAGAAATTTGCCTAAGAGGATCACATTCGGTCCCTCTAACTATTACACTACAACCAATGTGGATAAGATGATAAGAGGTGGAGAAAATAAGTTGAGAAGGATTGCTACATTCTTCATAACTCATATTATTATATAATAAGGGCAGAAAAATTTAGTAACTTCATCTCCCTCATTCTCTCCTCACTCACAATGGGAAATAATAGAGAGTAATGTGTTATAATGTGAGGTAAATGAAATTATGGCACCTCCATTAATCCATTAATAATATAATGAGATAAATATCAATGACCTAGATTTATTTGATTGTGATAGAAAAATCTAATCATTCGATCTATGATTCGATTGGATCATTATTCAATCGAGAGCGTGCAATTGAGTTTAGGATACACATTTTGCACATTGTCTAACATTTTTTTTCCATCAGTAAAGGTAAATTTTGACATCAAAGTCTTCTCTTTTTCAATCAATCTAAGCTACATAACAATCATATCGATAGTTTTCACCAATATAGATCCCTGGATTCTTTTCCTAGATAAGAATATATTTTGATTAAATTTCACATAGAATCGTATAGATTATCACATTGAAACATGGTTGGAAAGTTGCTTCAGAAATGCAATTTTGTGCATAACTGCAGAACCCAACCCGAGTTCCATAGTACCCGACCCAAGTTCCATTGATCTGAATAGGATTCATAAAAAAATTGAATTGAGTTCAAAAAATTTGGCCTAGGTTCTATGTGTGTGGGTCCAAGTTCCTGTGTGCGATCCGGAATATGATAATTTGGACCATCTTTTAGATGATTTGAGTTTTGTCGCTCGAGAACTAAGGAGAAAGAACCAAGTAAATTAACTCGATATTTTTTATTTTTTGTCTTATATCTTATAAAATATTTTAAATAATGTAAAAATAATATTTGAATACTTGAAAATTTATTTTATGATTTAAAATAAATATTATATAATATTTGTATACATTAAATAATAAAAAAAGAAAAATAGATGTCGGGTAACTTGACCCTGCGACCCAATCCAGATCGACTCTAACTGGATGGGATCTAACCCATTCCAAATTGGGTCGGGTTGGATAAGATCCAACCCTTCGAAAAGGAGGACCCAACTTGACCCTGAGTTGTCGAAATTTCCCACGGCTCGAGTCGTGGGAAGTTTCGACAGGTGAACCATTCGTCAGGGAAACTCGATGCATATTTATTATTATGTATCTATGTTAAATAATGCATTGAATCCTACTTTAACTGAAAATCTGTTTAGATCCAAAGAAGTAATAGAGAGACTTTGAGAGATGCTTGGACGAGAAGTGTAGGGTCGGAAGGATTCCTACTCCTAGTAGGAATAGGAATCGGCCAGTTTCCGATGTCGAGAAGGACGGCGAATTCTTGAAGGGCCGAGCTCCCTTCTGGACCGAGGAGCACTTGGAGATGGAAGAAGACTTGAAGACAGCAGGGACACCTGGAGGAGTCCCAGTCCGAGTGGAAATCGAACTGGACAGCCAGGACGCGCCCCGGGCATGCCCGGGCGTGGCGGGCGTCAGGTGGGCGCTCGACCCAATTTGATTCCAGGGAGGAATTCAAGTTGGCCGAGATCTTCAAGGGTCTTCAGGAAGTCAGATTTTTATTCCTAATCCAAGAAGGTTTTTCTAGAGAAGGGGCTTGCATGCCTGGTAGAATTAGGTCCTTAAGTTATAGTAGGAATTATTTCCCAATGCCTATAAAAGGACTTGTAATCAAGGCTTGTAAGATCATCCTGGACAATCTTGGATCATCTGAACTTGTAATCCTCTTCTGTTTCTTCCATCTAATAAAATTCTGCGTCGCCTTAAATTTCTCGAGTTTTTCGCGGTGCATAATTTCTCTCGTGCAGAAATCCTCATAAACTGATATCAAAGCGAGGCTTCACCATCGATCCTCCGTCAGGCATAGAGATGGCGTCACACAACGTCAACGTCGAGAAATTTATAGGACGAAATAGTTTCAGTCTCTGGCAGATCAAGATGCGGGCACTTTTGAAACAATAGGGAGTATGTGCGCCGCTCGCGAACATGCCGAAGAACAAATCGAAGGAGGAAGACTCGAAGGGCAAAGAAAAGGAGTCCGACCTCGCAAGTTTGGTGGCGCACGAAGAGAAGGCGCATTTTATGATCCTATTGTGTATGGCGGACAAGGTGATTATCGAAGTCGCTGATCAAGAAACGGCGATCGGTCTGTGGTCGAAACTTGAGAGTCTCTACATGACCAAGTCTCTGACCAATAAAGTTGTTGTTGAAGCAACGTCTGTTCACCCTCCGCATGCAAGAAGGTACCCCTCTGAAAGATCATCTTGATCAGATGAATACTCTGTTGATGGAATTACGAATATAGATGTGAAGATTGAAGATGAAGATGTTGCCCTACTTCTGTTGGTGTCTCTTCCTCTATCGTACGAAAATTTCGTACAATTTGTTATCATCGGAAGAGAAACAATTACTCTGGAAGAAGTAAGATCGATTCTATATACTCGTGATCTTCGTCATAGGGCATCTGACAAGGCTGTGAAAAATTAGAACAGGGAATGGCGGCGACAAAGAGTGTTAGATATCTAATTGTAGGATTCAATTCAAGGTGGAGATTTGTTAAATAATGCCTCGAATCCTACTTTAACTGAAAATCTGTTTGGATCCAAAGAAGTAATAGAGAGACTTCGAGAGATGCTTGGACGAGAAGTGTAGGGTCGGAAGGATTCCTACTCCTAGTAGGAATAGGAGTCGGCCGGTTTCCGATGTCGAGAAGGATATGGCGGATTCTTGGAGGGCCGAGCTCCTTTCTGGACCGAGGAGCACTTGGAGATGGAGTCTGGACATGGAGGAAAACTTGAAGACAACAGGGGCACCTGGAGGAGTCCCAGTTCGAGTGGGAATCGAACTGGACAGTCAGGGCACGCCCCGAGCGCGCCCGGGCGTGGCGGGCGTCAGGTGGGCGCCCGGCCCAATTTGATTCCAGGGAGGAATTCAAGTTGGCCGAGATCTTCAAGGGTCTTCAGGAAGTCAGTTTTTTATTCCTAGTCCAAGGAGGTTTTTCTAGAGAAGGGGCTTGCATGCCTGGTAGGATTAGGTCCTTAAGTTATAGTAGGAGTTGTTTCCCAAGGCCCTATAAAAGAACTTGTAATCAAGACTTGTAAGACCATTCTAGACAATCTTGGATCATCTGAACTTGTAATCCTCTTCTGTTTCTTCCATCTAATAAAATTCTGCGTCGCCTTAAATTTTTCGAGTTTTCTCGTGGTGCATAATTTCTCTTGTGCAGAAATCCTAACAATCTATAATTAATTATTTGAATTGCGATGGCTGTAGTCGTAGCAATTTTTTATGACTACCAAACCGTCAAAAGTTCCGACAGTCCAAGCCGTGGTAAAGGCTTGTATTGAATCGTATGTAATATAAAATATTATATTCCATTTCCCACGGCTTGAGCCGTTGGAACTTGCGACCGATGATTCTCCGTGGGAACTTCCGACGATCCTAGCCGTCGCAATTTGCAACGGTCTTTGAGCTATAAAAATTTGTGACGATTCGAGCCGTGAAAAATATTTTCGTATCTATTTCCGAAGGATGACAATAATCGTAAAAAATTGCGAGGAATATGCGACCGTTGGAAATTTCTATTGGAAATTTCTATTGGAAAAATGACATTAATTAATTTGCAGGTGAATATGATGAACTGCACAAGCACACACTGTTCACAGGTAAAGCTGAAACAATTGCTTCCACCTTGAGGTTCTACAATGGCCGTAACGGTCGGGGAAGGAGACTCCAACACACTGCAAAAACAAAAGAAAACAAAAACAAGCATCAAGTTTTGTCAATTCCACCATGATCTATTGACCTGCAAAATTACTTCTTCTTGATTCATGCTGTTTTGGTTTATGTCTTCAGGGGCACATCTTGTCGATCTCAGGTTCTCAACAAAGGACGATCCGGAGTGGCTTCGCAGTGCAAGGAAGAAGGAGGTCCAGATCATAAAGCAGTGGCTTGATCAGTATTATGAGGATTCCAAGTTATCAGACTGCGTTTAAGATCACTAATTAAAATGTAACCTCTCAGAATGCGTACCCACAAACATGTCATGTTGACAATCTATTCGATGTTTACAATATATTAATAAAGGCTAAACAATGTTAATAACGTGGAATAATAAAGTCTAAACAATATATTCAATGTTTCAATACTATTCCTATCTCATGTGCAAAATGTGAGTCCGCTATCCTCCTATTGTTCTGATTCAGCTGCATGGATTCATTTTTTTTAAAAATCAAATATGAACTAGTACGTAGTATCTGAAAAATAATAAAAAGTTCAATTAATTGAAAATTCAATTTAATAAATTTGTTGTACGATGGAGAACAAGGATCATAAAATAATGTTGTCGATTGGTCCAATCCGGTCAGATTGCAGGTCTAGTTTCGTTAGAATTGATAGATATAGTCATCCACAAACTTGACCCTAAGTGGCCGGAATTTTCCACGGTTTGAGCCGTGGGAAGTTTCGACAGGTGAACCATTTGTTAGGGAAACTCGATGCATATTTATTATTATGTATATATAATTAATTATTTGAATTGCGATGGTGGTAGCCGTAGCAATTTTTTATGGCTACCAAACCGTGAAAAGTTCCGACAGTCCAAGCCATGGTAAAGGCTTGTATTGAATCGTATGTAATTTAAAATATTATATTCCATTTCCCACGGCTTAAGCCATTGGAACTTGCGACTGATGATTCTCCGTGGGAACTTCCGACGATCTTAGCCGCCGCAATTTGCAACGGTCTTTGAGCTATAAAAAATTGTGACGGTTTGAGCCGTGAAAAATATTTTCGTATCTATTTCCGAAGGATGACAATAATCGTAAAAAATTGCGAGAAATATGCGACCGTTGGAAATTTCTATTGGAAAAACGCATTTTCTTGTAGTGGGCCCAACTCGTGAACAACTCTACCAAATTCAGATGCCTGTCAAACAAGAGTAAAAAACATTGAGAACACAACCATGATTTTTCACGACACAGGTTGGGTTTCGAGAATAGAAAAGTTATTTTCTATATAATTATTTATAATTAAATATGATGGTTGATATGCATGCTCCTCATAATAATATTACTATTGATAATCCTATTATCATTTGTATTGATGATCTTATCCCAACTAATAAGAATCTTATCCCAACTAATTAGAAAAGAGTAAAGAGAGACGCTCTATATAAATAAGATAAACGCATAAGATTGTGGATGACTATATCTATCAATTGTTCCCGAGACTAATGTACAAAAAAAATTGTACTAAATGGAGCAAATAGTGTACTTAGGAAATTGACATGTCAACATCTAACGAAACTAGACCTGCAATCTGACCGGATTGGACCAATCGACAACATTATTTTATGATCCTTGTTCTCCATCGTACAACAAATTTATTAAATTGAATTTTTAATTAATTGAACGTTTTATTATTTTTCAAACACTACGTACTAGTTCATATTTGATTTAAAAAAAAATGAATCCATGCAGCTGAATCAGAACAATAGGAGGATAGCGGACTCACATTTTGCACGAGATAGGAATAGTATTGAAACATTGAATATATTTTTTAGACTTTATTATTCCACGTTATTAACATTGTTTAGACTTTATTAATATATTGTAAACATCGAATAAATTGTAAACATGACGTGTTTGGGGGTACGCATTCTGAGAGATTACATTTTAATTAGTAATCTTAAACGTAGTGCGATAATTTGGAATCCTCATAATACTGATCAAGCCACTGCTTTATGACCTGGACCTCCTTCCTCCTTGCACTGCGAAGCCACTCCGGATCGTCCTTTGTTGAGAACCTGAGATCGACATGATGTGCCCCTGAAGACATGCATAAGCCAAAACGACATGAATCAAGAAGACATTAATTATTTTGCAGGTGAATATGATGAACTGCACATGCACACACTGTTCACAGGTAAAGCTGAAACAATTGCTTCCACCTTGAGGTTCTACAATGGCCGTAATGGTCGGGGAAGGAGACTCCAACACACTGCAAAAACAATAGAAAACAAAAACAAGCATCGAGTTTTGTCAATTCCACCATGATCATATCTGCTCCTAATAAAGGGAAATATATTACCCTCCACGACCCATTGGATCTCTTAGCCCATTGAAGAAGATGATGTTGCTACCAAATCGCTTCAACACCCTTTCGATGTCCTGCACGGATACATGGATAGTCTACGTATTCCTTTTGCCATTGCTTATAAATAAAGTGCATTATTTTACATTTCTTTCTTTGATCCTGTGTTGGATATCTTAACGAAAACTTACGCGTCCTCCAAATTCTGTCGCAATCCAATGTTGCCTTGTCGGCACACCAAAAGAAGCGCTGCAGGACGTAGCGATTTCTGAATAGTTGTACGTGTAAGCCGGGAACATGGAATCGTTGCTCATCCCCATTGGAAAGAAAATCTCTGTGCATGACTTTTTCAACACAGAAAGGGTAAAAACAAAGTCAGATGGAGGCAATCTGACATATATATTTACATCTGTTTTGTCGTCGCAATGAAGAAATGCAAGAAACAGAGGACACTTTGTTAGAAGCCAGCACCAAATAACTTTAGAATTTTTCTACTATGGTAAAATCTAGGAGTAAAAATAAGTGGCAGCAAGTTGTTTTGTAGTAAATGGAATATGATAACACCTATAAATATGCATGCATGGCACTCAAGTTGTATCATCCAGCAACTCTTCTCTTCATGCCTATAAGTGCTAGGTGTTAGTGTAGGAAGGTGTGTGAGGAAGAGGAGAGGTTGGGTGTGTGTACGTGCATGGATAGGAATATTGTTAAGTGTTACATTCTTTTGGTGATGTAAGAGAGAGAGGTAGATGTATGAGTACAAGGGTAAGGGTATGTGTATGATGTTTTGCAGCAAGTTAAGTAGTATGTTGTGTCCACCATATTGTACTCTCTTATATTAATATAATATCATATTATTAGTATATGATTTTGTTTAGTTAAATTCTCTACAAGTGGTATCAAAGCAGGTGGGTCCGTGGGGAGACTCTATCAGTTTGACATCTTGGAAGATCAGGTTACGTGGAGATTCTGTCGGTTCGAGAACGTACGACGAGGGGATTCTGTCGGTGCACAATCTGGGATTGTGAAGTGTTCGAGTCGGAGAATACACTTACTTGGTTGATTGCGTGGCATTCAACAAGTCACCATGGCGGATATTTTCAGTATGGCAGGTGGAGTAAGAAAATTAAATAATCAAAATTATAGTTATTGAAAGACATGCATAGAGTCTTACTTGCAAGGGCAAGATTTATGGGATATTGTCGGCGGGACTAAAATGATGAAGCCTGTGGATGCCGAAGCACGGAGGAAGTGGCGCATCAAGGAAGGCAAAGCTATGTTCATCCTTAAGACGATCATATAGGAGGAGTTATTAGAGCACATTAAGGACACATAGACACCTAAGGCTGCATGGGATGCACTCGCTGCACTGTTCTCAAAGAAGAATTATGCTCGGCTTCAATTATTGGAGAATCAACTTATGACAATATCGCAGGGCGAGACGATGATTAACCAATATTTTATGAAGGTAAAATTTCTCAATTAGATCCTGATTCTAAAGTTAGTGATGCTAGACTGAGACGAATAATTATTCACGGTTTGAGACCCGAATATAACGAATTTATTGCTGTCATTCAAAGTTGGTTGAATGGCCTATTCAACCAACCTTGTTAGAATTAGAAAATTTATTGGCTAATCATGTAGCGTTGGCTAAACAAATGGCTGGAGTATCCATCAAGAGTGAAGAAGAAGCACTCTTCTGCTCTAGAAGAAAAGGGAGACCACAAGGACATCAGCAAGGTTGGCAGAAGCATGGACGAAACAGAAGTCCACAACAAGGGGAGTTGGCGAAGAGTCGGACAAGGAAGAGCAAGAGGAGAAAAGATCTTGTCGACAACAAGGTCGTTGCTACAATTGTGACAAGAAGGAAGAACAAAGAAGAGATCTTGACGACAAGAAGGTTGTTGCTACAATTGTGGTAAGAGGGGCCACTTTGCTCGTGACTGTCAGCATAGGCATGAAGAAGGAAATGCTGCAACTTCTCATGAGAATGAAAGCGAGGAAGAGTGAGATTTCGAAGCGTCCTTGGCAGTTGAAGAAGATACCATCATTGGATGAGAACGAAATTTTGGAGATTCAATAGAATTTGCAATGTGTAACATCGAGGAAGTTGGGTAAGACGATGAAGAAGAATGGCAAGCACTTTTGCCAACTGAAGAAAGTTTTGAAGAGGAGTTTCACTTCACACATGAAGCTGATCAAGATAATCTTCATGATATAGAAGTGATGTCAATGGAGGATCTCAAAGAAAAGATCGAGAAAGAAAAGCAAGGAATCAAAGAATGCTTAGTTGATGAAGAACATAGTTCGGAATTGTATGAAAGTGTGCTAAAAGAAAATCAACTCAAGGGATTAGGAGGAGAGTCTTCACCGGGCAGAAGGGGCATCAAGTAAATGAATGCAAATTCAAGGTATGACAACTTAGCTCTCTAGATATATGATGAAGATGACGTAAACTCGAAGCAGAAGGATGCAAATTTAGTTTTATGTGACTTGTCGTACAAGGACAAGAATCCTTCATATAGTTTGATTACAAAATACAAAAATCAACTGAGCAGAGAAGTCTCTCATCAGAATGAACCAAACATTAAAAAGAGATTTAGTCGGAAAATCGAAATTACTTAATATGAGAAGAAGAAAGACTTAGTTCTGAGTGTTAGAAGCCAGCACCAAATAACTCTAAAATTTTCTACTATGGTAAAAATTAGGAGTAAAAATATGTGGCAGCAAGTTATTTTGTAGCAAATGGAATGTGATCAGCCAATAGATTGTAGGATCCATAACACCTATAAATAGGCATGCATGGCACTCAAGTTGTATCATTCAGCAACTCTTCTCTTCGTGCCTATAAGTGCTAGGTGCTAGTGTAGGAAGGTGTGTGAGGAAGAGGAGGTTGGGTGTGTGTACGCGCATGGATAGGAATATTGTTAGGTGTTATAGTCTTTTGGTGATGTAAAAAAGAGAGGTAGATGTATGAGTACAAGGGTAAGGGTATGTGTATGATGTTTTGCAGCAAGTTAAGTAGTATGTTGTGTCCACCATTTTGTACTCTCTTATATTAATATAATATCATATTATTAGTAGATGATTTTGTTTAGTTAAATTCTCTACACACTTTTCTTCTAGTTCTACATTTTTTTTATTTTCATCATACCTGCCAATCCCACGGATTGTTATATGATGAATCGAGATCAAAGCATGTCTTGTCTCCGGTGTAATTGTAGTATATGTTCATTGCGCCGTATAATCTATCAAAAGTGTCGTTGCCTGTGGCTGGGTTGTCTATGGCTTTGCACATCTGCATCAGCTCGGATAGCAACAGAGATTTAGAGTCATACATGCAAGAGCATCGACTGCAGCAATATGTGTTTATTGTGCCTTATCATTAATTGATAGAGCAAACTAATATATACACATGCATGGCAAAAGTTTTTAAGGTTTAACCTCCTTGACAGGATAAGCTGGAAGCGGGGTAACATAACTTGCAGCAGAAGGGTAATCTGCCATTGCTGCAGACCTTAAAGCAGTTTGAATCCAGTCTTCCAAGTCATAGCTGTACTTCCGTTGCTGGTTACTGTAAGAGAGAGAGAGAGAGAGATATACAAAGAGGTCAAAAGGATTAAATAGCTAAAATTTCGTATTGCAATTACTAGTTCATTAATCAGAACAAACACCGGATTATTTTTGGTAAGCATACGTACGGGTATAACTTGAAAGCCATCTCAATCTTCTCTAGTCCTTGTTTTGTTTCCATGGCATCTTCTAATTCTTTCCACGAATTATTTATCACTCTTTAACAGCTCTCGCTTTCGCTGTCACCAAAGAATAATCTAATGTTCATGAGGTGCTATCTATGTAATATTGTGGCGGAGTTATGAATAATGTTGTGTTTATTTAGAAGCATAGAGATTTAGAGAGAGAGGAGAGAGAGAGAGAGACCCTGTAGTCTTTGGTGACTGTCGTAGAAGATATATTGGTTGGTGATAATGTGCGCAAGCTGGTGGATGGGAGCAGCAGAAGAGAGTGCTCCAATGGCTACATGAGGGTACTTGAGTCTGAACCAAGCAGCAAGCACTGCATAAAAGAAAAGGGGGTTAGAGATCAATTAATTGACAAACATGATCTGGCAATAAAAATCGTTTTGCATTCCATACGTCCTCCGTAAGAACCTCCGAACACCACAACAGGAGACTCCTCTGATGTCAAATTCTTCTTCAGGTCCGTGATGAGCGTGGCGTAGTCGTCCAGGGCCTGCGTCATGCTCAGGTATCCCAGAGTGCTTGGATCGTTGGCGTCCTTAAATGGAGTGGAAAGGCCGTAGTACCTGTGCTGCAATGCATCACGGCCACAATAACTTTAGAGCACTCAATTTTACTGTTGATCATGACAGGAGTTTTGGCAGCCAAATTCCAACTGACATGCATCTTCCTCTCATGATCTCTTCTAGAATTCCAACTGCAGGCAATTTTTCTATTGTTCATGATAGGAGTTTTGGGAGATCTCCCCCTATTCTTAATTCAAGTTTTTTTTTTGTTTTGATTAGCGGTTCAATTAGATAATAACGATTCGACCAGAGAATAAAAATTTGATTAGAGAATAGTGATTGACTATTAGCTGATAGTGAGTTATTTATAAGAATAAAATTATTTGATAAATATAACAATAAAATTAGTGTATTTTATACAATGATAAAAATAGACATAAGATATATTTTATAATCATTTTTTATACAAATCATATATTCATAATAATTAATTTATAATATTTTATTTTAAATATTAATATTTTTAAAATTTTATTTTAATATAAAATATTGATTAATTCAAAATAAAAATCTTATTTAGGTGATAAGTAAAACTAAAGATATGATATATTAAAATGAAAAATAATATACAACATTTAATAATTAAATAGTGTTTTTATTTTAAAATAATGAGAATATAATATGAAAACACTACTTTTAAAAAATATTTATCAAACACATATAATAACCTTACTTTTGTGCCTAGACCTAATTCACAATTTGAATTTAATAGATGGATCTTGATTAAATAGATTATTTCACAAATGGAATTCAAGAATATCCCAACTCTTATCAGCTATGAGAGATAACTTTATTAATTAATTATGTTAATAAATTTTTAGATCAATTATATGTATTTTGATATCATACATATATAGCGACCCTTAGACACAAGATTATTAAAATTAAACTAGACCGGCCGATTCAACCGATTTAACCACGAACTTCTGGTTGGTCCGGTCTAATTTGAAGCTAAAATCAGAAATGTATTTTGACTGGAAAAAAACCGGTATAAACTAATGAATTGACAAACCGGAAGGAATCCAGTTAAACTAAAAAAAAGGGAAAAAAAATAAAAAAACTACTATATAAAGAAAGAAAAAGGTGGAAAGAAAAAAAATGAAAGAAAAGTAATACATTTGAATCAAAGGAAACCAATAAAAAGGACAGGAGAATCAATTAGAGATAAGAAGAAATGAAAAAAAAGGAAACCAAAATACGTGAAGAGAGATGAAGGAATGAAAAAAAGAAAATATAAGAGTAATTTACTTAATAATAAATTAATTTTTGTTAATAGCATTAAATGATAAAAAACAACAGAATTAATGAAGAGAGAAAATATTGATGAAAAGGAAAGTAAAAAATTAATGAAGAGAGAAAGGAAGGAATGGAAAACAATTTAAACATAAAATTGATTTATAGTAAAAATAATTTAATATATTATTAATAACACTTGACGATAAATGAAAATTTGAATTAATATTAAGTATTAACAATTTAGGAGTCCTTTTCTTATCAGTAATAATATTTCTTAAATATAGTAAATAAATATATTTATGTTAGTGTTTCAATTTCAGTAGATTATTATTTTTTATACATAATATGCTATCGTTATTTATATATCTTTAAAATTATTATAAATAATATTTTTAAATAAAATTTAGTCCAACCTCGTCGAATCCGATCGAACTGGTTCAATCACGATCCAATTGGTAATCGGATTCGATTGACGATCCGATTATGAAAAGATTTCTTAGAGATAATTTGACAATTACTTATTTTGACAAATTAAAGAAAATTATAGAATCTTTAGGAGCTAGAATTAGGATATGTTTATATGGGGATGGTCACGATCATACAGAAAATCCGGTATTAATAAGAGAATATCTGGAATTAATTAATTAGTGGTCATGATCATGCCATGGACTTTGTTTTAACGCCACGACTCACAACTGTCTCCTCTCTCTCCTCCTCTCCATTCTATCATACTCTCTCCCCTTTACATCCTCTCTCACTTCCCCATCCGTCCTCTCTAACTTTTTTATTTAGGTTTAAAGGAATGTGATTAAATTTTAAATTAATTCAATACTATTAGTCTATTAGTTAGCTCACTCTCGGTTTTGTTATTTTTCCTATTATCTTCTCTCTCTCTTTTTAAAATTTAATTAGGTGCTACATAATACATTACATTATTTTATCACACTATAATTATTACATTATATTAAATAGTTTTTAAAAAAACAATCATTTGTTATTTTCAAAATTCAGTTTACGTTATTATATTCATTAAAATATATATTTTATACAACAACTAGAACCTATCTGCCAAATAAACCTTCTTAATTTCTTTCATTCTATTTTTTGTTCATAAAAACACGATAAAAGCTGTTCCTTCAAATCCATATTCATCAAGACCCGGAATAAGTCAAAATCTTAGTTGTCAAACTATATTAGGAGAATAATTTTTTATCACTTAATATTAATAACTATGAACCAAGTTGTCAAGATCAGAAATTTATATAAGATGGGAAAGAATCATGAAATCGAGAATAGTAAGATCTTATTAATTAATTTACATATATGTATTATATATATAATAATAATAAATATTATTTTGAGAAATTTATTACTAAATATTTAATTGTACATCATTAAGTTTTTATCGACTCTTAAATCAAATTGCATCAATACATATTAAAAACAAAGAAAATATATCAAAATTTATCTACATTAATTATTATTATTATTATTAGTATTATTATATGTTTTTATTAATATTTAAAGAATTCTATTAATCATATGAGATGGTATAAGTAAGATCTAATGATCAGAATTAAAATTATATTGGAATCCTATACATAATCTTCTAAAATCGTAAAATTTTAAAATTAAAATTGAGATATTGATAACCTTGACTATGAATAACTATATATTCTACATCATGCAAATGGGTTTCTGTTGATAAAAAAAAGAAGAATCTGCTTAAACAGGTGGTTATCTCAAAACTATCGTGGAATTATATTAGTCACACCTCAATTTTGGTACTACGTCATATGGTAATGAGAAAACATGGAGGCAGACGTGCATGCAATTGCATGCATGCTTTGAGATTAACCAGCTGACCTCAATGAAGACCAGGAGGGCCCTGAACGACGGCGCGTTTTCGTACATGAGGCCGGTGTTCGGCGGGTACATCTCGACGTCGCCTTCGTTCCCGGTGTAGACGAAGATGGGGGAGCCCCGGCCGCCCCAGTGGGTGCTGTTGATGAGGTACCTCTGCTGGAAGGTGAAGTAGCTCTGGGGGTTGAAGTTGAAGTGATCCAGCGTCTGGGTGAAGTACCTCGTCTCGTACAGAGAGCGGTCGTACGCTTACAACTTCTTGCCGTCGGCGGAACGAGCGGTCCATCTCGTCCGCAGCCGGCAGAGCTGCGAGAAGCTTCCTGCCGGAGATATCGCCGCTGCGCCGCAGGAAGGGAGGAGGGGACATGGAAGAACAGCAAAGGAAGCCAAGGCGAGAAGATGCAGAATGACTGGCCTCAAGGCCTCCATGACGTTTCGACTTGGAACGGGGCGAAGTGAACGCAGAGCAGACAGCAAATTAAAGCTAGGAAATGCAAATATAATAATTAAGATTACCGTGGAGCTCAAAATATGGAATATTGTATAAAATACAATTTTTAGCGGAATAATAATACAATTTATTTATGAGATATTAATTTTTTTTGTCTTCTCCATTCAAATATTTGGGCACCATGGAAATATTTATTGTCTAAGGTGGTAGGTGGACTCCAAATCACTATCACCTTTAACTGAATTAATTTGGTTAGCACACATTTATAGTTATGAGGGAGATGGAGGCAACAACTCTATGCATGGCTTGCTCAAAACAAAAAGGGTAAAAACAAAGTCAGATGGAGTTAACTTATTGTTGAAATTATCAAATACATTTTTTAAAAAAAAGTTGTTCCAAATTGGTGTTGAAACTTCCTTTTTAATATCTTTCCATCTAATAAGAATGACAACACATTGAAATTTTAAAAGAATTTTATAATTGAAATAATGCAAAAAATAAAATAAAAATAAATAACATGAGATATAAATAATCTATTTACTAAACATAATGCAAGAACAAACCAAATGGTAAAGTAGACTTAATAACTTTGAAACTTATACCACATATAGAAACAAAACGAAAAGGTCATAAAAATAATAAAGAAAAAATAATCGTGAAAAGAAATGATTAATTTTTCATAATTCTAAGATCTATTTTTTCTTTATGTTTTTGTTTTTTTCTATTGAGGGAACATACAATAAATTACTACACGATAGAAGGGAACCATATATGAAGAAAATAAAATGACAAAAGAAAAATTAAAGGTAAGAAAGATTCTGCTGGGAAAAAACATGAAGAAGAATGATATGATTATCTATTGGATTATTCACACCTTGAGTAGTTGGTATAAAGAAGATGAAATGATTAAAAAAAAAGAATTAAAAGTAAGAGAAGAAAGGTGTGTTAGTATAAATGTTATAAATGTTGATCTGCTACTATGTCCTGGTTTGCCTTTGAACGGATGAATACATTAAACACCTCTCCCTTTACTTTCTCTTTCAAGAAATACATCCAAGTTCTTTTCGAAAACTTAAGGGACGAGAAATATCAAGGACTACTTTCTATATTAGAAATTTGGAAAACCCACAAAAGCTCAATATGAATATGATCAGTAATACTTTTGCTTTTATAAATTACAATGTTGAAGAAAAATCTCTTATTAAAAATATAATGGTCACATTTATACCAGCACCTGGCCAAACAAAGACTTGATCAAGAATAAAGAATTCTTTCTTTGAAATATGACTAAGTCTCAAATACCATAATTGTGTATCACGTGAACATGATATAAGATTGACAAACAACGATGAGATAATAATGATGGATGATGCATACATATTTATATGTTTTTCATATGTCATTTATGTAATTTTCATACATTTTATTTTAAAAAAAAATAATTTGAACAGAAGATACCCACATTTTAATTTATTTTATTCTTAGGTTAATTTATTTTGGATTTGCATGGTGATCAAATTTGTAAAGTGTGCAAAACAAGGCAAGGTCATTACATGTGGTTATGTTATAGTAGAACTTGGGTTGGTTCCTTTTAAAAAATAAAATTTGACTCAAATTTTGTTCGAAAATAAAATTTGCACAAAATCCAGCTCTAGTAAAAAAAAATTGACTCAGACTAATACAATAAGCCAATATGATGGACGACTATGATTTTTCAAATGACTTTTACACGAATTTATATATATAGTAGAACCAACTCAAAATCCTAAAAGATCGTCATCCTTATAAATGCTAATGTCCCAACTCCTAAGAATAAACAATCTTAGAGTTTGGAAACCTAGTCTCATTTGACATGAAGGAACAAGTTTTACTGTGCACTATTGCGAATAAAATGCATTGTCCAATATCTAAGAGTTTGATTCTCAATCTTTTTATTATATTATTTTCCTCAGTTTTAGGGCCAAATTATTAATTTTTGCAATAGTTTCATCATTATAGAAAGACCGAACTTGAATCCAAATTTCTCTTAGTTTTTTTATTGATATAGAATTTTGTAAACTTGTGTATGGTCTCTACTTAATATTCTTATTATAACTGGATAAATTTATGTATTAATTATTAGCAAATCTATAGTAGTTATTGATGAATTTGGAGCCCTAGACACATGTGACATAAGAGAATAAATTCTATTGGGCGTAACTACAAATCAATTCAATAATTAAAGTTTTCGACGTAGTCTCGGCCAAGGTTCATGTTGTCCAAAACTTGGGAATTGATTTAATATTTTTTATTATATTAGCTTCTTCAATTTTAATGTAAAATCATTAGTTTATGGAATAAATTTTGAACTTGAATCCCAATTTCTTTTAGTTTATTTGATGATTTATAATTTTGTAAACTTGTGTATGGTCTATACTTATTAGCATATCCACGGTAGTCATGCATGAATTTTGTGTATGATAATTGATCAAATGTGCATCAAAATTTATTAACCTAGAACACAGACCACATTTGGTCAACCCAGGGCAAGTTCCAAATTCAACTCATGTCGCATCTTAGTGACCTAAGTCGCGTTATCTATATGCAAGTTTGCAAGACTAGATCCAGGCCAGGTCACGCCTAACCCGGGTTGGGTTCCGCCGTACCCAAATTAGGTTTTGATAAGTTTATTTGATGTCATCAATTATAAGTTATTAGTTATTCTAGTAACTAATAATATACATTTTCACTTGAAAATACTACAATTAAGATAAATCAAAGTCGACTTATTTAACTACTTTTATTTATTATTACTTTAGGGCAATTAGGTTCTCTTAACTGAAACCTATACTCTTGACAATATTTTATCACTTACTTGTAAACAAGATTTTATTTGTCTACTTAGAGATAAGGCAAGATCAAAAGGTCTAAAATCTAATTTTCTCTCTCATTACTAAAAGACAATAATATTTGATATTGACGTCATCATCATTTTATTTTATTCCAAATCATAAATTTTTATTTTATCCAATTAATTAAGGATATAATTAGTATCCTCCCCCTTTCAAAGGGGGAGAATCGTCGACCGTGGATCCAACGATCGTAGCAAGAAGGTGGGTACATTTTTCCCGTGGTTCAGTTTAAAAAAAAGAATAGGAGAGGCACAAAAATTGATTCGATTGGCTGGCTCTTATTCGATTCTTAATTCGATTTGGTTTCAATGAGGAGGCGCCAGCTTCGTTCCGCCGTCTCCTCGTCCATTCGTGGTTGGACGCTCCTCCTCAAGTCGTGTTCGCTGGATCCTTGCCTGATCGTGGTCACAGTGATGATGAGCAATGTTTCGTGCACTAGCTTCGCATACGCCCCATCAAAAGCTACTTGCCAATATTGAGGCTTATTACCTTCAAATCTCCTCTTTAGAGGATGCCCAATCCTCCGTTAGATTCACCATACCTTTGCTTGATCGTGGTCGATGGCAACTCATCCGGTGGTGGTTGCCGGATCTGATCTACATCTTGGATCGGTTGTGATTGTAACATTGGCTCATTGATAGCGGTCAGTCCGTTTTGATCTTATTAGAAGATCTTGAAGGAGAAGCCAATGGGCCATCTTTTGAAGAATTCTCTTTTGGTCGTTTGTGGTTGGCGACTCGGCTCGGTCGTTTCCAACATTCCATAGGAGTAAAAAAATAACAAAAAGCAGAGAGAGGTTTTTACTAAAACTCGATAACCTATGATATAAAATGTTCAGTTTGTATATGATGATAGTATTTTAGTTTTTTATTATGCAAATTAGGCAAGAGAGGTATTAAATTAGTTTTTGCTGAAGCTGAAAGTTGATCATGCAACTAGGATATCAATCACCTGTTATTAAGTTTGCCAAATATTATTTTAGATCAAATGTTCAGTTTGGATGTTAGTACGTGACTTAAGTTTAGTTGGAATTCATATATTTCATTTCAGTTTTAGTCATCTTATATGATTAAAATTGCATGTTTGTTACATAAAGAGTATGGAGATGGAGGCATATGATATTGGTGAAATTACTATTAACGATGTTGAGGAATCAAATAACAATGAAGTGCATGTAGATTATGTGATTTCCTATGAGATACCAAAATCGTACGTTGGCCTGACATTTGACACTGATGAGGAAGCCTACAAATATTATAATATTTATGCCAAATTAGTTGACTTTTCTATTAGAAAATAATCTTTGTATAAGTCCAAGAGTTACGTGAAATGTTATTAATATATCTTTGTTTATTCTAAGGAATGGCAAAAGAGATGAAGCAAGGTACTGAAAATGTGTTTACACAAAGAAGAGAAGTTAGAAATGATTGTCATTCATGTTTATATGTTGATCTTAGAAAGGATAAAAGTGGATGATTAAAAAATTTGTAGAAGATCATAGCCACCATTTAATAACTCCATCCAAAGTAAAGTATTTGTGCTGACAAAAAGAAATCAGGGCAATTTCCAAAGAAACTATAATGAACCTACGTGAATTAAGTATGGGATCATCGAGAATAGCCAAAACAATTAATATATCTGGTGAACCACTCGCATGTTTGTTACTGAACAAGCCCACAAAGTCCAATAAATTGATCAATTGAATTTGCATAATGGCAATTTGATATTTTTTATTTTTTGCATTTTATCTCATGATGTATGGAAACAATGGATTGTATGTGGAATTCAATGTATGACTTTGATATCCAAACATCTATGTTGAACTTGGTACTTTTATCTATATTGTGTTTGCTCAATGCATGTGGAACTCAATGTATGACTTTTGAAGTCAATGTCTAGCTCAATGTATATGTTTGCCTAATGTATCTCAGCATCTAGATAGCATAAAAGTTGTGTACATGACAGAGAAGTAGTAAAGGAGCATATAGAACTTGGTTGAGGCATCTTTGCTTCATGGTCGTCGTGATCACCTCATCAACGCTAGTCCTCCATCCACGATAGTACGTTGGTCCTCCTTCATTCTTGCATTTGTGTTAAATATTATGAGCTCCCAAGAACGAAACATGTGTCGCCGAAGAAGAAAAGCATGCAAGGCAGAATGGAGATGAAGGTGGAAGAAAGAGTAAAAACGTAGACGAAAACTCTTGATTCAAGTATAAAAAAGGATTACAACTCAGCAACACACTTGACTATGATCCAGACACCTACTTATAGTAAAATGAAACTGATATGAAACTAATAAACCGAAATTGTTACAACTAATAGATGACACAAGATGACACTTTAACTGAAGAAGATAACATCTCTCAGCAAATTGATTTTAGTTGGTACGACTAAGCACGCTGACATGATATTTCCAACACGCCCCCTCAAGTCGACTGTGGGAAGCAACTGAACATCGGCGACTTGAAAGCATTATGTCGACAATGTGTAGATCTGTTGAACTTGCAAAGAACTTTGATGTTCTGCCGTCCGCCAAAAGCAAGAGAAGTAGGAGACGATGAACTGAAAAAGGAAGAAGGTTCTGTCAAACACCGATGTTGCAGCTGCTGTAGAAGACGACGAGAAGAAACAATCAAAGAAAAAAGTTTGGCAGACTGTGGCAGAAACAACGATGCGCTGTTGATGCGCCAGCTGCAAACAAAGACACCAGAGACAGAGGATGATCAGAGACTAGAAAGATCTCCTGACCTCGAGGAAGAAATTATAAGACTCATTGCGATGACCTAAGTAGCGCTTGACACGATCCATCGTCGGAGAGGAAGATGAACTCCGCACATTGACAACAATGGCGGCCAAAAACAAGTCGCCGACAATGACGACATTAGGAAAACAGAGGTTAAGCTCCGATCCGGCGATCACCACCGAAAGCGTTCGACAACAACGTCAGAGAAACGCCGACGACGACAATAAGAAGAGAAGGCTCCTACCCCTCTGTCGATAACGTCGAAAAATCAATCGATGATCTCCACTGGGAAATGGAGACAGAGCTCCCAATCCGATGAGACAACTCATTCGGCAAAAGAAATAGAGAGAAACTAGAAGATGAAGACAAGAAACATATGGAGGTTGATCAGAATCTCACTTCCTGTGGCGATCTAAGATCCGAAAGAAAGAATCCGATGAGCAACAATGTCAGCCAAGAAGAAAAAAACATGGTAGATCGAAGAAACAAAGGAAGAGAAGGAAGAAAATGAGACGATCGACCACAGATCCGATCGTTTGTTCGAAGAACAACACACCCAAAGAAATAAAAATATAACGAAACGTAAAGAAAACTGTGATAGATGATCCAAACAGATCAATTTAAAGAGAACAAGGGGCAATCACTAGCAAAAAGCACCAAAGAAGAAGATCCAGAGAAGAAGAAAAAAAAGACGAAGACCACATGCGAAATCGATCCATGAACTCCGGCAAGACTCCAAATCCGACGACGCGCTACAATGTGGAGCTCAGGAGGATCGCCGACAACTCGACTCTGATACTATGTTAAATATTATGAGCTCCCAAGAACCTGTCGAAACATGTGTCACCGAAGAAGAAAAGCATGCAAGGCAGAACGGAGATGAAGGGGCAAGAAAGAATAAAAACGTAGATGAAAACTCTTGATTCAAGTATAAAAAAGGATTACAACTCAACAACACACTTGACTATGAACTGGACACCTACTTATAGTAAAATGAAACTGACAGGAGTACGAATCAATAAAAGCCATGTTAATCAGATCAACTTGACATATATAGCTAGAAGAACAATAATTAAACAAACAAATTTACAGAGGAAGTTCATTCCATTCCTATTAATTCTAACTTCACCTTCATTTGAATTTGCAATGTACATCTTATCAATTTTTTGTAACAGCCCATAACTTGTGTAGATCTCAGTTCCAATGATGGATCTAACCGCCTGAAGTATGTGCAAGCTCCATGATCCTGCAAGATAAATCACAAAAGACAACATTAAATTGAAAGAAATCGTAAAAAAAAATTTAAAGTAAAAGTTCTTTCAAACTCACTGCGTAAAATGTGGCGTCGCGAAACCCACATTCAGGATTACGTTCGACCCAAGATGTCTTTTTTATCGCTTCTTATTGACAATAACATTTATGCCACGTCATTGCACTATCTATACACAAGAAATGTGCAACCGTAAGTAAAACAACTTGGATCTGCAATAGGATTGCAAAGCAACTAGGACCATCGGGTCGGGTAATTAATGCCATCTAGAGATGCAGAAATTCAACATAAAATGATGCTAAAAGCAAACATCTAGCATCTAGCATGAAATCCCTACTTCTAATGGTTCTTACAATGAAACATTTAGGGAAAAAACAATTTTCCTACTTCTAATGGATCTGATAATCTTCAGTTAGCAATCAAACCTTGAACCCTTCAACTTACTCTAGATGAAATACATAAAACCAAATTTCTCAGCTAACATACATTTAGAAGAGTGCTAGTTAAAACTAGAAATTGTGGCACAATAACTTCAGTTTGACATATAAATACCCAAAGCTAAACTAAGAAATATGGATAAAAGCTACCAAGATGACCTCTCAAAAAAGCTACCAAGATCACATCAGGCAATGCCCATGTTTGAGGTTTATTCAAGTGATGCACATGGAAAAGACCAAGCAGAGATACAACTATCGCAATTAATATTAGTACTGTTTAAATTATCCTGAAGAAAATATAGAGCTCCAAAATGTGAAAGGAAATACAAATTACAGAAGTCTATCAAAATTGTTTTGAGGTGGCAAATGATGATTATTCAAGATTAATGGACATCATTACTTTTAGTAGGTGACACTAGGAGTTGGCTCGGTTCTGATAACGAAATATTCTGGAAAAAAACCTAGGGTACGAATAAAAAAAATTGAGCATCATACAAGAGTCGAAGACAAAAAAAAGTACATATGGAATGAGAGATCACTAGTCGCCCCAGGGAAAAAACATCAATCTGACGTGCGCTGAACGATGATGATAGATCACTGGCTTCACACAACATGCTTCAGATGACGATGAGGCAGCTAGGTAGATAATCTCATCAGCGATCACAAAACTAGAGCATGAATGAAAAAAATAGGACATAAAAAATTATCATCATATATTCTTCAAAGAAAAATAAATAAAAAAATTGGGGATTGAATTTCATACATGTCGGATAGAGATCGACAGTCACAGGAGGGAGGGGGAGTCGTCGATCAAACTGTATGCTGCCGGACGACATGCGAAAAGGGCTCTAGGAGAAGCTTCCTCCACACGATGATGAAGCGGCTCCAGACACAGCAGCCTCCACACGACTACAAGAGCTTGATGCAGCAGCCTCATGACGACGATGATGATGCGACCTCACGGCGATGGCGAAAACAAAACTGGTTAGTCGCAAGAACTGGTTAGTCGCAAGGATGTGGCCTCACGGCCATTGCCTTTGATCCATGACTTGAATTGGATCTCTTTAGGAAATATAGACTGTCAACCTTGCAAGTTTTCATAAGTAGGAGAACACCTATAAAAATAGTGAGAATTCTGTGATATTTGCATCCTTGGCCCCCAAGCAAGCATATCAAGACAAATTAAATTCTTCTTAATATCATGCAGCTTAATACTACTCTGCATGGACGATTATCCCCTATAGCGTTATGCATTTATTTGAGGATTCACCATAATTATTTTCACCCTTTTTTATTTGTATTTATGATTTTTCTCTCTTACTCTCTCTTTTTTTGTCAAATTCTCTCACCTAGCAAAGTAATTAATTAGTATCATTTTATTTTCTTCATTATATATTACAAACTCATTACTCAGATTGGGAATATGAAAAAATAAACAAATTTACTTCAATAAGAAACACTTTGAATTCTCTGTTTTTTATTAAACAAATGAGTTACTTAAATCATCTTATAAATTTCATCATTATTTCTAATTGCTCGGCATAAATGCCATTATCACTACAAGAAAATGAATTTGCGATGGAAAGTTTCTGACGGACAAGAATTCTTCTCATTTTCCGAAGGAATTTGCGACGGATAGAAAAAATTGAAATACCGAGGGCTAAAAAATCATTCGCTACTACAGATGAAAAATATCCGTCGGTACGTTACCGATAGGTATATCCTTCAAACTTATCAAGGGATTTAAATCCGTCGATCAATTCGAAGGCTCTATCCATCGGTAATTATATTTATAATAATATATATGTGATATAATATAAGTATATGTTTAATATTTGATTATTGAAATTATTGACGTATTGATCCGTCGGTAATTCCAGAGGCTAGGATCATTGGTAATTAATATTTATAATAATATATGTGTAATATAATAGTAATATATGCTTAATATTTATTACTTTAATTACGACAAACCTAGCCTTCGAAATTACTAACGGAAATAGATCCGTCGATAATTTCGAAGGCTAAGCCCATCAATAATTAAAATAATAATTTATTAGTAATGTTTATAATAATATAATGCATATTTCTTAGATTTACTTTTATTAGTAATGTTTATAATATTTTCTATTTTCTGGATGCATTAATATAAATAAATTATCATTATTTTTCATTTTTTTCATATTGTCTTTAATAGTTTATCTTTTTACTCATTTCCTTTAATATATTTATAGGGATAGAATATAGATTATAAATAAATTTAGAATATAAAATAGAATTTTTTTAATAAAATTAAAATATGTTAACTTCCTATCCAAGATATAACTAATTTTAATCACAAAATAACAAAATTTAAAATAATATAAATGAGTTTTAATCATAAGTATAAATTTATGGATTACATCTTATTCATAATTTTTTTAAAAAAAATACATTTATAAATTGTGAATGATAAGTATTCTAAATTCTAACCATTCACTTATTTTTTATCCAATTATATCTAATGATAATATACAGATATATAATATGGATAGTATGTATACATATCGATTAACATTACTACTATATATACATTAACATTATGAAATTAAGATATATAATATTAAGATATATGTGTCTTTTATAATATGTCATTTTGTATACTTTAGGGTCATTTGTGATTTATAAAAAGGTTCATCATTATTTATAAAATTAGTTATAAATTTAAACTATTAAGTTACGTTTTATTAATTGTGAAATGTCAATTTAATATTTATTATCTTATTACAAGATATATTTATTAAAAATAAAAAAATGGATAAAATTATAGATAAAAGACATATTATGTCTTTTCTAATATCCTTTTATATATTTTTAAAGAGCCATATTGTGATTTATATTAAAAATATTTATAATATATATATCTTCGATATATTTATAATATAATATTATATTTTTAATGTTTATAATCATATATATATTAATACATATAATGTTATTAATGTTTAATAATAATATTATATATCTAAACATTGACAATAAATTATATTATTTAAATTACCGACGGAAACTTTCTTCGCAATTACCGACAGATTCTTAATCCATTGACAATTGCGAAGGAAGTTTCCGTCGGTAGTTAAAAAATAATTTATTATAAAATTTTAAAATATAATACATATCATCGGTAATTGTGAAGAAAATTTTCATCGGTAATTAAAATAATAATTTATTATAAATTTTTATAATATAATACATATTTATCTTTGATTTATTAATAATATTTATAATATAATATTATTTTTAATGTTTATAATCATATATATTAATACATATAATATTACTAATGTTTAATAATAATATTATATATAAAAACATTAATAATAAATAATATTATTTTAATTACTGACAGAATCTTCCTTCCGAATTACCGACGTGACTATCCCGTCGGCAACTCTTATAATAATATTATAAATATAATATAACCTTAAGACATACCATTAATAATTTAATTTTATTTGTACCGAAGATCTCACCTTCGGTATTGTCTTGGTCTAAAATACGGCCTCCTAAAATCGTCAAAAAATATTGAAAAATCTGTGTTGCCGTGGTCTATGGGAGTATAAATTTTGTGATGATCCAACGGTCGGATCTCCAGCGATCGCCATTTGAATTTCTTAAAAAATGAAGAAGCACTATTCCTCCGATTTTGGAACTTGGAAATTAGAGTATAATATATATATATATATATATAACATGGCATATTATATTATATAATAGAATAATATAATATAGCATGGTGTATAATATAGTATAATATATAGTATATAGTATATAGTATAGTATACTATAGTATAGTATTGTATAATATAGTATTATATAGTATAATATAGTGTAGGTAGTATTATATAGACTATATTAAAAAGAGCGTAAGAGACTTAGCGTCGACTATACTATATATACATTATATGATCTTAGCGTCGTGGTCACAGTGACACTATGTAGCGTCTCATGCTTGCGACGCCAATGTAATGCAAGAAGCCGGCGCTAATATCGACTCTTACATTCCGTCGATTTAGCGTCACTTCGCTTGTGACACTAATTTAGCGTCGCAACCCTGCGACGCCAATATAGCGCTACCATCTACTGCATGTTTATTAGTTTTCATGCACGATAATAGCGCCGAAATAGCGTCACTTTGGCATCTCAGTTAGCGTCTGACGCTAATACGACGCTATATGGACGCTATAGAGAGGCACTTAGCATTTCCTCTTGTCGACCCAATGACGGCGCTATTGCGACGCTATTAGCGTCAATTTAGAGTCGCGTAATATGGTGACGTTAATTTACGTCGCTATTCGGTAGTTTTTTTGTCGTGATTACCAACGGATATCTTTCCGTCAGCACTATCGAAGGATAAATCCATTCGTACGTTAAATTTCTCACTCGCCCATCGCTCCCGCCTAATATTTCCTCCCTTTCACTATATATCTCACCCTCTCGTCCTCTCCCTATCTCTCTTTTCATCTCTCCCACTCGTCTCTCTCGTCGTAACTCCGGTTGTCTCACGGTTCCGCCAACCACCGATGGCTCCATGACTCTTGCTTCGGCCTCCCTCTCCGTCTCCCACTCCCTCTGTCGACCCCGACCGCACACCAGCAGCCGGATCCGGTTTCTCTCAAGCCGGATCGGATGTAGGCAGCCGAATCCGGCTGCTCTCAAGCCGGATCCGGCCTACAGGCGGGCGGATCTGGCGCCCGCGGTCGGTTTTCACATTCGCAGACGACCGGATGCGATGCCCACTGCCGGTCCCGACTCGCAAACGGTCGGTCCGGGCTCACAGGCGGTCGAATCCGACGCCCATGACCGCCCCGGATCGCAGGCAGCCGGATCCGACGCCCCTGGCCGGCCCGACTCGCAGGCGGCCGTATCCGGCGCTCGGACCGGCCCAACTTGCAGGCAGCCATATCCGATGCCCGCGGCCGGTCCAAGCTCACAAGCGGCCGTATCCAGCGCCCACGGCCGGTTCCGGCTCGCAGCCGACTGGTCCCGACTTACATGCGGCCGGATCCTTCTATTTTTTTATATTTTAAATAAGATTTGTGACAGGAGCTCCCATCGAAAAGATGTTGGAACAATTGGCATGTTTTCTGGAAACTTCAGACGGGTCCTACCGGGAAATTTCAAACTTTTGAATTTTTCGGGACACTAAATTGTGGAAAGATTTAATGAATTTTTTGATGAAAAAAATCAATCAATAATTGACGAAATTCTTGTAGTTTATGCGAGGAAGGTATTGTCTTCTCTCTAATCTTGAAAGTGGTTTGGGTTAAATTCTTTACTAAAAAAAATTTGTCTAATATTTTCTGGGTCAGTTTTTTAAACTAAAAAGATTATTCTAAAATCATCTAAGAAAATTACCCTGTAGCTAGGCCATTGTTTTGATACCTTTTTGAGCCCTACTTTAATATAACAATATTTGAAAAATAAAATAATGAAATTAAAAACATAAATAAATTTATTTTTAATTTAAATATAAAATGTAAGATCAAAATTCTAAATATATCAAGTAAGAGTTCTATTTAATAATATGATAGAAGAACATTAAACTATATAAAAAAAGATATTATATCGATAAGAAAATTGATGTGTTATGAACTAATTATATATAAAGAAATTATAAATAAAAATTGAATCCAACTGGGTCCTACGATGTTTCAAGTGGGGTGCTAGTTTGAATGGATTAGTTTTGTTTAAAAAAAACATCCTAAGCCATATCTGGACTCATAATTCTTAATTTTTCTAGAATAAACACACGAGAATTTCACGCATTTCGAAAATCCATCATAATTTTTGACAGAATTTGCTATGGATAGCACTATTCTTCGAAAATATCAATGGGTCATGGTCGTAGCCTTCGATATTTTTAACGAATTTTCTCCATGATTTTGTGACAAGCAAGTCGTGGAAAAATTAATTTTCTGACAAATTTTTAAAGTTTTGTGACGGATACTACCTTCGGAAATTTCACTTTTTTTCTTGTAATGAAATTTATGGGATATTTCGAGTCCAACCCAATCCCCTCAATCACGTCTTTCCCTCCTAGAATATGTTTAGTAAAAAAGTTATCACAGGTTAAATCCTTCTACATCTATTTACTCTCAAATCTTTCCGTTTTCCGCTAAAGTCTATCATGAGGGCAAAAAATCTAAACATTTAGGATAAAAAAGGTTAATATATATTCATATATAGTTGAAGAATGATGGAATATATATCTCCCATTAAGAAGAATCAAAGTAGAAACTTAAATTATAGAGCGAGAGGTGTGCAGATAGCCATCAAGGTTTTTGAATGATAAATAAGATAACAATATAAGTTGTAAAATATAGTCTTTTAATTCTTCTGGTACTTCAATGCGTTTAGTTTCAGCATCATAACTTGTTGGTGTGCCTTGAATTATGTACCTTGTACCCAAAATTATGAAAGAAAAAAAATGAAAAAGAAGGAAAAATGAGAATATGTGACGGACATGCGAAAGCGGAGGCTTGGGCCGTTAGTCAGAGTGCAATACATCAAAGTTGGAGAGCTCACCATGAAAGAGGAAGCCACTGTCATAAATTGTGATAGTCAGAGTGCAATACATCTTACAAAAGATCAAATGCATCATGAAAGAACAAAGCATATAGATGTGAGATATCATTTTGTTCGAAATATTGTGGAAAAGCAAGATGTTCAAGTTCAGAAGATTAGCACACATGACAATCCAGCAGATATGATAACAAAGAGCTTACCTGTTGTCAAGTTCGACTATTGTTCAGACTTGACGGGCGTTCCGCAAAGATCAAGCTAGGCCCTCGTGGGTCATTCGGCAAAGGAGAGCATGTTGAGCATTTTTTTTAGAGTTTTGTGAAATTAAAGTCAAGGTGGAGATTTGTTGGTGTGCCTTGAATTATGTACCCTGTACCCAAAATTATGAAAGAAAAAAAATGAAAAAGGAGGAAAAATGAAAATATGTGGCGGAAGCGGAGGGCTTGGACCGTTAGGGTTAAGGTTTTATATATGAGGGTTAGGGTTTTATATGATGTACATTCTCTTTTGGCTCATAGTGAAAATTTCTGGCGGCGGCCTCCTTTGCCCGTGGATGTTTCTCTCTTGTTCACATTGATCAAGAGAGTTTTACCACGTTAAATCTCTGTGTTCATCTTCTCTTTCTTTCGTTGTTTTGATTATTCATCGATCCTCGGTGTTCTATTCGTAATATAACTATATATGATCACCAATGTTTTAGATGGTGTTTTCTTTTAGATATCTTAAACGCAGTCTGATAACTTGGAATCCTCGTAATACTGATCAAGCCACTGCTTTATGATCTGGACCTCCTTCTTCCTTGCACTGCGAAGCCACTCCGGATCGTCCTTTGTTGAGAACCTGAGATCGACATGATGTGCCCCTGAAGACATAAACCAAAACGACATGCATCAAGAAGAAGTAATTTTGCAGGTCAATATGATGAACTGCACAAGCACACACTGTTCACAGGTAAAGCTGAAACAATTGCTTCCACCTTGAGGTTCTACAATGGCCGTAATGGTAGGGGAAGGAGACACCAATACACTGCAAAAAGAAAAGAAAATGTTTTGTTTTTGTCAATTCTATTATAATCATATTTGCTCCTAATAAAATGAAAAATCTTACCCTCTACTACCCATTGGATCTCTTAGTCCATTGAAAAATATGATGTTGCTACCAAATCGCTTCAACACCCTTTCGATATCCTGCACAGACACATATAGTTTATGTATTCCTTTTGCCATTTACTGTAGATAAAGTGCATTATACAGTTCCTAAATGGTATCCTTTGTTTGGAGATCTAAACCAAAACTTACACATCCTCCAAATTCTGTCGTAATCCAATGTTGCCTTGGTGTCACACCAAAAGAAGCGTTGCAGACCGTAGCGATTTCTGAATAGCTGTACGTGTAAGGCGGGAACATGGAATCGTTGCTCATCCCCATTGGAAGCATCATTTCTGTGCATCTCTTGCTCAACACAAAACGGGTAAGAACAAAGTCAGATGGAGGCAATCTGACATGTATATTTACATCTGTTTTGTCGCGATGAAGAAATGCCAGAAACAGAGGACACTTTTCCTTCTATTTCTACTTTTTTTTATAACTTCATCATACCTGCCAATCCCATGGGTTCCAGCCATGAGTGCTGTTATATGATGAATCGAAATAGAAGCATGTCTTGTCTCCGGTGGAATTGTAGTATATGTTCATTGCGCCGTATAATCTATCAAAAGTGTCATTGCCTGTGGCTGGGTTATCTATGGCTTTGCACATCTGCATCAGCTCGGATAGCAACACAGATTTAGAAGCATACATGCAAGAGCATCGATTACAGCAATGTGTGTTTATTGTGCCCGATAATTAATTGATAGAGCAAACTAATCTAATATATACACATGCATGGCAAAAGCTTTTCAGTTAAGGTTTAACCTCCTTGACAGGATAAGCTGGAAGCGGGGTGGCATTATTTTCAGCAGAAGGGTAATCTTCCAGAGCTGCAACCCTTAAAGCAGATTGAATCCAGTCTTCCAACTCATAACTGTACTTCTGTTGCTGGTTACTGTATTATATATATATATATATATATATATATATATATAGAGAGAGAGAGAGAGAGAGAGAGAGAGAGGACAAAAGAATTAAATAGCTAAAATTCCGTATTGCAATTACAAGTTCATTACTTAGAACCAACACCGGATCGTTTTTGGTAAGGAGGTATACGTACGGGCATAACTTGAAAGCGGTCTCAATCTTCTCCAGTCCTTGTTTTGTTTGCATGGCATCTTCTAATTCTTTCCACGAATTCTTTATTACTCTGTAACAGTTCTCGCTTTCGCTCTGTCATCAAATAATAGTCTATGTTCATGAGGCGCTGTCTATGTAATATTACAGGAGAGTGATAAATGATGTTGTGTTTATTTAAAAGCCTAAAGATTTAGAGAGAGAGAGAGAGAGAGAGAGAGAGAGAGAGACCCTGTAGTTTTTGGTGACAGTGTCGTAGAAGATATATTGGGAGATGATGATGTGCGCAAGCTGGTGGATGGGAGCAGAAGAAGAGAGTGCTCCAATGGCTACATGAGGTTACTTGAGTCTGAACCAAGCAGCAAGCACTGCATAAAAGAAAAGGGGGTTAGAGATCAATTAATTAACAAACATGATCTGGCAATAAAAATCGTTTTGCATTTCATACGTCCTCCATAAGAACCTCCGAACACCACAACAGGAGACTCCTCTGATGTCAAATTCTTCTTGAGGTCCGTGATGAGCGTGGCGAAGTTGGCCAGGGCCTGCGTCGTGCTCAGGTATCCCAGAGTGCTTGGATTGTTGGCATCCTTAAATGGAGTGGAAACGCCGTAGTACCTGTGCTGCAATGCACTCATGGCCACAACTTTAGAGAACTCAATTAATCTTATTATTTTGGACGGGTCTAACTTTCGATGTTACGGATGGATTGAGATCTATCCATAATATTCAAGATTAAACTCGTCAATAATTTTATTATAATAAAAAATATATAATATAATATAAGCATACACTAATAGAGTAAGATCTATTGGTGAATAATATACCGAATGGTTTGGTTACTAATAGAGCGGAATGGCGTCGTATGATCCATGTAGCCGACCCCACCTAGTGAGATAAGGCTTTGTTGTTGTTGTTATATAAGCATACAATTAATATTTTAATATTATTTTTTCTGATGAATGTAGTCGATTCATCAGCACTATCGAAGAAAGGACAAGTCAATAATTTTATTTATAATAAAAAATATATAATATAATATAACCATGTGAATAATATTTTAATATCATTATTTTTTATGAGTCTAATATCGACGAATTGAGATATGTCGATAATACTAAAGACTTGACTCATCGCTAATATTATTTATAATAAAATATATTATTATAAATGTAATACACCCAGTCCAATCAAGATATTATTCGCTCTGAACTTTCGGCCCATGAAAATTTAAACTCATGATCACCTATGTATTTTACCTATATGGGACTATTCCATCAAACTATTTTGATCCTTAAGACCATCATTATAATGTTCCTCTTAGAGGGCTCAACGTCCTCATTGAGAGATTTGTGTTAGCCCATGGCTTTTCACATGGCTCAAGTGAGCATACGAGGTTGGCTCTAATATCATTCTGTAACACCTCTCGAACCAATGAAGATATTATTTGCTTTGAGATTACTTCTGTGTTTTGCTCATGTGAAACTATTCATCAAACCATTTTGATACTTAAGACATCAGAATCATTACAAACATCTCTGGCTCCCACTCTGGTGATCTCTCTCCTTTCCCCTCTCTCCCGTCTTGTGTCTCTCTCCCCTCTCCCCTCTTCCTCGATCTTCTCCTCCTCTCTCCCTTTCTAGATTTGGCTGTTTGCGCTCGGATCCACCCGCATAGCGGTCAGACCAACTCCTGTCGCCTAGCCGCCAGTGAATCCCTCACCCCCTCTCTCTCTCTTGCTCTTTTCCTTTCCCCCTCTCTAGATCTAGCCACCTTGTCGGCCGCCAAGCGCGCCTGGGTCCAATCCGACTGCCCAACTCGATTCGGCCTTTAGCTATCACCTGGCAGCCGGATCCATTCGCAGGCGGCCCGATCGGCACCGATAATGGCAGACGACGCCCTCTCTCTCATCTCCATCTTCCTCTCTCTCGGCAAAATCGGCCATAGCATCTGGATCCGATCGCCTGCTGACCACCTACCGCTAGATTGGGCATAGGTGCAATTTTTTTTAATATTTTAAAAAATGTTTTCGACGAGGACCCGTCGATCTGTCGGAACATGCAACAGAGGGGCTTCCGTTGGAACTTTCAAAGGTAGCCAGCCTTCAGAAGTTCTCATGGGATCCGACAAAGTCCTTCCCGTCAGAAATTTCGACGAAAAACACCTATTGAAACTTTTACCTATTGAAACTTTTGAAAGCGGTGGCCCTTCGAAATTTCTGATGGGAATTTTCTGTCAGAATTTCTAAAAGACCTTTGTGATGGCCATTGAAAATGCTAAAAGGTTCTTGTGATCCGTAGACGAGCGTTTTTCCAACAAAGTCATTACCATCGGAATATCCTTCGAAAAATAATTTTTTTGACAAATTTCACAAAATTTCTGACAAATTTAGCCATAAAAATCCTTCAAAATATTATAATGGTAGAACTGTTTGGAGGTAGAATTTGGATATGCTTACATGCGGGATCCTAGAGAAAAGAGAATCAGAATATAACGTAGTGTTGTTCCTTTATTTTTAATTCTTATTTTTCTTGCATCATGTTTCTTATCCTCCCTTTCTAAAAAAAATTATCATACAGAAAATCTAAAATCAATGAGAATATCTGGAATTAATAAATTAGTGGTCATGAGCATGCCATGAACTTTGTCTTAACGCTACGAGTCATAACTGTCTCCTCTCCATTCTGTCTCGTTCTCCCCTTTCCATCATCTCTTTCCTCTCTCACCTACCCTTTCGTCTTCTTTAACTTTTTTTTATTTAAGTTTAAGGTAACGTGATTAAATTTTAAATTCTACGTACTGCTAGTTAGCTCACTCTGGGTCTTGTTCTTTTTCTATTATCTTCTCTCTTTTTTAATTTAAGTGCTACATAATTCATTAAATTATTTTATCTAACTATAATTATCATATTATATTAAAATAGTTTATGAGAATGTAATAATTTATTATTTTTTGAATTCAGTTTACGTTATTATATTCATTTAAAAATATATATTTTCAAAACAACCTTAATTTCCATCATTAAATTTTGCTTAGTCATAAAAACAAGATAAGAACTATTCCTTCAAAATAAATCCATATTCATCGAGGACCGGAATAAATCCAATTCTAGTTTTTTTTGGTACTGGGAAGCGGTGCCGATTATTCAATTCACGTAGCATTAACGGTTATACGCACTAATCACAAGTTGGAAAGTCGAACCATCATCGAGCCCAACTAATTCGATATAGGTCGTCCCGAGTCGCATATTTAGCGTGATGAGGCTTCCGACAAGAATTTTCTGCAATAAAAAAGACTCGAACTCAAAATCTAGTTAAGAGAAGAGGAGCCACTTATCACTCCACCCCAACTCTTGTTAGTAAATCCAGTTGTCTAACTTACATATGAAAAATCTGGAAGGAAGTTTATTGATAAAAAAAGAAGAATATAATCGTTATCTCAAAATTATCGGGGAATATATATATGAGTCACACTTTAATTTGGTAATTAAACACACGTCAAGTGATATGAAAAAACAGGGAGAGAGACGTGCATGCATGCATGCTTTGAGATGAATCAGCTGACCTCAATGAAGACAAGGAGGGCCTTGAACGACGGCGCATTTTCGTACATGATGCCGGTGTTCGGCGGGAACATTTCGACGTCGGCTTGGTTCCCGGTGTAGACGAAGATGGGGGAGCCCCGGCCGCCCCAGTGGGTGCTGTTGATGAGGTACCTCTGCTGGAAGGTGGCGTAACTCTGGGGGTTGAAGTTGAAGTGATCCAGCGTCTGGGTGAAGTAGCTCGTCTCGTACAGAGAACGGTCGTACGCTGACAACTCTTTGCCGCCGGCGGGACGAGCGGCCCATCCCGTCCGAAGCCGGTCAAGCTGCGGGAAGGTTCCGGCTGGAGATGCCGCTGCGCCGCAGGAAGGGAGGAGGCGACATGGAAGAACGACAAAGGAAGACAAGACGAGAAGACGCAGAGCGACCGGCCTCAAGGCCTCCATGGCGTTTCGACTTGGAACGGGGCGAAGAGAAGAAGCTTTGTCTGACCGGAGAGCAGACAGCAAATTAAAGCTAGAAAATGAAGCTATAATAACAATACCGTGGAGCTCAATATATGGAATGTACAAAATATATAATTTTTAGAGATATTAATTTTTTTTGTCTTCTCCATTCAAAAATATTTATTTTCTAGGTGGTAGGTGGACTCCAAATCACAATCATCTTTAGCTGAATTAATGTGATTAGCACACATAGTTGTGAGGGATGACGCTCTAACAAATTTTGGTTTATGTACATATGAAACAGACGTAATAAGGTAATATAAGAAAACGTAAAAAAAAATCAGCACATCAACTTCTAAAACTTTATTAAATGACATTGAATTTTAAAACTTTTTTAGTTGAACTATGAATATTGAATCACATACTTTTCCACACACTATGTTTTGATAATTGAAATGCTTATCTACTCGTACATCATGTGTTGAGTTAACAAGAAGGTGCATAACAACTTGTATGCAGCTTTGGAGCTAGTCTTTAGTTGAGCTGTCACTATAAAAAAAATCACATATTTGTGACGGACAGTTTTCGACAGCATTTGCTACTATCGAGATATCGAAGGTCAAAAGGTCCTTCGCTACTATCGACGGTAAATTCCTGACGGTAAATTATCGACGGGTGTAGTCTTCAAAATAATTGGCAAAAATTAAGTCCGTCGGTAATTTATGTTATAATAATATATATGTAATATATGCTTATTATTTTATTATTTTAAATATCGATGGGCATAATCTTCGAAATTACAATGGATACAAATTCGTTGATAATTTCGAAGGTTAAGCTCATCAATAAATAATTCTATAAATATATGTTTAATGTTTTATTATTAAAATTATTGATTGGTCTAACCTTCGCAATTATGGACGGATATAAAATTTGTCGATAAATTCGAAGGCTAGGACCATGGGTAATTAAAATAATAATTTACTATAAATGTTTATAATATAATATAATGCATATTTCTCTTTTTACATTTATTTTTATTCTTTTATTGACGCATTAATAAAATGATATATTAAATAAATTATCATTATTTTTCATTTTCTTATAATTTTCTTTAATATTTTATGTTTTTACTCATTTCCTTTAATTTATGGATTACCACTTATTCATAAAAAAATTACATTTAAAAATTTTGAATCATAAATATTCTAAGTTCTAACAATTCACTTATTATTTATCTAATTATATCTAATGATATAATAATATTAAGGTAGATGTATCTTTTATAATATGTCATTTTGTATACTTTTAAAATGTCATATGTGATTTATAAAAAAGTTAATCGTTATTTATAAAATTAGTTATAAATTTAATCTATTAAGTTACTTTTTTATTAATTGTGAAATGTCAATTTAATCTTTATTATCTTATCACAAGAAATATTTATTAAAAATAAAAAACATATATGGATAATTTTTTATAAAAAATATATCATTTCTTCTATAATGTGTCCTTTTATATATTTTTAAAGAGTCATATTGTGATTTATATTAAAAATAATCATTATGTTATGCATATTAAAATTTCTCAATTTCATATTCTAAATTTATTTATAATCTATATTCTATATCTATAAATATATTAAAAGGAGAATGAGCAAAATATAGTAAAATTAAAGTTGTTTTATGAGAGAATACAAAAATAATGATAACTTATTTAATCATAATATTTATTAATGCATTAAGAAAAGAATATATAAACATGTAGAAAGATAGATAAGTATTATAAAAATTAATAATAAATTATTATTTTAATTACCAACGGGTAATGCCTTCGAAATTACCGACGGATATGATTTTCGTCGGTAATTTTGAAGAAATTACCCATCGATAATTAAAATAATAATTTATTATTAATGATTATAATATAATACATATCTATCTTTCTTTTATTTATAATATAATATGATATTATTAATGTTTATAATAATATATATTAATATATATATATAAACATTGATGATAAATTATTATTTTAATTATTAGCAGGTAATGCGTTCAAAATTACCGATGGATATTATTTTCGTCGATAATTTTGAAAAATTACCCATCGGTAAATAAAGTAATAATTCATTATTAATGTTTATGATATAATACATATCTATCTTTCTTTTATTTATAATATAATATGATATTATTAATGTTTATAATCATATGTATTAATACTAATACATATAATATTATTAATGTGTAATAATAATATTATATATATATATTGATTATAAAAGATATTATTTTATTACCTACGAGTAATTCCTTCAAAATTACCGACGGGTCGAATGAATTACCCATCGGTAATTGAAATAATAATTTATTATTAATGTTCATAATATAATACATATCTATCCTTCTTTTATTTATAATATTTATAATATAATATGATATTATTAATGTTTATAATAATATGTATTAATTCATATAATATATTTAATGTTTAATAATAATATTATATATATATACATTGATAATAAAATATATTATTTTAATTACCGACGGGTAATTCCTTCGATATTACTGACGGATATTATTTTCATCGGTAATTTCGGAGGAACTACCCGTTGGTAATTAAAATAATAACTTATTATTAATGTTTATAATGTAATACATATCTATCTTTCTTTTATTTATAACCGATGTTAACTTTACTTGAGTTAATTTAAAATTATAAATAATTTAACTATAAACAAGTAAAATGATATTGTGATTAAAAAATAATCATTATGTTAAAATTTTAGTGCACAATAATTAAGAATTCATTTATATATAATTATTTATTATTATACATAAAAAATAATATAAAAATATGATTAATATTTTAATATTAGTGTTATAACGAACTCTCTCCGTCGGTAACTATTATTATAATATTATATATATAATATAATATAAGGATAATGATTAATGTTTTAGTATAAGAGTTATTGACGATTGTACCCTTGATAGTACACTCATCGGTAATATTGAAGGGTACACCCGTCAAAACGTTCAATTTCTCTTGTCCATCGTTCCCGCCTACTTTTTCTCTCCCTCTCCTCTCTCCATCTACTTCTCTCCCATCTCCTCTTTCTTCCCTCTATCACTCGCCTCTCTCCTCACTCCATTCTCTCTCTCCCATCCCCCCCTCTCTCTCCGATGGGTCTTGACTCCAGCGATGCTATGTAATATTCTCAAATATAAAATAAAAAAATTGAAAGAAAATAAATAAAAGGAATCCATAATCATGTAAGGCCCATTAATAGAACCCATTAGGATTGTTAAATCTATAAATCTAAAGTATAAATGCTACACATGCCTAAAACTCCCACCTAATCTCTTTCCTCTCCCCACTTTCCAGCCGACTAGTGTAGCAGAAAACCCCATTCACCCCCTCTCACAGCACCTCACTCATTATCTCTCTCCTCCCACCACTGCAGACAAGGCAGCAACCTAATCTTCCCTCACAGCTCATCCACTCACGGCCAGCACCCCTCCCTAAGTCACTCTCTCTCTCTCTCTCTCTCTCTCTCTCTCTCTCTCTCTCTCTCTCTCTCTCTCTCTCTCTCTCTCTCTCTCTCTCTCTCTCTCTCTCTCTCTCTCTCTCTCTCTCTCTCTCTCTCTCTCTCTCTCTCTCTCTCTCTCTCTCTCTCTCTCTCTCTCTCTCTCTCTCTCTCTCTCTCTCTCTCTCTCTCTCTCTCTCTCTCTCTCTCTCCCCCACAAGTGGCAGCAATAGCATAAAGGAGCGAGCTAGCTCACCTAAGATAGCTCACTTCTACTTTCTCTTGCACTCATTCGACGGCAACAAAGAGGAGCACCAAGAAGAAAAAAAAGAAGATTAAAATTAATAGGATTTTGATCTAAATCTTAAAGATATGTTTGAGAGATTCAAGTTCTTAACCTCCGTCCTAATGATGCTTGTATGATTGGATTAGGGTATATAAAGTTCTTGATATGAAAGATTAAGGATGTACATCAAGGCACAGATTCATGATATTTTATTATTATTACTGTTTTATTGATAAGCATTAATAGAATGATTTTTGGCAAGTATGCTTAGTTCATGACCTATTTTGTTTATGGTTCATATGAATGTGGATTATATGCACAATATTCTTATGCATATTTTATTTATGTTCATGATAATTGTGTTAAAGATGTTCCTACATAAATCTTATGATATTTAGAGTAAAATATGTTCTCAATGTGGGGTGAATACATGATTCGAAATGTGTTTGTATTTATGTGTAAAAGGAGAAAAAAAAATAGACAAAACAGGGAAGCTGTTTGGAGCTCGGGCACGATCGTGAAGGATTGGGGCACCGCCGTGACCATTTCAGCAATTACCGTCTTAGTGAAAATGCTAGATGAAGGAAAAAGGGGCTCTCTGTCATGACCATGACCTTATGGTCGCACGACCGTGACACCCCAAGGACGCTCATGCTTTGAAATATTTAGTAAACGGGTGGAAAGTGGCCGCTCTGTCACAGGTGTGCAAGTATGGTTGTTCATCGTAATGAGTCTGGCACGACCGTGCCATAATTGGGAATGACTGTGACCAAGTTATGTCGAGCAAAAATGACTAAGTACCCAACCGTGCCACATCGGGGCACGCCTGTGCCTATGTGTGGACACGACCGTGACTTACAGTGGCACTGTCGTGACCAGTTCAGGACCAATGTAATTTTCGAATTGCCTTCACAAAACATGACACTACAAGAAAAACGCTGATTATCGACGGTCGAAACAGTCGATAATCAGCCCAAAAACTGTCGGTAATACAATTATCGACGGTTTTTTAGACGGAATCGATCCGTCAGAAAAACGCTCGTTGCAAATCAATTTGCGATGGTCGGAAAAAATTCATCGGAAATATCGACAGTTCTGGCCGTCCGAAAAGCCCCGACCGACGGTTCCAACCGTCTGAAAAGTCCGGCGGTTCCAACCGTCGAAAGTTTTCAACTGTCTCAACTGTCAAAACTTTCGACGGTCACCACCCGCCAAAACTTTCGGCGGTCCTTGCAACTGTCGATCTTTCGGCGGTCGCAACCGTCACAAAAAAAATTTAAAAATAAAAAAGTAGCGGCCGATCTGGCAGCCCGCGGCGGCCCGATCGGCTGCCTACGGCCAAATCCCGGCCATGGGGAGGCCGATCCGGCTGCCCGAGGCCAAATCCCAGCCGCGGGGAGGCCGATCCGGCCACCTGCGGTTAGATCCGTGGCCGCGGGCGGCGCCGGCAAAGAGAGAGAGAGACGCCGGCGGGAGAGGATCGCCGGCGATCGGCGCTTGACGTCCGGCCAGAGGCTCGTCGACAGGGAGAGGGAGAGGGAGAGGGGGGGAGAGAGAGGAGAGGAGGGAGAGAGAGGAGGAGGGAGAGAGAGGAGAGGAGGAATTATAATAGAGGTATTATATATAAATATATATATATATATATATATATATATATATATATATAAGGGGAAAAGATGAGAGAAAGCGGGAAAAAGAAAAAAAAACGGGATAACAAAATTTTAATTACCAATGGCTCCGACCATTAGAAACGTAAATATTAATTATTTTTAAAGTTACCGATGGTTGTAATCGTCGAAAAAATATTTAGTTATATATAATGTTTATTTTTTATTTTACCGACAGTTTGAACCATCGGTAATTATTATCAACGGTCGAAACCATCAATAATTGCGACGGTTTGGACCGACGCTAGTTATATTAATAAAATACTCCTCATATGATATTATTATACATTTACCGACAGTTACGACCGTCGAAAAATCCATCAGAACTTCCAACGGATGAATATCCGTCAGAAATATCAACGTTCCTAGTCGTCGAAAAATTAAATAATAATATAATAGATTACATAATTTATTTTTTTATTTCTGACGGTCGTAACGGTCAGAAAATCCGTCGCAAATTGCGATGGATGGGCATCCGTCGAAAATATCGACGTTCCTAATCGGCAAAAAATAAAATAATAATATAAAAATTACATAATCTATTATTTTAATTTCTGATGGTTGTAACCGTCGGAAAATCCGTCGGAAATGGAACCGTCGCAAATTACGACAGATTTCAAACCGTCGAAAATTGCTGTCGGAAAATGACAATTTTCTTGTAGTGTGATTGGAAGTATGTATGACCATAAATATGATTAAAAGATGTGACATGTATTGAATGATTGTATGTATTGAAGAATATAAACTAAAAGATGGATTGATGAAGGTGTCTTATTGTTGTTGTCGTATGATGGGAACCAACTAGCATCAGTTGCTGGTTTCGAAATTATAGATGGCTTCCAATGGAAACCGAAGTCATCACAGCTAGCTTCAGTGGCTGGTTCTCCGAAATGCAGATGTTGACCCAAAAGAGGTCTCGCTTCCAATGGGACAAAAAGATCTCGGTTAAGTAAGTTAAGATCGACGAACTAACATGGACTTCTCAGTTGCCAAAATAAGAAGTTATTTAAATAAAGATTGAAGATGAAAAGATGAAAGTTACTTATAGTGACTAGATGAAGGACTTGGAACATAAATATAAAGATGATGATTAAGTACGCACCTAAAAGGATGCAAAGGATGTTCCATAGTTATAAGATGTTAAAGATAAAGTCACTTAAAGTAACTAAGATAAATGACTTGGAACATAAATATAAAGATGATGATAATGGAAGCATCTTAAAGGATGATCATGTATGTTCCATAGTCATATGATGAAGATGATACATGCTAAGTAAGATAAATGAACAATATGACTTGACATAAAGATAATTATGATAATGCAAGCACTAAAAGGATGTTAATGTATGTCCTTGTTATATTATGTTATGATTGAAAATGTTAAAGTAAGGTAGGTTATAATATGTCTTAGCAATTAGCATAATGATGACTAGTGATATGCTTTAGCATAATGTTAATGAAGTTATATGCTTGGCTTATCTATGATGATGATTGTTCACATGCCATATAGCGTGCATATGTAGTCCATAGCATGCACATGTTCTATGTTTCCATTATGATAAAATGCATATGTCATGACATGTTAAGATCATGTTATAGGATCATAGCATGCATTGGCCTCAACATACTCTAACGGAAGAAATCTCCTGCACCTCATGGATCTGTGCAGATATGGATGAGACTTAGGCTCGACGGTGAAGGCCTTATGATGATGAGATTGCACATGTGACGATCGGACTACGGCCAAGTTATCGTATGTTACTTATGTTATGATGATGGACTCCTTTGAGAGTCAAGTATGTATGGGTTGTGGGTCTTGGAGTCCTTTATTTTGATATGAACTCACTTATGTATTATGAATCATATATTGGATCTTATGTTAGAGCCTATGTGGCTCATGAGCTAGTATTGTTATCTTGAGATTTTATATGTTTAGAAGTCTTCCGTTGTGTTATATGTTATTGGATTTTATTATTATATTTTCCACTATAATATTTTATGAATTTAGGTTATGAAGAATTGGGAAAAGCAATGACGCCTAGGTTTGACAACTAAATTGGAGCCGAATTTTGGGGACATTACACGTCCCTCTCCTTTCCTCTCGAGATTCGATCCGCACCCTTCGGTCGGATCTGGCCGCAGCGGGCCGAGATATGCCAGTTGCATGATCTCACGCCTGTGGTCGGATCTCTGTCGTAGCTTTCGAATCCGACTTGCGGGCCGCCGAAGCCTCCGGAGGCCGACCGTAGCGGTCGGATCCGGCCTGCGGCGTCCGGATCCCTGCCGCAGCGCCTGACTCCGGTCTGGCCTGCAACGTCCGAATCCTGACCCCAACACCCGGAACCTCGCCGCAGCGCATGGAACCCTGCCGCATCGATCGGATTCAGCCTGTAGTGCTCGGATCCGGCCTGTAGCTCCTAAATCTCGGCCGTAGTGTCCGGATCCTGATCACAACGCTTGGATTCGGCTGCAGCAGTCGTATCCGGCCTGCAACGCCCGGATCTCGGCCGCATCAGTCGAATCTGGCATGCACCGCCCGGATCGCGGCCACAACAGTCGGATCCGAGATGCAGCGGCCGGATCCCGCTTGCAGCGGTTGGATCTCCTCTGTGACGAGATGTCTCACTCACTCACTCTCTCTCCCTCAGCCGCCGGGGCAGCCGGATCCGATCGAGGGTCAGTTCTTTTAATATTCCAAAAATATTTTCTAACGAACATCTTGTGGGTTTCGACTTCGACGGGATAGTCCAGTCGAAACCTTCGGGATGCCTTCCTCGAATGTTTGGATAGGCTTCTCTCGTCAGAAAGTTATTACCAATGAGCCTCTCCGTCGAAAAATTCATTGGAAATTATATTTATCAATAGATTTCACGATATTTCCGAGAGACCGTCGAAAATTGCTAAAATTGTAGTGTGTTGTGACTTGTGAGTCTTGTGACTCCATTAGTTGTAACCAAATTGTATGTTTATTAATGTTTATGATACTAGGCACATTATCAAATTTATAGATCATTATAACTTAATCCTATAAAGACTTTAGCAAAATTTGATAGCATCATTATGAATAGTATGCTTTAATTTTTGCAGGCCGAAAAATCATTCTAATGAAAATAATTAGAAAAGAAGATGACAAAATTAATGAATAAGTGGAATTGAAAATTAAAATAATTCATGCTCATTTTAGATTTTAATGTGCAGCATAATCGATTATAAATAAACACAAGTTTATGTTACCAAGTTATATTTTATATTTTGTATACCAAGTTTGAATAAATTACAAAATACAATTATAAAATGTACCATAATGCTATGAAAATAAAGACTCCTATTTGTAGTCCAATTCAATATTTAGAATAAATATTCTATATTTTAGTTATACCAAATCTCATTAAACTTTTCGTAGTCGTGGCAAATTTCCCACGGCTAATTTGTCGTAGCCATGGAAAAATCATATTGCGAGAACTTCGCACGGCTGGAGCCATGAGAAATTTTGCCATGACTACGGCAAATTCCTATGGTGTTGTGGCAAAGGTGGTCCGGCAATTTCCCACAACTCTGGTCGTGGGAAATTAAAATTTTTCCCAAAAAATGAATTCAAAATTTAATTAATGCCTCAGTTTTTAATTAAATTAATCTGAAATTAAAAATATATTAATCCGAATACATTAATTGTCATACAAATAAAATTAAAAATACTACTACTTTTTGGGTTAATCTTCTTTGTTGTTTGTCGTCTTGTTGTTGGCCATGCATCGCCTCACGAATCATTTTCTTCATTTCTTTTCATTGTCGCGCTTCAAAAGCTTATTGTCACTGATCATATGCTTGATGAACCTCTTCTTGGACATTTTGTTGGACTTCCGATAGTTGTTATTCCCACATGTTATCAAATACTTGCGTACATCTTGAGTTGAATAACCAGATATAGATTTTCGCTCATATCCAATATCTGCATGACTAACGGATGATTCGAGATCGTAGATGTGCCCCTTCTTCACTCCAGCATGATTCTTCCATAATTATCGAGGGGTCAATGGTGTCCCCTCCCCCATATTTCGACATTCATGCATAATAAAAAGGTACGTTACGAAAGTGACTAACTTACATATATCTCCCGAGCAAACGATGAAATCCATTCCGAACTTTTTTTATGAGTTATTAGAAAAATCTCATCTTCTGTGGGTGTTTTACCCATCCCTTTTTCCTACAATTGAAACCAAAGTTAGAACGTGATGCAATTAAATGTGCATTCGGGATTTCAACAAAGGCATAAATATTTACCAGCCACCTGGCAATTGTCGACGTCGAAACACAACTACCCACATGTAGGCATGCTCCTTGGTTGGATTCTCGTTCGTCTTGGCTTTTTTGCACTTAGATTTATACGCCTCGGTGGATCACCTAGCAAATAGCTCGGTCCAAACTGACTCTGAAATCCAATTGGGCCATTCTCCTACAGCCCGTGCATCGGACAACATCGAGGACGAACGTCTCGAGCACCTAGAATTGAATGCCTTCCACATCTGTTATGTGTGCATGGGAAACCACCATATGTCAGCCTATAAAGGAAGCCAAGCAATTAATTAAATCCATACATAAGCATCATACCAATTAATTCGGCTTTGAAGAAAATAACCAGAAATTCCCGAAATAACATCTGTCTAGTAGCATAAGGAATATCTCTCAGGTGAGCCATGCCTCCGAATATCTTTGTGGAATTACTTTAGTGCACGCAACTGTAATAAATTTTGATGGGTAAAATCTATAAAAACAAAATAGTGGGATTAAAATTTTTAATGGAATGCGAAATTGATGTCCACGTATAATAACATTTACATAACTTACCCGCAATTATCATATGACAATAAACATTTTTTATATTGATTTCTCGATGTAGAGGCATCGGTGCAGTCCTCAGGCATATATGTCTTTATGTGCATCTGTGTCTCCATGTCCTCCGCTATGTCATCATCCGAAGGAGGGTCCGGTACTAGTGTAGTTTGTCGCATCTTCAGAAACTGATTTGTATGTATAACTCGAGAACCAAATTCTAATATCTGGTGGCACTTTCGAAAAAGAAAAAAATTCAAATAGATTCCTGTGAATTGCTAAATTTGTTGAATAAAATAAAGACACTCACGAGAAGGGAAAGAATAAAAATGCGATTCACTATCGTCGGGCACCTATCGGGCCGATGATTTCTGTGGAGACATCGTACTCTCTATTTGAAACAAATTGAAAAGCATAAATCATAACTAAACCAATATTTAATTATATTAGTTACATGAATTCATATAAGACAAAGTACAAGAATTCTTCATCTGAATAATGATTTAGACATCATTATTAGAATAGTCTAAATCATTATTAGAATAGTTACATGAATCAAATTCATCTTCATATTTTGAAGATGATGCACTTTCATAATCCTATTCTTCAGGTTCATCATCACTTTCTGCTTCATCGTTGCATTCAACATTGTCAAATTCATTGAACAAGTGTTCTTCATCACGTAGATCTTCAACCATTTGTGTGTCTTCAATTGGTCCAACCAGTGCCACTGAATCATCTCGGTATGCAACTTGTATCACACCTTCAATCTCAATCCAACTTCTTGTTTTCGTTTGAATTATGACCCACCGTTGGGCTTTATGTAATATCCCAAATCTAATTCGTTTATCATTATATGTTGTAGTATTATAACTTATGATTGATGAAGATATGATATACGTGTTCGTTGTAATGTCACTTATCAAGTTTTTAAAATTTTGTTCAATTTAAATAAAGTACTAAAATATAATTAATAGACATGCTATGCTAAAGCATATACTCATATCATTAAGTATGCATATAGTTATTAACATGTATATTAAATCTCATGAACCAATCAAATATTGCCAAGTGGCACCTAAGAAAAGTATGTATAAAAGTATTCAATATAGAAAATATATGAATAAATTATTTGGATTATATTATCATAATACATACTTAATAGTGAATAATTACTATCCACTAATAAGTTATTTTGGATGTCAAAATTCTATTGGATAAAAAGTTGCTCACATGCAAGCTGCCAGCAAGCTAGTTGCTTGCCACCTCATTATTAGCTGATTTTTTCAACTGCCTTTCTCATGTGATAAAAATCCGAAAAAATTCCTCCTGTATTCATTATATTTAGAAACGGCACCTAAATTAGCAGATCTTGATTCTTTCTATGGAGGGCGGAGGAAATTCTACAACACCGATCACTCAAGGTGGCAATTCTAACCCTAAGCTAACATGTATTTTCATGATCATTGTTTATTCATCAATACTTCTTCAAACATTATGAAATTAACTCTAATTTATCCCCTCTGAGTCTACTTTCATTGAGTTTTGGAATCAAGTTAAAATGATGTCTGTGGAGAAAGTTGTGTTCTTATCTTTAAGGTGCTATCACTCTGTCTGCCGAAATTGTTATCCGATTTTCTAAATTATGTATTACATCCAATATATAGTGTAATTATTTGATAATTTAAGTTCTTCTAGAAATTTATGTTAGGTTTCATTTACAATTGGAATTACTCTAAAATGATATGTGTAGCGAAAGTTATAAATGTTTTACTGAGCCCTACTCAATCTGTCAGGATGGAACTTAGGGCAAATTATGCTAGTGTTGGTTAAATTTATTGTGCTAAGTACAAATAGATATAAATTCAAATAATTTTATGAGTTTCACCCTAGGATGTCTACTATTTGAAAAAATTAAAAGTACCAGAACATGGAATGGTTATTATTTTATATAAATTATAAAAGTAATGTCACTCAGTCTATCAGAACATAAAAACAAGATAAAAGTTAGGCTGAATGTTGATTTTCCTGTGAACAAACTGCATTGAAATAAGATCTGAAACTTTTATAGATTAATTTATTAGCAACCAGGAAGTAAGCAGAATTGGAATGAATAAATTTGATTATCAATTCAAGTAGATACCAATTTTCTTTTATTATGTATATAATCTGTCTTAATAGTAGGCCAACTCTTGTGATAAATAGTTACTTGAGTTATGAGAGTAAGTACTTAAGGGTCATGTACCTCTTCAATTAATTATGTTTCATGTGTGATAGGTTTGTGTTCAAATCATAGAAGTGATGTGTTCTTATTATTATTGTATAGAAGTAGAAGAGTAAAGTAGTAAAAATGAAAAGGAAAAACCTTTTGGTAGCTCTTATAGGTAAGTTGGTTTCTCCTACTCTATGTATTCACTTCTTTTGAATTTGGTGTGACATAAATTATTATAGTATTGAATATGTTTCGGATATGTTATGAATTAATTTTGAGAAATGCAATTATGAAAAGTATATATGAATGATTGTATGATTGCACATTTGAAAAGCATATGTGATATGATATGAATGAATTACGAGAAGTGCAATCTTGTTCCATTTGAAATGATTGATCGAGTGATGGTACAATTGAAAAGCATATGTGGTATGTTAAAGATTGATTTAATAATATGCAATCCTATTCTGTTTGAATCAGTGTTCGACGTGATTCATCTTCTGATATTTGAGTTACAAGATATGGTTAATCTTTTGATTTTTGATATTAAATTGTTATATGATGAATCATGCATCTGCATCTGCTTACATGATGGTTGGAGCTAAGTGCTACATCACTGATCACGATGGGAGCCACCTCTAGAGTCTAATCCATCATTCTGTTCCCCAATAATAGGATGAGATAGGCTGAAACTAAGTGTCATACGAAGCTAAATGCCACATCGTGAGTAGTCGCGATGGGGGCCACCTCTAGAGTCCACTTATCGCTATATGATTTGTTCCCCGAAAGGGATGTGATAGAATGGAGCTAAGTGCTATATCAATGATCATGATGGGAGTCACCTCTAGAATTCACCTACCGACCACTGGCCAATTGGTGATCTGTGCATACATATGAGAGTGTTGCATTGCATACACATATTTTGATATGGTTAAATGAAAATGATTGTGAATTAAGTGGGATGATTTTGATTGGAATATTATATATGTATTTATTAAATGTATGAATATATTGATTTTGATATTATGAATTAATGCTTGTGTTTTTATGTTTCCCCAAATTTATTAGATGGTAACACATAGCTTATGAGTTATCAACTTACTGAGGTATTTTTGCTCATAATGTTATTTCTAATATTTTTCAGATTCATATAGCTCGTTGGGGATCGTGCGAGGTGACAGTCGTAAAATGATTCTATAACATCCTTAGTGGTATGATGAGAGGATTTATATCTCTCGTATCTTTCTATTAAGATGTCGAGAGAGCTAGTCGTATTTATTACTTATATCGAAATATGTTGTATTGAAAATAAAGTCATTTTGTCAAATGTAGGACTTAAGGTGTATCAGTTTGCTCTGAATTGATTGCATATTGGGTAATTTATTTAATGATATACTTTTACTCTAATGTTATGAAAGAATATTAAATTACATCACGTTTTCACATTTTTTTTTCATAATTTTATTTGATCGTCCGTAATGAGTCGCGAACTCTGGTTTAACTCGCGGGCTAAATTGGGGTCATGACACTTTATCTCTTGTCTTTTCTGGATAATTCACGTAATACACTTGCCTTGTAGAAGACGGAATGATGAAAGGATCAAATCAGTCATACCGTCTACTATGTCGTACTTCAACGATTTTGAAGTCTTTATGAATTCGTGTCCTCTTTTGTTCATTTGATCAAACCATGTACACTCAAATAAGATGACCTTGTTACCTCTGGTATATTCTAACTCGATGATATCTTTAAGGATACCATAACACTCACGTTCATTTTCTCCATCAGTGGATCCTTTGACACATACACCACTGTTAACTTACATAGATCATGATTACATAATAGAACTTTAAGGCATGCATACTACTCAAGTCTAGCATAAGTCAAGCCTATCTAGAACATGCAAGATTCATCTGTAAAACAACCCCATGACTCACATCCCAAAATACACCTTTTTGATGGTTCCTTTAGGCGTTCTTCAAAGGATGAAGCGTCAGTCGTCCCTCCCTCTCGTCCTCCTTGCCTTTGTGCACCCTCGATGCCTACAGGACTTGCCCTCACATCCTCTAGTCGGAAACAAATTGTGTAGCAAGGAAGAACACAAAAATCGAGGAAAGATGAGTGGATGAAGAAGAAATAAAAGAGAGAGAATGGACTTTTAAGGGTGTAATAGTCGGGGTTTCATCTCATAATTCCTTCTGAGCACATGTGATGGAGTTACAAATCTACCACCCTTACGGTAGTGAAAATGGGGAGAGAGAACGATCAAAATGGAGATCTTTCTGCCCTTTGAGCTTCCGAATGTCCAAAAATGTTTCGATCATTCGGCCGTGCGTCGATTAAGATCATCGATCGATCGGTCGTGATAACGAGTGTCTGTTCTGAATTTTGGTCGCCGGTAGTTTGGCGTACAAAATTTTAAATTTTTTCAAGATCTGAGTGTGTTACATATTATTTGGTGAATTTTTCTTTAAAAGAGACATGATGCGACATTAACCCATCACCTTCCCTCACAATGCACACGAATATTTCGTACATATCACTTTATGTTGTGTCGCATTATTGATTTGATATGGCAAATGAAATCTTAATTTTTTTTCTAGTTCTGAATAAATAATTGAATTGATGAATTAATTTTAAATATATGTAGATACAATTAAATGTAATAATAAAAATTATAACTTGATAGATTTATTTTAATTTTTCATTTCACCTTATTTTTTTATCATTTATCATGCCATTAATTTTACAAAGTTAGTTGAAATAAAGGAATTAATTTCAGCAATGATACTGTAGTAATATGTTTTTTTGAAAAAGAAATTCTGAACAACCGTCATATATAAAATTGTAATAAAATTGAAATGTAGTGCAATATACCATTTTCTTAAGAAAATGTTACTTTTTAAGTTTACTATTTTTTTAATACCAGGAGTGAAAACTTAAGGAAAAAAAGAAACTTCACACGGGTTCAATAGCCGGTCAGCTTTGGGTTAGAAAAAAAATTCTTCTAGTTTAAATATTTTGTTTTTCTTGTAACCATACTTATGCACAGTTAAAAACTTTTTGTATTTTAAAAACTAATGTGTATTATATGTACATTTGATGGGTTGTAAAAATGCAATAGGTTTATAATATATAACTTTTGAAATCTTATATATTATTTTTTTTATCCCTAACTTATTCATTTTGAACATATAATTGCATTCTATGCCTCCTAGTTTATTCATTCTTATATATTATTTTTTATCCCTAATTTGCTCATTTGCAAGATTCAGAATTTAGAGAGTTTAATTTCACAACTTCATTTTCTAATGCATGCATCTTTTCTTAAGCCTCAAACTCGAGCTCAGTATTGAATAGTCAAAGTATTGTAAGTATCGTCTACTTCAACTTGCTTTTGAATTTTGTTCAATTGACTTTCAAATTTTGGACATGTTGATTTTGCATTATCAACTTTCTTTCAATTATTATGATGCATTGACCAATCATATCTGCAAAGTCAGATGTTAATAATTTAAATTCGGGAATGTTGACATATCACAATTAATCTTCTTGTTATTTTGTTTAATGTTATAGATTTGCCTATCCAAGTTTTTTATTTGATACTTTTGCGTGCAAAGTTTCTAAGTGCAGAGTGTAACATTTGTGTGAGCACAGTAAATGGATCTCGAAATATATCTTCCTTTATAGCTTGTTAAGACTTCTTCATAGTGCTTTGTCATGATGATGATGCCTCGAAGTAAATCTCATCCTGCTGGACAATGGTGTTGTTTGCTTCCAACTTGTTGGTTTATGGTCATTTTCTTTTTTGCCATTGAGGGTGTAGAGATATGCGCGTAATAATCAAGTCGTACACAAAAGATAATTTTTGAAATGCGTACATAACTTTAAAAGAAAATTGAAGTAAAATATAAAATAAAAATTCTCAATGTAGCTTATACAAGATAGAACAAGAATTATGAATAATAATTCTCCAACAACAACATCAAGATCTTGATGCGATAAATTTTGTAATAAATAAATTTTCTAACAAGTGTGCTAGTCTTATTAAGAAATAAAGTTCAAAGTAGGAGAAGAAAAGGTGTTCTGATGTGAAAATAGAAAATTAAAGTGTAGAAAATAAATGACAAAAAATAACATAAATTAGTGTTGATCCTTAGGATGATGGGAGATTAATATTAACTTGCATGCACAACTATGGTAGTTGAGTTATAAACATTAAAAAAAATTGATTCTTAAGATGGATTACGAGTAATTATGGCATTTCACATGGGAAAATCAAACTATCTTAATTCGCGTTAAACTTAAGACTACAAAAACCGACTCAATCCTGAGTTTAATAAGATATTATGATGCTTTAATATGAACGTCCTAAACCATCATCCAGCCATCCAGTACTGCCGGGTAAAAACTATTACACTACATGAAATTTAGCACAAACGTCAAGTTACTAAAATTGCATTATAAATGCTTCAACTCATAAGTTAATGATCAATTTACTAAGAAATAATAAAGTATAGAATTAATCATCACATACTCAATTTGTATTATAATTCTACAATATAATATGCTTAGCTAAAGGAATTAAACATCACATTCATAATCAAAAGAAATCGAATAAACTATATTAAATTAAAATTAATCAATGAGTCCATGAAATTTTCTCTTAAAATGAAATCCTCTATTACAGAACAAATTGAGCATTAAACGTGTGAGAAAAGAGCATCCAAACAGTATGTAAAAAATAAAATTAGCGTTGCAAAGTACAAATGTCGAGTTACTCCGCAAATTCCTCCGAACAATCATCGAAAAATTTTAAAATCATCTTCTACAAAGTAGCATGGCTCCTGAGTCTCAAGCACCACATTCTTTGCCTCCTAGGACCTTCCTTTATAGTTTCCAAGTGTTCTGACAATTTTCATAGAGTTACAATTTAATTGAGAGTCTTTTCATGCCAAAAGAAGAAAATTTTGAATTAGACTCCAATGGGACTTTAAAATCATTCAAAATTATTTTCAATTTTTTTTATAGCTTATTGTAAGATTTGGAGTCTGTTTGCATTTGAAATTCTTGAGAAAATTCATTAAAATATTAATTTTATGTTTGTCATAGCCCATGACACGTTTGTAATGCCTCAAATAGTGTTCGAATCTGAGCTTAAATATGATTTCACAACCCATGATATCATGACTCTTGTAGTATCAGAATTGGAGTAAAAGTGTAAATTTCACAGTCCTTGAGATTTTGATCATGACCCATGACTCGGATAACTCTATCACAATTTTTTTGTCAGGGTCGTTATAGCTCTGTGATGACTAGTTATACTTAACTTTCAGCTCACGACAACTTTACTAATTTTTGCTTTCTGACTCTATTTTGACTTTGATTTTGGTGCAATTTTTTTAGTGGCTTCAAAGTTTTTTTCTTGTGATTTTTCAGATAATAAAATAAAAAAGTTGGGTAAATTTTTATTTATATAATATTAAAGTAAATAAGCTTATAAAATGATGCATGTTATGAGAAAATAATCGAAATAAACTTAAATGCAAAACCAATTATATGTTTGATTGTGCATGCATCAATTATACTAAAGTATTTTCATTTCTTAGATCATCAAAATTAATTATGTAAACATTGTTATCTTTAAAATTAGTATGCTAAATTTTCTCATTTTCATCAAGCAAATATTTGTCTCTTTCAAATTTAACTAAGTAATTTTTATTATTGTTGACTCGTACTATTAAGTTATGTTTCAAATTTTCAACCAATTAAATATTTTCTAGATAATTCTTTTCATCTATACCAACATTACCCCTAGACCAATTACACTTTCCTTTCTATAGTCTCCAAAAGTAACATTTCCTCGAATTTGTTTTTCTAACATTGCAAAATTTAATGTATCACTGGTCATACAACTTGAGTATTCACTATCTAAATACTATTTATCTTTATTATCCTTTGGAGCTTCGTACAAAAAAGAAGTTGAAAGGTTTATCCTTTTGGTACCAAACTTGCTTCGGTTTATTTTGGTTAGGGGTGGTTCCTTTTGGGACACAAATCTTCTTCATGTCAATATTTATTCCTTTCATAATTTTCCGTTTATAAAAGTAATGCCCTTCATATCTACAATGAAACAAGTAATATGAGACATTGCATGATAATTATGTGAATAAGATTCTTTTATCTTTTTTTTTCCTAAGTCAAAGTCCATATTTATTAAAAGGTCTTTTTTGTTTAGATAACATTACATCTAATATCTTTTCACCATTAGAAAGTTTCTCAAGTTCTTTTTTTTTTAAATGTTAATTTGATTACTCAATGAATCAACAATACAAGTATGTTTTGAGAGCATTATTTTACGTTTTCAATTCTTCAATCAAGAATTTCAAACTATAATCTTCTTCATTCAATAAATTATAATTTTCACACTGTGATAGTATCAATATGCTCATGTTTCTTTTTAGATTTTCAAAGTCTATTTTCAAATTATCATATTTCTTTTTTAGACATCCATATTTGTCAAGAAGAATAACAAATTCATTATACGTATATAGGCCTCATGACTTATCACATTCATTATCACTTGAACCACATGAGTTAGATGACCTCATGACTATTTATCATAAAACGTATATAGGCCTTCCTTATCACCACTTGAAAAGTTAGAGTCATTTTTTTTCATCTTCACTCTCATCCCAAGTAGTTCAAGAGAGCTTTTTTTTAATTTGCCTCTTCCTTTTCTTTCTTAGTCAGATTCGAAAACTCATTTTTATAATGTCAAACTTTCTTGAATTCAAAGCAAGTCACTTGTTTCTTATTTGATGAAGACCTTTCCTTGACAAGTTCATTTTTCTTCTTTGTTTGACAAACTTAAGATATTTGTCAAACTTATTGGCATACAACACAAATTTACTTTATCGAAATATTCATATTCTTCACTTATTTCCTGCTTATCTCCATTTACTTTCAAGGTGAAAGTTGCCTTCTTGGGAGCACTTGCTTGTCCTTCTTCTTTGATTTTAATCTTCTACGTCAAGAATGATCTTATGAGATTTTATTAAGTCCTTGTCTTCAATCACGATTCTTCTCGTGTGCCACTTGGAAGAAACCTAAGAAAAATTTTAATCTTTTGTGGACTAGTTCTTGACTCTCCCAAGAAAATTAAATCCTTCACAGTGTCATTAAATAAACAATCATTTTATTTATAAATTCATTTCAATGCATCTTAAAGGAATTATATTGATGGTTCCAAATATTTAGTGTAGACTCTTTTACTTTGTCGGTACTATCATGAGTAATAATAATTTTTTTTCATATTTCATAAATATTTAGACAAGTAAAAATATAATTAAATTTGATGGAATGCAAAGCATAATCGAAAATATTTTAGATTTCCAATTTAATTTCTTTTTTGCCATATTCCAATAATTTATCATGTAAATTAAAATTATTTTCAATCACACTCCAAATGTCATTGTCCATATAGAGCAAACATATACTTGCATTATAAGGATTTAACGGTCGTCGGACCCCTTAAAAGAGGTCTCATGGTGAAACGTCTAACCACGGCCGTTAGATGCACAATTAATGATGGATCTCCATAGGCGCGCGAACCGGATGGGTTTGGAGCCTGGTTCAGCTATTTTCTTGTTAAACCGGCGATTTTGAAGATGTGCGAACGGCTCTGCTTTCCCCTCTCCTCTCTCGCTGCCATCTCTCTCTTGACGGTGAGCCCATTCTTTAGACCACTAGACAACGAGCCACAGTCCCTCTCCATCGGCAGGTGAAAATGTCTTCCTCTTCTTTTACCGTTTGTTCACTATTGGAAGCCCTATTTTTTCTACGTTTGTTTAGATTTTTTGCAAGATTTTGTTCTCATATTTCATTTTTTGTTCTTCAAACTAGCAGACGACAAGCCCCAACCTTATTCCTAGCAGACGGTGAGTCGCGGTCCCTCTTCATCGGCATGTGAAAATTTCTTTCTTCCTCCTTGTCTTACTGATTGTTCGCAGATTTTTGTTCGATGTTCCCATTTTTTGCAGAGTTTTTTGTTTGTTTTTTTTCCCCAAGCCCCAACTTTGTCTGCTGCTCGGTGAGGAAACTGCAGCAGGTGAGAGGAGAGGAAAATAGGCTAAATCGAGAGGGGGGAAAGAAAGGATCTGCCGCCCTACTGCTTCTTCAGTTAAGTGGGAGCCATAAACCGGGGAAGGGTTGGATTGGGTTGCAGGAGCACATGGCAAATCCCACGCGCTCCCACCGCATCTTGTACATTTGTATATTTAATTCTTTCCCCTTCCATTACAGGTGTTGCATCTAATGTGTGTTCATCGCCGTCAAGAGAGAGATGGCAAGGAGAGGTGAGAAACGTTTTCCAAGTACGAGGAGAAATGTTCCCAAAACCAGGAGAAATCGCTGAATCGCTGAACCAAGCTTCGCATGCGGTTCGCGCGCCTATGGAAATCCACCATTAATCGTGCATCCAACGACCGTGATTAGGCGTCTCACCGTGAGACCACTTTTAAGGGGTCTCACGGCCATTAAATCCGCTTTTTTCTAATATTTCACCAAGAAAAAAAATGAGACACGAAAGATTGGTGAGCGATTTGTGTAAAGTTATTTGATATTATGATTTTAAAAATGTTTCAATCTTAAAAATAAGATTAATCTTAGTTTAATATCAATTGTTCGATGAAAAGAATAAAAAAGAAGCACGAAGGAGGATGAAGTAGTGGAGAGGACGGGTGACGTCTGATCGCGCAAAATCTGATCTACTCGTCCCATGCTATCCTCCATATGCCACAAAGGGAAGACACGATTTAGACGGTGGACTCCATCCCTTGTTCCGACTATTCCACCTGCATGGCCTTATCGAGCCGTTCATTAATGCCCTGCCAGCTTTCCTGCACGAATCTCGTCCTTGGATACTAAAATGACCATGGCCATCGTGAGTGGATGAAGGACCGTTGTGAGAGAGACCTGGTTGTTGCATGCACCCTCACCCTCTCCCTCTCCCTCTCTTCATTATTTAGACCGCTGTAAGTGGAGGATGGAATTCTGAGAGAGAAATCCAACCCATCGAACCATTCGTAATTTGTCAAAAATCGTCGAAAATGAGATAGCATTCGCGTGAAAATGATGTGTCGCAAACTATTTTCAACGGTTATCACACAACCATCGAAATCTTCGATGGTCTATTTGGCGGGCTAAGCCGTCGAACAATGAAGAGTTGAGACGGTTTTGGCCGTCGATATGTATCGACGGTTTGAGCAGTCGATACTATCGACGGTTCTAACCGTCGAAATATACATCGACGGTTTGAGCCGTCGATAACTTCGTTGGTATTTGACGGCTCAAGCTGTCATTAAATTTCGACGATTAAAACCGTCGATGCTTATCGACGGATTTGACCGTCTAAACATTTTGACGGTTCGAACCGTTGGTACCAATTTAAAAAAAAAATTGACATGAATGAATTAAATGAATTAATTTAATAAAAAAACATAATGAATTAAATGACTAAATTGAAATTAAATGTCGCGCGTAACGTCAAATGTCATATGTCCAAACGTCAAATACAACACCTAGAAGCTACTTACACTTTTAAAGTTGTTGAAATAAGAAACCTCACAATGCTCTTCAAGCAAGAAAACAATGTCTTCTACAAAAAATGAAAGTACATTAACATACATAGAGAAAAAATACACTGCAGGAAGTCGTACCCCGCCAGAATTAGCCGCCGTCCGGACTAGTCTCCATCGACCGGCGGGCCAGATCCGGCGGCCGCGGCCGGATCGGGCCGCCGCGCGCGGCCGGACCCCAAACCGCCTTGGTAGAATCGGACGAATCGAACGCTGGAACGACGAACGACGGCGTGGTGGGGGGAGGGGGGGGGGGAGCGGCCGGAGGATGGGGGAACTTACCGGTACTTGCGCCGGAGACGAACGGTTGCAGATTTTGCGTCGGGTCACGCAGGCGGTGCACGGCGGCTCGCTCAGTCGGCGGGTCGGGAGCGCAGGTCGTCGCCAAATCGGAGTGAAGCAAGCAATCGGGAGGGAGGAAAACCGAAATAGTGAAAGAGGGGTCGGATATTTATATAGTCCATTTTCGACGTCAGAACCATTGAAATGTAGGTAAATAATATAAAATATTAATTCAAATTCGGATGGCCCAAACCGCTGAAAGTTTTGACGATTCTTACCGTCGCATAATATAATATTATATATCAAGTGAAATAGAAATATAAATTATATATCTTCCATTTCGACGGTCGAAACCGTCGATAAAATTTAATTCATATATAAAATAAGTTCAAATTCTGACGGTTCTAACCGTTAAAAATTTCGACGGTTTCCCAAACCCTCGCAACTTTCGACGGCCAGAACCATCGAAAGTAAAAATATAGATAAACTATTAAGTGTTATTAACGTTAACATATTTCGACGGCTAAGCCCGTTGAAAGTTTCGATGGGTAAAAGAACCGTCGAAACTATCGACGGTCAGAGCCGTCGAAAGACCACATGGAAAACTAATCGCCCAGACTTACTGTCTTCAACGGTTATGAGCATCGATAATTTCGATGAAACATACACCGTCATAAGTTCAGACGGCCAGAACCATCAAAAATTTCTCCGACCATAATTACAACGGATATTTCGATCCTTCGGAAAATCCTTCAGTACTTTAGACGGATTTGGGCCCGTTGAAAATGAACCGTCGAAAATCTTGCTTTTTCTTATAGTGACTCAACCATTTGAAAGTTTATACTATGACCTGTTAAGGATACATAGTTGCTTAATTAATTTGATAGCCAAAAGTTATGGCCACATAATTGCTCAATCAACATATAAGCTCATACTATATCTTCTCAACGATATATAGCTGTCCAACTATTATGTGAGCCAACACTATAATTTATCAATACATAGCTGCTCAAACATCTATGTTACTCGCTTTACCCTAGAAACACCTTGCATGCATACTCTGGACGACACACGTCTTCTCGTGCACGATTTCGATTTCTTCGTATTTGTATGCTTACATATTTGGTCAATTGCATTACAAATATTATGCAACACCAGTGAATATTTCTTTTGCCCTCATATTTTCTAATTTTAAGTCAACTGCTTTTCTAGTCATGGCTCGACAGGCTGGATATAATTTTAACATTTGAGTGCATCGCTATAGTAGCAACACTAACTCATTATTTTGAAATATAGTTAAGAGTCCAAGGGAAATCTTCGAACTTATTAAGTCCTTATAGACTCACACTTTGACAAATATTATAAGTAATTCATCAAATCTTATGGTCGACTTAGCATACAATGTACGTAACCAAATACAGCGGTGGAGACTCTCACTAAATGAGTGTATGCCATAAACTCATAACACCACACATACTGAAGTTCAGACGTCTATCCATATCGCCTGACCTCACTACAACAAATATAATCTATAGTTACAAATTATTTCATGAATATAAGCTCAATTATCGTGATTATAAGTTATTAGTCACGAATAAAATTGTGACAGCAACTCGTGGATATTGATGACGTTGCAACTGATGAGTAGCCACAAAAGTTATTTTTATGGCTATAAATATCATAATAATTAATGTAAGTACTAAACATTAATAAATGTGGATAATGATATCATTCATGGCAAATACCTTGATATTGACAAGGAAAGTTTTGTGGGCATTATTGATTGACTTTCATGGTTAATTATATTTGAGACTATTAGCAAGTTTTATTTCCACAAAAAAATATGTAACAATTACAAGTAAAATTTTCATGATACATAGCCAAAAATTTTTGTAATACGAAATTAAAAATGATTGATCATTTTTAATTATTACTCACAAATTATTTTATAGATAAAAATAATTTTATCTATAAAACATGAAATAAATAATTGAGTAGACACATTCCATAAAATAAAAAATGATAATTTTTTGAAAATTCTCATGCTATTGATTATAGGATTCAATAACAATAATTCATGCAAAATAAAACTATTAAGAAATTTCAACTTACATTATCAAAGTATTCTATGACATAACATTATAAAGAAATCCATGCTAAAAGAAAGTTAACATAATCTAAGTTTTATAATTGAAAGAAAGCTTCCAACTTCTCATCCATCTTTCTTTGACGATCCTCCATCGCAGTCATCTTTTCTTGTTGATCTTGAATTTATTCTTTTTAACATTCAATATATGCCTGTTGAAATTTTATAAGTTGCAAATGCTCTTCAAATAGTTTCTCAGCTTCATCACATTGTCACCTCTCTTCTTTCAATTGTTCTTCTGTGACAACATTAACCCTTGAAGAAGGACATAGACCATAACCTAAAACCTTGAGAATATCCTGGTTTTGTACACATTACTTGTTGAAAATTTTGTTCTTTTGTCATTGATGGTTCTATTCCAAATTGTACAACAACTTTCATGACCTCAGCTTGTATAACAACCATGGCATCTTATAAAATAAATCGACAAAAAAATAATTTAAAATAAAATGGCTATAATTATGCACAATTACAAATTGCACATACATACTTTTCTTTGACTTCATCATGATTCCATCCTTTGTCCTCTTTGAAATGAACATGTTTGTACATCTTAATTTCGCCACCAGTAATATTAGGAGAATCTCACTACATATTGTACAAACAAATAAGAAGTTACTACAATTTAGCATTTAATATCATGCAAGAAAAATAATTAAATATAAATAATAAATTTAATTAACAATGTAAAGCTAATACAAAAAATATGAAGAAATATCATATTAAAAATTCTTAACCATAAATGGATCAAAACATCATTCATAAATTTTTAATCCAAGGAGAGGCATAATGTCCTTTAAATGATAAACACCTCCATTTTATCCGATAAATAAATACCTTAGTTTGTAATGAATCACATACCGTATCATGAAGATGGAGAAAATACTTCAAACCTCCACAATGATGTACCACTTGGTTTTTACGGTTGTTAGAATTAATCCCACTTCGTTTCTAGTCAAACAGTACATTTTCACATGGTAATAATAGAACAACAAAAAATATACTTAGAAAAATATCACAATTATTATATAAAGTAGTATGTCGTACCTGAACCTTTTCTTCTAAAAAGTGACCGCATTTTAGTTCTCAATTACATTGCGAGAAACCAACATATCGATTTATAGTGCTAATGCATTTCCGTCCTTCTTTTCAAATATCATGATTACGGTAATCTTGATTACTACAACATCATATATTAACAATTCATGTGTTAAAGCCAACAGTTACCATTTTATTTCCTAAGTTAACTTTTGCATCTCCGGTCTCGGTGAGCCACCTCTCGCTCTAGCACGTCGGACACCGCCTCCGTGCATGAGGAGGTTGTCAAGCTGCCTATTGTGCAGAGGTAGCCCTTGATGACCGCATCTGACGTGGAGGCGGCCCCTGATCTGGCTGCATCTCACGTGAAGGCTGTCCTCGATGGCCGTCCCAGCACGTGAGGCGGCCGGCGACGAATGTGGGATGCCCCTTTGCAGGAGAGACGCTTGTCGGCCACCTCTCGGGCAGAGGAAACCCTCGACGGCCGCCCCAGCGCGTGAGGCAGCTAGAGAGGGCCGACTCTGTGTGAGAGGCGGCTCGTCAACTGCCTCACGTGTTGCCCATGGCCGCCTCTGCACGAGAGGCAGCTTGCCGACCACCTCACATGCTGGGGCGTCCATCAAGGGCCGCCTCACGTGCTGGGGTGACTGTCAGGAGCCGCCACTGCGCGAGTATCGGCTCGCCGATCATGTCTCACGCAGAGGCGGCCCTTTTCGGTCGCCTCACGCGCTGGGATGACCATGGGGGCTGCTTCTGCGTGAAAGGCAGATCGTCGGCTGCCTCATGCACTGGGGCGACAATTGAAGGCCGCCTCTGCGCGAGAATCAGCTCACCGGCCACCTCTCGCATAGAGGTGGCCCTTGACAGCCACCTCTCGCGGAGAGGCAGCCCTTGATGGCCGCCCAGCACGTGAGGCGGGCGACGACCCGCCTCTGCACGAGAGGTAGGTCACTGGTCACCTCTTGCGTACAGGCGGCCCTCGACAGCCACCCTAGCGCGTGAGGCGGCCGGTGAGCCGCCTCTGACCGTCAGGGGCCGCTTCTGTGCAAGAATCGGCTTTCGGGTCTCCTCTCACACAGAGGCGGCCCTCGATGGCCACCCCAGCGCCCGCGTTCGGCGGCCATCGATGGCGGCCTCAAGCACTAGGGCAGCGATCGATGGCCGCCTCTGAGCGGCTGCGTCCTTTTGCGCAGAGCAAGGTTCAACGGCCGCCTCTACACATTGGGAGACCATCTACGACGGCGTCCCTGCGTGGACACGTCCCTGCCGCCGACTCAGATTGAAAACGTAGAAGGCTAAAAGGCATACCTGTTGAAGAAAATGTGGAGGAAGATGAATGCGACGGGGAAGAAAATATGATTAGGTTAAACAACAATATTTATACATTAATGCTTATTATTTTGCTTTTTTGTGGTAAAAGGAAAAAAATACATGACAATTTGATCTTAGAATAACAAATATTTTTTTGGGTTCTAATCATTTATTTAACGAAATAAAAAGAATGTAAAAATATATAAATATGTATATATATAACCTTAATCCCAATCAAAGTTAAATAATTTTAAAAAGTTAGACATACATAAAAATAAAAAGCAAAAAAAATAATTTATCATCTGAGTAAAGAATAAATAAATATTATCATAAACAAAAAAATTATCATCTAAGTATTAACATAAATAAATATTAGAATTTAAAAGATAAGATATTTAGTTTATCTTTTATTAATAATAATTTATAAAACAATCTAGGTGATTATAAATCATATAATTTTTAAGTTCAATGTAAACGAATAACAATTATTAATGAAATTTTATCAACAAAACACATATATATGTCTATGTACAATTAATAATGTTGAAATGATATTTCTTGAATAGCAATAAAGTATAAATCAAACATTATGCTTTTATATAAATTTTACATGTTAGTTGCCGCAAATTTTAAACAATGTAACAAATACATAATGTTGCCTTATAAAATTTTTGTGGCTAATATTGATGATAAAGAATATAGTTTATTACGAAAATTAAAATTGTGGCAATTACCTATATTATTTGCCACAAAATAAATCTTCATACAATTGCTAAATGATTATTACCACAATATAAATTACTTGTGACTACAAGTGAATTAATACTCACAAAAATAATAATCGTGACTATAAGATATGATTGTGTTATTAGGCCACACAGAGTTATATATAAACTTGTGTTATCCTTCCGAATATATCAAGACGATCTTAGATCATATATTTGGATTCAAATCAATTCATCTCCGCTCGCTATACACTAAGCGCTGAGGTGATTATCCGTGTGACAGTCCAATAATTCTCGAGTTTGACACTTAAACTCTTACGAGTTCACAACTTTAGTCATGAAATCAAGTGAGAACTCATAGTGGAATCGGACTTGATGCTAAATTCGACTAGACTCTAGTGGACTCGTGTAGACTCGAGTAAACTCGGATAAACTCGATCAAGTCTGCAGGTACAATCGCCAAATGCAAAAGTTAATCATTTAACCAAAATTTGATGTTGAAATTGAAATGAAAATAGCATTAAACATTCATGATTTAACAACTAAGAATACTTTATATTTTAATTTGCATGACTCATGAATTACTTTGGTAATTTGATGTATAAACTTTGAACTCTTTACATTTCAACTACATCGACGTTGCTTGTAGAGTGTGATGAATTGTTAATGTTGGTGTGCCTTGAATTATGTACCCTGTACCCAAAACTATGAAAGAAAAAAAAATAAAAAAGGATAAAAAATGAGAATATGTGGCGGAAACGGAGGGCTTAGGCCGTTATATGATGTATGAGGGTTAGGGTTTTATATGATGTACACTCTCTTTGGCTCATAGTGGAAATTTCTGGCGGCGGCCTCCTTTGCCCGTGGATGTTTCTCTCTTGTTCACATTGATCAAGAGAGTTTTACCACGTTAAATCTCTGTGTTCATCTTCTCTTTCTTTCGTTGTTTTGATTATTCATCGATCCTCGGTGTTCTATTCGCAACAAATTGATATCAGAGCCGAGTTTCTTTTCGCGAAGATGACTACAACGAAGTTCGACATCGAGAAGTTCGACGGGAACACAAATTTCAGTTTGTGGCAGGTTCGGATGCATGCCATCCTGGTTCAGAATGGGTTAAAGAAGGCGCTGTCGGGTCAAAAGCCTGACGCCATGGAGGCGTCCGCCTGGGAGGATCTTGATGAGAAGGCAATGTCTGCGATTCAGTTGTGCCTGACGAACGATGTTCTTCAGGAAGTTCTCGCAGAGAAGACGACGGCCGGTCTTTGGACGAAGTTGGAAACTCTGTATCTGACGAAAACCCTAGCGAATCGACTTGTGTTGAAGCAGCGGCTGTACACCTTTCGTATGGCCGAAGGTACGTCGATCAAATCACATATCAGTGAGTTCATTGCCCTAATCAATGATTTGAAAAACGTAGATGCAAAGGTTGATGATGAAGATCAGGCCCTATTACTTCTTTGTTATCTGCCATCTTCATATAAAACCTTTAAGGAGACGATGATCTACGGTAGGGACAAAACTCACGTTTGAAGATGTTAAGGGCAGACCGCTGAGCAAAGAAAAGTTGGATAATGAATTGGGATCAAGCAGCAAATCTGATGATCAAGCCTCAGGTCTGATCGCAAGAGGCAAACATCAGACGAGAAATCAAAATCAAGATAGATCCAGATCCAAGTCGAAGAACAGAGATAAAGTCTGCAATTATTGCAAGAAGAAGGGTCATATCAAAGTAGAGTGCTACAAATTACAGAATAAGAATAAAAGGATTAACGATGGCAACGAGAAGGGAAATCAAAAGGCTGAAGTTGCAGATGCCGGTGTAGCAGAAAGTGATAATGAAGATGTTCTGTTGGTAACGGCATCAAACAAATCCAGATCATCAAGTGAATGGATTCTCGATTCTGGATGCTCATACCATATGTGTCCCAATCGAGATTGGTTCTCCATGTACAAATCTGTTGAAGGTGGAGTCGTTCTTATGGGCAACAATGCTGCCTGTAAGACTGTTGGTATTGGGTCCATCCAGATTAAGATGCATGATGGGATTATTAGGACATTATCAGAAGTCAGACATGTTCCTGATCTGAAGAAGAATCTTATCTCTCTCGGTGTCTTAGACTCAAATGGTTGCAAAGTTATTATTGAGTCTAATGGAATGAAAATTTCCCGTGGTGCTCTTGTGTTGATGAAAGGCCTCAAAATCGATAGTTTGTATGTTCTCCAAGGTTCGACGGTGATAGGTTCAGCAGCAGTCTCATCTATTTCAGAGGAAGATTGCACAAAGTTATGGCACATGCGTTTGGGCCATATGAGTGAGAAGGGCATGCAAGTTCTCAGTAACAGAGGTCTTCTTCCTGGTGCAAAAGTTGGAAAGTTAGAGCTGTGTGAGCATTGTATCTTCGGAAAGCAGAAGAGAGTTAGTTTCGGCTCAGCCATTCATAAGACGAAGGGAACCCTTGATTACATCCATTCAGATTTATGGGGTCCTTCTCAGGTTCCTTCGAAAGGAGGAAATATGTACTTGCTGACATTTATTGATGATTTCTCTAGAAAAGTTTGGGTCTATTTTCTAAAGCATAAAGATGATGTATTCGAAACATTCAAGTCATGGAAGACTTTGCTAGAGAAGAAATCTGGAAAAGTTGTGAAGAGACTGAGGACTGATAATGGACTAGAATTCTGTAATTCTAAGTTCAATGAATTCTGTGACAAAGAAGGTATTGCAAGGCATCACACAGTTGTGAGAACTCCACAGCAGAATGGAGTCGCAGAAAGAATGAACAGAACCCGTGAATAAGAAGATTGTTGGTTGCAAATGGGTGTTCAAGAAGAAATAAGGAATCAATAATGAAGAGACAAAGTACAAAGCAAGATTGGTGGTAAAAGGGTACAGTCAAGTGGAGGGTGTTGATTTTCATGATGTGTTCTCTCTAGTTGTGAAACATACTTCTATTCGTACTTTGCTTGCTATTGTTGCTTTGCAGAATCTTGAACTTGAGCAATTAGATGTTAAGACTGCATTATTACATGGTGATCTAGAAGAAGATATATATATAGAGCAGCCAGAGGGTTTTCATGTTGAAGGTAGAGAAGATCAAGTTTGCAATCTAAAGAAGTCCTTGTATGGACTTAAACAATCTCCTCGGCAGTGGTATAAAATGTTTGATTCATTCATGTTGAGTATTGGTTTTGCTAGAAGCAAATATGATAGTTGTGTTTATTTGAATCAACTTGCCGATGGTTCATTCATCTATTTGTTGCTCTATATTGATGATATGTTAATTGCAGCGAAAGATATATCTGAAATTAATATTTTGAAAAATAAGTTAAGTTCTGAATTTGAGATGAAGGATCTTGAAGCAGCAAAGAAGATTTTGGGAATGGAAATTTCTAGATATAAAAGTTCAGAAAGACTATTTCTGTCTCAGCAGAAATATATTGAAAAAGTTTTGGAGCGTTTTAGAATGCAGAATGCTAAGACTGTCAGTACACCGATTGCAGCACACTTTAAACTCTCAGCTTCATGTTCACCTCAAACTGATGAAGACAAAAGGTATGTGTCAAAAGTTCCTTACTGTAGTGCAGTTGGTAGCATTATGTATGCAATGGTTTGCACTCGTCCAGATATATCTCATGCTGTTAGTGTTGTTAGTAGATATATGTCTAATCCAGGAAAGAAGCACTGGGAAGCTGTTAAGTGGATACTGAGATATTTAAGAGGTACTTTTGATGTATGCTTGGAATTTGGTAGAAATTCAGCTGGACTGGTTGGCTATGTTGATTCAGATTTTGCAGGAGATCTTGATAGAAGAAGGTCCCTAAATGGTTATGTCTTTACTATTACTGATTGTGTTGTGAGTTGGAAAGCTATTTTGCAGGATACAGTAGCATTATCCACTACTGAAGCTGAATACATGGTCATCATTGAAGCTGTGAAAGAAGCTATCTGGTTGAGAGGATTAGTTGGAGAGCTCACTATGAAAGAGGAAGCTACTGTCATATATTGTGATAGTCAGAGTGCAATACATCTTACAAAAGATCAAATGCATCATGAAAGAACAAAGCATATAGATGTGAGATATCATTTTGTTCGAGATATTGTGGAAAAGCAAGATGTTCAAGTTCAGAAGATTAGCATACATGACAATCCAGCAGATATGATGACAAAGAGCTTACCTGTTGCCAAGTTCGACTATTGTTCAAACTTGGCGGACATTACGCAAAGATCAAGCTAGGCCCTCGTGGGCCATTCGGCAAAGGAGAGCATGTTGAGCATTTTATTTTTGAGAGTTTTGTGAAATTAAAGTCAATGTGGAGATTTGTTGGTGTGCCTTGAATTATGTATCCTGTACCCAAAATTATGAAAGAAAAAAAAATGAAAAAGGAGAAAAAATGAGAATCTGTGGCGGAAGCGGAGGGCTTGGGCCGTTATATGATGTATGAGGGTTAGGGTTTTATATGATGTACACTCTCTTTGGCTCATAGTGGAAATTTCTGACGGCGGCCTCCTTTGCTCGTGGATGTTTCTCTCTTGTTCACATTGATCAAGAGAGTTTTACCACGTTAAATTTTTGTGTTCATTTTCTCTTTCTTTCGTTGTTTTGATTATTCATCGATCCTTGGTGTTCTATTCGCAACAGTTAAAAATAATGAATGATTAATATGAGTGAGTTGAAATATGACCAATGAACTCATTACATTTTAAACTAACATATACACATTATTTTTCACAAATATTTTATAACATATTGCAACATTCCAAAGTTCACTTGTATGCAAATTAACTTAATTGATAGTTAATAAAGTTAATTATTCATTTAGGTCGGAATTAATTTAATTAAAATATTATAATTAATATTATCATAATTAACTTATAGCCTTATTGGGTAGTTGGGCATAATAATCAAATTTGAATTAATTAATAATGAACATATGCTATTTTTATTTTTAATCTAATTGAAAGCAAGCTAATGAGCTAGATTCGGAATGTATAATTATTTTGTCAATTATTTTATTTGATCAAAGTTTAATTTAATTGAATATGATAGCATGTCCTAGCAAATCAAATTAGTAGAGTTTCCTCTAAATTAATTACTATATTTGATCTAATTATATTGTAATGGAAATTCTTGAAATTAATTAATTGCTTGTAACCTAAATCAATGAAATGCCTAATTAGGACTTTTGTCCTTATCTTAAATATCCACCACCGCTTCGTTTAGTTTGATCAAATTACTGGTCACATATATTTTTTAAACCAATCACTTAAATTCTACATGCCCAGCTCATAACCAACTCATGCAGCCACTAATTGATTTAATACTTTGTTCTTATCCCTCTGCCTGATAGCCGATTACTAACCACAAGTGCCAAATTTCAAGTTAGAGGAAACATTAAGCGATGAGTCATAGGTGTGAGGTATGTATAGGGTGGATCCATTTAATTCCCCGCTGTGCACAAGTTTTGATAGAAGTTTACCCTTGTCATACTAATTGAATTGGTAAGGGAAATTAAAACAATCGAGTAGAAACATGGAACAAGTAGAAGTATATTTTTCAGTTTTAAATTTTGAAAGCTGAATGTTTAGTTAGATAATAAAATATCTTATTGTGATTGAAACATTATGAAAGTTAAATCACATGATCCATTAGAAGTGTAGTTTCCAAATAAGAAAGAAGTGTCATCAAATTTTATGTATTTAAAAAGTTATGTGTTAATTAGTTTGAAGTGCCTTGCTGTCCTGGCAAAAGAAGTAGGCCTAATTGTCAATTATGTTGTAAATTTTATACTTTGAAACCAATTATGATTTTTATAGACCCCACACTTACCTGAACTAAGGTTTTAAAATAATTTTAACTTCAAAATAATCTATGTAGGGAAAGTTATGAGGAGAATAAATGGTACCTCTCAGTTTTTAGAAGTATGATCAAGATATAACATGTCAGTGATCACAAAAATTTATGTGGATAAATTTTGAGGAGTAAAAATCTATAATTAATATATGTTGTACTTTTAGAGTCTAGTTTCATTGAGCTTTGAAATCATATTTATTGGATATCCAAAGAAAAAGTTACGCATTCATATTTAAGGTGTTATATTTTGTCTTCCGAAACTATTACTGATTTTGAAAATTATGTATTAAATCTAATATAAATAGAATTATTTCATAAATTAGGGTCAGAAAGATACAGAAGTTAAGTCTCATTTACATTTGGAATCGATTGGATATTCCTAGTTAAAGTTATAAATTGTTAACAGAACCTCACTCAGTCTATTAGAAGGAAACTTGGGGCATACTAAGTTGATATTTTTTAAAATTATTGTGCTCAATCCAAATAGATATAAATTTAAGAATTTTATGAGTTACACTTTAGGATGTCTAAATTTAGGAAAAATTGAAAGAGCCATAAAACAATATGTTTCCTATTTTATATAGATCATAAGCAAGGTCGCCCAGTCTGTCAGAACACACAAATAATATGAAATTTAGGTTAATCATTGATTTTTATGAGAAATAAACATGATGAACTAAAAATATGAATTTTTTAGAGATTAAATCTTATGTAATTTGGAGCTAAGTAAAATTGAAATCAATTAATTCTCTTATTTATATTAAGAGATATGAATTTTATTTCGTAGTATATTCAATCTGCTAGGGTATTATATGAACCCTTATGATTGATCAATCAATTAAGCTATAGGATAAAAGGCATGAGTAATATATAACATTACTCATTGTTGTATTCATGTGACATATTGGTGCTCACATCATAATATTAGTAAGAGCACATATTATTGACATAGGATTAGAAGAATAACAAGGAAAAGAAAAGGAAAAGGTCTTTCGATATTGTCATAAGAGGTAAGTTAGTTTTTCCTACTCTATGTATTTACCTCTTTTGAATTCAGTGTGACACTGATTGTGATATGTATTTACCTCTCTCTGATCCGTTTCCTTAAAATGGAATGAGATAAGATGGAGCTAAGTGCCATACGGGGCTAAGTGCTACATTGTGAAAAATCATGGTGGGAGCCACCTCTAGAATCTGTATGGGCCACATTTGGAAGCCATCTATCGACTATACAAACTAATTAATTGAGGATTCGTGCATTCATATGAGAGTGTTGCATTTGCATATATATGTTTGATGTGATTTAGATGATATTGTTTACATATTAAGTGTGATGCTTCTGATTAGTATATTATATATGTAATTATCAAATATATGAAAATACCTATTTTGTTATTATAATTATTGCATGCTTTTTATGTCTCTCTGAATTGATTAGTTGGTAACACATAGGCTATGAGTTATTAACTTATTGAATTATTTTATCTCACTCTGTTGTTTCCAATATTTTTCAAATTAATATAACTATTTGGTGATCGTGGAAGGTGATAGTCTTAGACGGGTTCTATAACAACTTTGGTGGTAAGACATTAAGAAGAAGTGCATCTGTCGTGTCCTTCTATTTGGATGCCGAGAGGTTTGGTCATGTATAATGCATATGTATTATTTTGTATCTTATAAAAAGACAAAATCATTTTATGAAATGTAAAACTTAAGGACTATTGGTTTCCTCTAAATTATCATTAGTTGTATAATTTGTTTAGTGATATTTTTATTCTTACGTTATAAAAAAATCACATCACATTTTCACATACCTTTCTTAATTTTGTTTGATCGTCTAAACTGAGTTGTGAACTCTGATTTAAATCACAATTTAAATCAGGGTCGTGACACATATAATATTAAATATATATAAAGTCATGTACATAAACTCTATGAGTTCACATTTCGAATTTATGTCTCGAGTTTACTAGACGTAAAATGAGTCAACGTAAACTCTCGAGCATGAAAACCTTAGTGTGACTAATAATCTCATGCCTGATTGACATACTCTATATGCATTGTCAAAACCATTAACTAACTCATCCAGAATAAAAACAACACAATTTTATTCATCGTAAGAATATTTTAGAGTACATTAATAAGTCTTGCGCATGTTAATGCATCAGTCAAATATGGCTTAATAGTTATCTGATACACTATAAGAAAAATGACTTTTAGCGACCATAATTAACGAATATATTCAAATCTACTTGTTAAACACTATTATTAATGATAAGTTAAAAATTTGGTCGTCAACAATAAGGACCAGAAATAAACTAGTCCTTAATATTTTTATAACTTGTTGTTAAAAGTTAACTATAGGAACAAGATTGGACTTGACGTTAAAATATTAAAATTAACAACTACAATCTTGCCGTTAAAAATATTGATGAGTCAAGTAAAAAAAATCTTAAAATGATATTTAGAAGATATATTTCTTTTCATTTTATTTTCTTCTTTTAATTTTTATATACCTTTGTAAGCAAAAATATTATTTTATTATTATTTTAAAATTCAAATAAAAAAATTAAATTATACTTTATGTTTTAATATTATTCTTCAAGTTTTAATATCATTAATAAGAGATAAACAAATATCTTCACTTTTAATTTTTAATATTTATTTTCGTTAATATAATTAAGAATGTCAATATCTCTTTACTTATAATAATCAATAATATTTAATTATTCATTTTTTTTATTTTTATGTATGTTTAACTTTTCTTCATTTATTTAACTTCGATTAGAATTTAATATATATATTTCCTAAAAAAATTCTGAAAAGATAAATATAAAATATTTATTATTTTAAGATCAAAGCTAAAAACATTACTTTTATCATCATAATTTTGTTAATAACAATTAAAATATAATTAATCATCGAATTCTAACTTAATTTTTTTACTATACTTTTTTATCTCTTCTCTCGCACACCGGCAAGGACGAATGACCCATCGTCTCCTTCTACTCCAATGTGCTGCGCGAGAGATGACAAAGGCGCGCTGGGCGGCCGTCCAGGCCACCTCACCAGCAGAGGCGATAGTCAGGGCGCCTCTCGTGCAGAGGCGGCCCCGATGGCCGCCCACTCGAGCAGAGGTGGCCGTCGATGGCTGCCTCTCGCGTGAGGCGGCCGCCGGATGGCCGCCCCTCGCGCAGAGGCGGCCGTCGACTATCGACGGTTGCCTCTGCTCGAGAGGTAGTTTCGGCAGCGGCCTCTTGCAGGCGATCGTTGATGGCCGCCTCTCGCACGGATATTTATGCTTAATGATTTTGCAAGTATTTATGCTTAATGATTGATAGATGTTGTACATAGCACTAGATTGAGTTGTCTAATTTTATGATTTCCGCATTTATTAGAATTGTGAACTTATGAATATTTTAGTTAATTAGAATATTACGGATTATTAGCTATTATTATTGAAAAAGACATGCATTTTATAAATTTTATTTTGAAAAATTGCTTCATGAAAAATTGTGCAGCATCTCTGGATGACTCTAAGCACATGAAAGTCACGTGGGTCTCGGGGTTTGACAATGATCTTGATATAAGGGAGAAGAATCCAGAGGTCTATGTCATGAAAAATTCAACGCCATAGGGATCCCCCTACATATCTTAAGTTGGCTGAAAAACTAATTAAGTTCGCGTCTGCTAGAAGCTACACAATGAGATTTTGGCCGTCTGTAGTGCTCGAACGGCGTTTATAAACTCTCGACCACTCCTTGAACGACGTTCCCCTATGTGTTGAACTTCGAAACGCATGTTCGGTTGCCCTCTGGATCAACTAGGGATGCGTGCAAATGAAGAAGTAAGAGAGGCTCGTGGTGCAAAATTTGTTGGAGACTAATCATCCTGGCTAGTCACTCTTAGACTTTATCTATAGTTCTTAATTAGGGTTTTTTACTCTTATTCGACTAATTCTTCATTTATCATTAATTATCTTATGACAAATATTCATTAAATGCAAATTTTACAAATTATTTCATAATTACACTTATAAAAAAATCATCTCTACTCAATTTTTTTCATCTCTTTCATAATTTCTTTCAATCAAACACTACTTTCACCTTATTCTTTTATTTCCATATTTTCTCTAATTTCAGAATTATTTAATTCTATAATATTTTATGATCTAATTTTTGAAATAAAATAATAATAAATATTATTTTAATGGCTAAAATATTTCTAAATCATAAAACTCTCAATACTATTCTATTTGGAAGTCCCATATTCATTAAATATTCTTTGAATCTCAAATCAAATTAAGATCTTTAATCTTAATCTGATTATAATTCCTACTTCCAATAAAATTTAATCTTTCTTTATTTTCTTTTTTTCCTTTCTAATCATACTCTAATTCTAATTCCTTTTCCAAGTAAAATTAACCTTTCTTTCTATTCATATTTCATTTCAAATTATATTCCTATTCCTTTTCAAATTCTCTTTCAGTCATCTTTAACCCACTAAAATTTGAATTTAATTTAGCAAATTGCCCTTCGTGAAATCTTGGAGTGTTATGCATGACCCTGAAAATATGACATTACTAATCCTTCATGTTTGATAAATCCTTTGGTGCCCAACTCCGATAAAAGGAAACAAAAATGAGATTTTTTTAGAAGGCAAACAACTAAGGAATTCCATGAAAAAAAGAAAAAAAAACAAAATTGTTTGTCTGACATCAGGAATTAAGTCTCCCATCACATAATTGAGTCTTAAAACTCTAAACATTTTCCTCATACAAGAAACATTACAATAAGAAAAAAGAAGTGAAGTCGTCATTTCTCACAGAAGCGAGAGTTCTTGAAATCAAATATATTACCAACCTTTCAGAAAAGAGAATCAGTTTAGCAATCATAATATCTTCTCAGTCTATTCAATTGAATGCATGAAAAAGTGGTAATACATCAAATGATAGAGGACGTTAACTTTCAAGCCCAAATATATATTTTATTCACCGAGTCAATCTGAAAACTGCAACAAGTACATAAGAGGACAACTAAACAAAAGACGCAACAGTAGCGGACGTGATATCTGCTACGTAATTGTGTCCCTAGTCTAATGCGTCGCTATTGCGAAGCTGAGGTGGCGCCGACGTGTTAGTTATTTATTAATTATACATTAATTGAATGTACATAAATTAATATATATGTATATCTAATTATATCTACATATATGTATATGTGTATGTATATATATATTAAATTAATTACCGACTGATTCGTTCGCCTGTGCATCGGATCCGCCGCCTGCTGCCGGATCCAGCCGCCTATGTGCCGGATCCGGCCACTAGCGCAGGATCCGATAGTCATGCGGCCGATTCGGCCGCTTGTGCATCGGATCCGACAGTCAGTGCGCCGAATCCGACCCCTTGATTGTCGGAGTCGAGAGAGAGGGAGAGGGAGAGGGAGTGGGGGAAGGCGACTGGGATCGCCGGAGTCGTGAAAAGTCGCCGGAGTCGTGGGAGAAAGAGGGAGAGGAGGAGAGATAGCGGGTGAGAAAGGGGGGAACGAGTGACGAGAGAGGGGGCGCGAGAACGAGGGAGAGTGAGGGAACATTGGGCAGAAAAATATTAGAGTTAGTGACGGGTATATCCTTTGAAATTATCAAAGGATTTAAGATGCATCGATAATTTCTAAGGATGTATCCGTCAGTAATTAAAATATATTATTTTTATCAATGTTTATATATGAAATGTTATTATTAAACATTAATAATATTATATGTATTAATATATATGACTAAAAAAATTGATAATATTATATTATATTATAAATAAATGGAAGATAGATATATATTATATTATAAACATTCATAAAAATATTATTTAATTACCGACGGGTATATCCTTCGGAATTATAAAAGGATTTGCTATCCGTCGATAATTCCGAAAGAGATACCCAGTAATTAAAATAATAATATTTTTTTATCAATATTTATATATGAAATCTTATTATTAAACACTAATAATATTATATCTATTAATATATGTGACTAAAAACATTAATACTATAATATTATATTATAAATAAATGGAAGATAGATATGTATTATAAATATTCATAAAAATATTATTTATTAATTACCGATGGGTATATCCTTCATAATTACCGAAGGAGTTGAGATCCGTCAATAATTCCAAAGAAAGTATCAGTCAGTAATTAAAATAATATTATTTTTTTATCAATATTTATATATATATTATCTTATATTATGTATAATATTAAAGTATCATATATAGACACTTTCAATTACATTTGACAATTTATTTTTCTGGTAGGTAGGATCAACTACTTCCATGTGGTTGCAAGTTCAAACCCCAATACCACATTTTTTTAATTTATTTCTGTGCTCATTCATAGATATAAATATATATAAATAAATGTCGTATTAGTTCATTAGTGTTACTCCATAAATTTATAGTACTTATGATTAAAACTAATTTATATTCTAAATTTATTATAATATTTATTCTATATAATACCACATTTTTTATTTATTTCTGTGCTCATTGATAGATATACATATATATAAATAAATGTCCTATTAGATCTAACTAATTTATATTACAGGGTAATCCATAAATTTATAGTACTTATGATTAAAATTAGTTATCTTATGATTAAGATTAGTTATATCTTGGATAGAAAGTTAACATATTTTAATTTTATGAAAATTTATATATTTTATATTCTAAATGTATTATAATATTTATTCTATATCTATGAATATATTGAAGGAAATGAGTAAGATGATAAAATATTAAAGAAAATTATGAAAAAATGAAAAATAATGATAATTTATTTAAGGTATTATTTTATTAATGCGTCAAGAAAAGAATACAAGTTGTAGAAAAAGAAATATGCATTATATTATTTTATATTATATTATAAATATTAATAATAAATTATTATTTTAATTATCGACGGTACTAGCCTTCAGAATTATCGACGGATACCTTTAGAATTATCGATAATCCTGAAGGTAGTCGGTAATTCTGAAGGCTAGGACCATCGGTAATTAAAATAATAAAATATTAAATATATATTTATATTATATTACATACATGTTATTTATAAAATTAATTATCGACGATATCAGCCTTCGGAAGTGCCGACGGATCTGTATCCGTCAGTAATTTCAAAGGCTAGGACCGTCGGTAATTTACCGATGGGGAATAGTCGTCCGTAGTAGTGAAGGACTTTTTGACCTTCGATATTTCGAAATGTTTTTTCAATCCTTCGCAAAAGCCGTCGAAAAATACGAAGAATTTTTGTCTATCGAAAACTGTCTGTTGTAAATAAACAATTTTATTAAAATTAGTTATATCTTGGATAGAAAGTTAACATATTTTAATTTCATTAAAATTCATCTATTTTATATTCTGAATTTATTATAATCTATATTCTATATCTATAAATATATTGTAGGAAACGAGTAAGATGATAAAATATTAAAGAGAATGATGAGAAAATGAAAAATAATGATAATTTATTTAATATATTATTTTATTAATGCATCAAGAAAAGAATACAAGTTGTAGAAACAGAAATATGCATTATATTATATTATAAATATTTATAATAAATTATTATTTTAATTACCGACAGTACTAGACATATATTTATATTATATTATATTATATTGTTTATAATATTACATTATATTAGGACCATTCGTAATTAAAATAATAAAATAATAACCATATATTTACATTATATTACATACATGTTATTTATAAAATTAATTACTAATTATCTCAGCATTCGAAAGTGCCGACGGATCTGTATCTGTCGGTAATTTCGAAGACTAGGACCGTCGGTAATTAAATTACCGACGGGGAATAGTCGTCCGTAGTAGTGAAGGACTTTTTGGCCTTCGATATTTCGGAAATTTTTTTCAATCCTTCGCAAAAGTCGTCGAAAAATGCGAAGGATTTTTGTCTGTCCAAAACTATCCGTCGTAGATAGATAATTTTCTTGTAGTGGGATTGTTTGATTGAAAAAGTCATTAAGAGGAAGAAAAGGAAACAAAAGAAAAAGGAAAAGAATGAAGAATAATAATTAATCTTGTTTGGATGATATGGGTAATGAGAATAGGAAAAAAATGAAGATTTTATAGTAATTATATTTAAATAATTTTATTCTTCATATATGAATTTATATGTTAAATTCTTGGACGAAGTATGAAAATATATTTTAATTATATTTTTTTCTCTTCTTTTTTAATTTGGGGTGAAAGAAAAATGAGCTATTAGAAAGTAGGAGAGTTTATCCTCTTTTCTCTTCATTATAAATTCAATTAGACAAATAAATCCATTCCCTTTCGTTAACTTCCTTTAACCCCCAACTAAATAACCTTAATGTATCTTATTTAAAATTAACTAAGTATATCTCATCTTAATTTAGAGTTGTTATTATTATATTTGAAGTACATTGAAATGAAAAGTTTATGTCTACGATTTTATTTTTTTTTTGTATGCGAGACAAACAATCTTTAAATTAATTGATATCAAGTATTGTGAAAAAAGAAAAAATATATATTATTTTGTTACTTTTTCTTTTTTGCTCTCAAAGGATTAAAAAGATAATATCTACGTGGAGTTGCGTGGAATTTAATGCTTCAGTGTAGTTTTTCTTGGTCGTCAGCTCTCGGTATCTGAGAAGTGGTGCCGATGATTCAATCTAATGACGCTAACGATTATGGACACCATCCATAGGTTGGAGGTCGGCCCACTGTCAAAATCAACTAGTCCGGTCATACCGCGTTGCGTACCTGATAATGACAGATGATGTTGCCAATAAGAATTTTCTTCTAGGCTGCGTTTGGTACGGGAACATTGAGAGAATTTTTGTTCTCGAAAAATAATTGATGTGATAGAAAAGTTTGGGCTGGTGTTTGGATGAAAAAGTGTAATGATGAGAATTTAAAAAGTTGATTTGATAGATAAGTTTTAGTAGGTGTTTGGATAAAAAGTAAGAACTAAGAATATAATTTATTATTTTATTATTATTATATTATTATTTATTTGGATAAGTTTTAGTAGATGTTTAGATAATTATTATATTATTATTTATTTGATTAAATATTATTAATATTATAATTTTAAATATTATAGTAAATCTAAATATCCAAATATAATATAATTTTTTATTAAAATAATTGAAATTTTTTATTATAAAATATTTTAGAATTATTATAACGTAAACTTTTAATTAATTACATTTAAACATTTATTTAATAAGATGACTAATTGTATTAATAAATAATTAAATTATATATACTCATATTATATAATAATTAAAAAATGGATGAAAGAAAAAAAGGTCAAAGTCAAAAATTGCGGCTGCCCAGAAGAAAAAAAAAAGAAATATTCTTGCCTTCGGCAAGAACTTTCAAAGGCATGAACATTTGACGAGAACATTTCGAAAAATATTCTCGTCAAACTCACGTTAACTAAACACTACCCAAAGGCAATGTTCCGCGAAATATTTTCAAACCAAACACTACCCTAGAGCTTAGTTTAATTGTTCAGAGTTTAGGAGAGTGTACTAATTAAATTTTTAAATACAAGTTTGTCCTCCATTAACTAAATAAATAGCAGGATCATGCATTAAAATCTTGCTAATATTCACTCTCGAAAAAATCTTGCAAATATTTCCGATAATTAATTGAGATATTTAATAGAGGTCCATGCTCCTATGCATAAAATTAAATATAAAAAATGAAATAAATGCATTGAACTTGAACCCTCAATTAATGCATTATTATTCTCGGTTACAGTCAATTAATCGACATTGACCATTAGGCCCATCACCTCCAAATATAAGTGCCTGATAGCAAACCGACTCTGAAGGGAACACATCGCAAGGAAAGCGCAGAGAGATGTGGACGTCCGCGAGCCAAGGCGCAGTCGCTCAGACCTCCCCGGCGAGGAGGTAAATTTAGATCGATCCCTGCGCCATTGGTTGATCTCTTCTTTTATATCTTATAAGACCTCTTACTAGATCGGTCGTTCATGGAGATCGTATTAGTTTAATGCAAATGTATTGATGTATGGAATTGGAGACGCATTTTTCAGATTGGAAGGTAAGGTGGCCATCATTACTGGCGGGACTGCAGGTGCCGGCAAGGAGATTGCCCGTCTCTTTGTCGAGCATGGCGCCAAGGTCGTCCTTGTCGACATACGTGACGACGTCGGCCGCGCGGTCGCCGTGAGCATCGGCGGCGAAGACGTCATGGCGTACTTCCACTGCGACGTGACCGTCGAGGAGGAGGTCAAGAACGCCGTGGACTTCACGGTGGCCAGGTTCGGGAAGCTGGACATCATGTTCAACAACGCCGCCGTCATCGACTCGACGAAGCTCAAGATCACGAACGTGAGCACGGCGGAGTTCGAGCGCGTGCTCAGCGTCAGCGTGACGGGGACGTTCCTGGGGACCAAGCACGCGGCGCGCGTGATGATACCGGCCGGCCGCGGGGGCTGCATCCTCAACGGCGGGAGCAGCGCGTCGGTGCTGGGTGGCGTGGCGACGCACGCGTACATGGCGGCGAAGCATGCGGTGGTTGGGCTGACGATGAACACGGCGGCGGAGCTTGGGGTGCACGGATCCGGGCGAACTGCATCTCGTCTTTCATGTACGCGACGGAGCTGTCGATCAACGACATGGGCAAGGACGCGAAGGGCATCGAGGACATGATCTCCGGGCTGGCGAAGTTGAAGGGGGTGGTGCTCAAGGCTGAGGACACTGCGCGCGCCGCCGTCTTCCTCGCGAGCGACGAGGCCAGGTTTAATAACCAACAAAAAGATAAAAAAAAGAGAGAAAATAAATCTCGGCCGAACCCAAAGCCCAATTAAGATTGGATTCAAGGAAGGATTTAATTATGTTGATGAGATAAAAATCTGATATCATTAATTAAATTAGAGTGAGATTAGGAGAGGAAGATGAGATAAAATTTAAAATCCTTTATTAAATAATGTATGGCTGACTCACGAAAGAAGCAAGCCGCCAGGGATCAACTACGCCTTCCTTTCCCCTACTGCAATTACTTGCACCACACGCCCCGTCCTTCAGCCCTCTTCGTTGAATTGCAAGAGAGAACAGGGAGGAAACAGGGACGGATTCAAACGGATTTTTAACGAATCAAGGGTAGGATCCATCGCGACCAAGTGGGTGAATCGAAATCACCTTGCATGACCTCTGAATTGTTCTAATCCATGCCTTAATTGATTTCGAAATGAAAAGGATCAAGAAGTTGTCCTAGGGTTTCGTTTGATTATTGAATTATTGTTTGAATTGTTTGATTCCTGATTTGCTTACTGTTTGAATTAATTCTGTTTGTTTTATTTCTATTTATTGATTGCTAGGATGTAGGATTTAGAGTAGAACGAAAGTACGTTAAGGATCCATGTGATTTTTCGATTGAAATCGGCTGGAATCGGCCGCCGTCACGGCCGTGCCACTCTCTGGCACGCCCGTGCCATTATTCTTACGGCCGTTCCACGCCATGTGCACACCCGTGCTAAGACCCGATGAAAATAAGTAAAAAGCCGATCGAGGTCGGTCGACCGAGTGCTCAACCGGTCATGGCCATGCCACCCTTCCGGCACGGTCGCGCCATGACTAGCCTAGTCGCACGCAGGATAATCGGTCAACTGATCTCACCCTCTGTCACGGTCGTGCCCTCTTATGGCACGCCCATGCCACCTCCTATGTAGAACCCGTTATCCAGATCGGCACAGCAGTGCCACTATGTTGTCACGGCCGTGCCAGGCCACAAAACAACCCTAGATTTTTTACCCACCAACCTTTTCTTATTTTAATATGAACGTTATCGATGGTCTTATGATTCTAACATGAACTCTTTGTCCTGATTTACCTCATACCGATCATATCACCTTTATCATACGATACAAAGAATGACAAGTTACTAAAAGTGATTAATAAGTTCAGATGAAAGATTAACGATGGGTTGCCAGTCCAAACCAAGTGCATCAAGATAAGGGTCGCTCCCTTGATCATGGTTTGATCACCCATTGATCCGCACAAGGCTATATCATTTGCTCGGCATACCCCAAGAACCAAAGGCACCTAAAGTCATCTTGATTTCTAATTAATAATTCAAGATCAAGAAGCATGATTAAGTCAAGTCAAGTTATCATAATGATTAAGCCAAGTCAAGTTATCATCATGATTTGCAAGTATGCCATGATATCAAGTTACTATGCATAATTGATTCTCATGATTTATGATATATTTTTACTCTTATTATGACTTATGATGCTGCCATGTTCGCATTCAAATTAAGCATGATTTTTTATTTCTGATTATTCCATTCATGTTATGCATTGTATAGCATGTGGTTCCCCACTGGGCTGTAAAGCTTACGGGAGGGCCTCCTCCCCTGAGTCTGATTTCCATAGGACTAGGTCAGTGACGTGGTGTAGTAGGCGTGTGGTGATGAAACTCTGGCGATAGGATAGTACATGAATCATAGGGCTTTTTAGAGTATATATTAGTTTTCATTTACCTTCCGCATTTTAGATTCATGATGTAAAACTTATTTTATTACTTAGCAATGATATAGCCACTTTTAAACTTTCGCATATTTAAGTTATCTTTTTCTTTATTTCTTTCTTCCACTGACGTGTCTCGGTTCTTGACTGAGATATGATCAATATTACGGTCAAAGTCATAGCATACGTAGTGTTTCCAGGTTGGTCTTCACCACGTGGCGGGGGTCGATTTTGGGGCGTTACACTAGGTACGTCAGCGGCCACAACCTCCTGCTCGATGGCGGCTACACCACTGTCAACACTGCCTTCAGACACTACAAGGAATGAAGAAGAAAAAAATAGTGCCACTTAATTAGAATCCATTTGCTGTTGATTAATTGGACGATTTTATGGCATAATAATAAACAATAAAACTTTGTTGATTTCTTGACATCAAGAGACACCAAGAAGTGGTTGTAATGATGCGTTGATCGGATTCATTTGACTTTTGTAATGCAATTATTGTTCATATATTTTAGTTTTAATAATTTCGATCTCATCTATTATTATTATTATTATTATTATTATTATTATTATTATCGTATACTTTGTTGCAAGAGTTGTTACGTAACGTCCTGAAATTTGACCCCGTCATGTGGTGAAATCTCCTCTCGAAGGCATCTTTCTTTGACTTTTTGTTAACGCAGATGGTTAAGAATGTGATACGTAAATAGAAGACTTAAAAATAATTATTACAGTTCAAGAAATAAAATGCGAAAGTGATATAAAATAAAGAGGACACTGAATATACTGCACAGATTATAATAAGTCGATCGACCTATTGTATATGTTACTATTTATCAAAATCAAATTTATATTAGAGGTCGATCGACCTACCATTCAATGAAATATACTGCAGCATATAAGCATGCGGTATACTCATTTTACTCTAAAATAAAAAGATACATCAAGACCATCCATGCCATGTATAATGTGATAGGTCCAATAGTAGTTCAAAATACAACTCGATAAAATAAAGAAAAAAATACTCCATCTAGACTCTACGATTACTATGTGCACGCACCACCTGAGTTGTAATCACTGCACACACACCAACTAGATTAAATTGTGTGTTTACAATGATATTCCCTAAAAGTTGAGAACTCTTCCAACCTATGATTAAAGATGAATGAAAGGACATTGTTCTTTTGAATATGAACATGAAAAATGAACACGAATAAAGAATATGAATATGAATATGAATATAAATGAAAAATTATGGAATCATGATCTCTTATGATTTATCATCATGACTATCCTTTATGATCGTCTCATGCTTATACTAATGGAACCTTCAACCTATACGAATTCACACTTAGCTTTATGCTAACGATTGAGCTTGCTCTCTTGTGTGATCTCCAAAGGTACATGAGAAAATTGACTATAGTGGACCAAATAGGGGATCAATGTCACGGTTAGTGCCTTGTCGAGCAAGATTACCTTGCTCAAGATGAAGATATCTGTAGGGAGAAACTCCTATCTAGATAAGCAATTGGTAACTCTCCTTTTATCTTATTAATCATGAACATTTCTTTCGATCACTTGGACAAATCAAGGCTGTAGGGAGCATAATGACTCCGAATCATCGTTGTGGTTCATGTCAATCAATATTAATCAACTGGACATGAGCTTATCAAATCAAGTGGGGTAGATTAAAAACCTATTCCTTCTTTCCACAAAGTAGATGCCCGAAAGTCGAGCGGTCGTTCGATTGAGGTTCAATCAATGGTCATCCAAATTATCTATGTTCATAAGTCGACCAAAAATGGTACGATCGTCCATTCTGAGTTCGTCCGTCGGTCGGTCTGACGTTGTATATGAATCGATTGGCTGAAAGGTTTTCGATTGTCCATTATAACATCAGGAAATTCTCGGACTTTTGGTAGAGAGTTTTGGTCGGCCAAAAACTTGACTAGTCATTCGTTGGAAATAGTCATGCGTGATAATCCAAATCAGTCGTCCGAAAAAGATTTTGATCGACCGACTAGTTATCGTCGTCATTTTTTAGTCTCTACATTTTTCCAATTCGATCATCTGAAGAAGTTTCAAACTTTTATTTTGGTCAATATCGGTCATCCGATCAAGTTTCAGATGTCTGATATAGATGTCGTTATACTCTTGTTTGAATTGAATCGGGTGCCCGAAAGAGGTTTCAGTCGTTCGCTTCAGATCAGCATAGCCGCAAGTCATTGTGGAATCTTTATTTTTTCAATTAGTTTTCGGTACAAACAAGATCAAACACTATCTAATATTATTGCTAACACAAGAAATGATTCACAAGCATATTATAGCATTAATTTCATCATGTATATGTCATTCTCATTGTATGCATTGTTCAAACCGTCCAACTTTTCTAACTAAATGCTATACTAAAGATTGTGAAATCATTTCATCATATCGGCATACCTTAGATCGGTCAATCATCACAATAATGTATATTTCACATAATTTAACATGTATCAATAATCTTCTAAAATGATAACATACTTCATATAAACTCATACATATATATCATTTGACCGAACCCAAAGATGAGTAACATAGATCATGATTTCATAGTAGAACTTTAAGGCATGCATACTACCCAAATCTAACATAAGTCTTAAGCCTACCCGATCCTTAGAACATGCAAGATTCATCTGGAAAACAGCCCCATGACCGACATCCGAAAACACACCTTTTTGATGATTCCTTCGAGCATTCTTCAAAGGATGAAGTGTTAGTCGTCCCTCCCTTATTCTCCTTGTCTTCGCGCACCCTCGAGGCCTGCATGACTTGCCCTCATGTCCTTTGGTCTGAACCTAATCCTGGAGCAAGGAAGAACATAGAAATTGAGAGAAGATGAGTGGATGAAGAAAAAATAAAAGAGAGAAAATGGACTTTTAAAGGAGTAATAGTGGGGTTTCGTGCCATAATTCCTTCTGAGCACATGTGGGAGTTACAAATCTACCACATTATGTAGTCAAAATGGGAAGAGAGAATGATCAAAACGGAGATGATTTTGTTTTTGTCCGTTGAGCTTCCAAACACCCGAAAGTGCTTCAATTGTCCGGCCGTGCATCGATTAAGATCGTCGATCAGTCGCGATAACGGATGTCCATTCTGAGTTTCGGTCGCCCGGTAGTCTGATGTATAAAATTTTATTTTTTTCAAAATTTGAATGTGTTATATTATTTGGTGAATTTTTCTATGAAAAAAGAGACATGATGTGAAATTAACCCATGACTTTCCCTCATGATGTGCATAAATTATTTTATACATCACTTTATGTTGTACCACATTATATTTTTTGGGTGGGAATAAGGACATAGCCAGGGAAGATACAAGGAAGTAAAATAGAAAAATTAAAAGTACATAGAGTGGGGTATCTTGGCCCCAATAATGTCAGCAAACAAGGTGCCCCCTAGCGATACTGGAGGAAAATCCAGATTAACAGCCCCAATAATGTCTCTTTGTCTTGAATGAAGAGCGAGCGCCTTAGTTGCTAGCCAGTCGGCCACCCTGTTCGCCTCTCGGCTAGCGTGAGATCGGCAATGTCCCATTTGCATGCCAACAGTCTATGAATGCTTTGCACAAGCTCGGTGATGTGAGGGGCTGCATAAGTGTGGTTGAGTGGGAGTAAGTCAAACTCAATGTATAGCGCGCCTCGCATTAAGGTCCCAGAGTGCTTGTAGTCCCATGAGCAGCCCGCGGAGTTTGGCCACAACAGCAGTACCAGGTCCAATGGGAGAAATGAAACCACGTATCCATTGTCCTGTGTGATCGCAAATGAGCCCTCCGCAACTGCTGCGCAGTCCGGAGGACGCAACCGAACCATCCACGTTGCACTTGAGCCACCCCCTCGGGGGAGCCGTCCGGAGGGTGGGAGGGGCTGGGGCATGCGGCAACTGGAGTTGGTATGCGAGGTTGAACTGGGCTGCAAGTTGGAGAATAGAAGATGCAGGATTGGAAGGTGACGTCGCCTAGTCAAAGATGGACATATTCCTCCATGTCCAGAATGACCAGCAAGCAGCACCGAAAACAAGCGGCCAGGCGATGCCATCCTCTCCCGAGAATCTGACGTTAAGAGATATCTAGTTAGTTGTGGAGCAGTTAAAGAAACAAGCTATCAAGGCACGGGAATGAGCCTCCTCCAGACTCAGGCAACCCAATGATAGTCCCATAGAGCATGCAGCGGAGTCTCAATGCTAGTGTTGCACCGCTCGCAGCAATCTAGGGAAGTGAAGCCATGGCGACGACGTTGCTCATTGGTCGGATCCAGTCACGTCCGACTAGCCATAGGAAGATTCTAATTTTTTGCAGGCCTCTCCACTTCCATATCAATTGCCACATCCAGTTTCTAGTGTTGAGATAGGGGAGCATCCGTGGATAGTAGGCTGATTTAACAGTATATAGTGACATGCCATATCGGACGTATGAAACTCGATCGAACAATCGATATGGACGAGAACGGAAGTGTGAAATCCTTTCGAATGATCGATGGACCAGAACAGAAGTGCGAAATCCTTTCGGACAATCGAATTGGAAATGTCGAGACTAATTATCTCGTCGGAAGGACTTCTGACAGTCGATGAAAAAATCTAACTGACCGAGGAGGAAGATGACATTGTTCCCAATAGTTTCGTCCGACCAAAACGTTCGAGAATGTCATGCAATAATGGATGACCAAAAACTTTTGGTCTACGGATTTACAATGGACGATTGAACTACTTTCAGTCGACCGATGTTTATAGACCAAATGGACGTCCAAAATACGTTCGGTCAACCGATATGTACAGACCAAACGGTTGTCCGAACCTCTTTTTAGACGACCGCTGAATGAATTCAAATGGGCGATCGTTGATCTTTCGGTTGTTTGATTTGTGGACAGAGGGAATATATTGATTTATGTGATCAAAAGATAGGTTCACGATTTAATAAAGATAAAAGAGGAGGGTTGCCATTGCCTACATAGTTATGACAGTCATGTGTGACGTACTTCCTTACGGATGTAACCGCCTAGTGCAAGGTCATCTCCACCGAGAAATGTTACCATCTAGTGCAAGGTCATCCACACCTCTACGGATGTTGTCATCTAGTGAGAGGTCATCTTCACTGAGGGATGTTACTGCCTAATGCGAGGTCATCCTCCCCTATAGAACACCTATGATCTCTCACGGGCCCACCATGGTCTAGGTAGTACACACTTGTGTGTTTGCAATGGTGTTCTCTAAAAGTGAAGAGCTCTTCCAAATATAGACAAGATGAAAGAACATGAATGGCTAAAGATAAACGAAATGACTTTGTCCTTATGAACATGAATCATGAATCATGAATAATGAATATGAACAATAAACATGAACAATGAACACAAACATAAATATGGAAAAGAAATGAAATGAAAAGGGTACGAAACTATGATCGTAACTTCCTCATTGATCTCCATTTATGATTCTCTCACCTAATGGATTTATATGTTTGTTTCATAACTTATTCTAATGGAATTTACCTATGACTATACGAACTCATACTTAGCTTTATGCTAATGGTTGAGCTTGTTCCCCTATGTGATCCCCATAGGTACATGAGATAATTGTGAGCTTGGTTGATATGTGTGCGGCGACTATAGTTTGGGTGGCGTGTGCACAGGATTATCTAGAGTAGTTATGGAGTCTTTCCCTTTCATCATATCAAGTTGTATTTTTATTTGGATGGGACCTATAGAGTTGTACTTATGGCATGGACTTTTATATGCCTTATGTTAAGACATTTGAATGTACTTTTATTTATTTAGCTTTCACATTTTCTTCATTCATTATTTTATTTTCTTTATTAAGTCTTCCACTTATGTGTCACTTCTCTTGATCATTTGGGGTCAAAGAAAGATCGAAGAGAGTAACGACCGATAAGGAGATTTTGTCACGTGACTTAGTCGAATTTCGGGACGTTACATGTACATTTTGGAATATGATAATTTGGACCGACTTTTAGATGATTTGAGTTTCGCCGTTCGAGAACTAAGGAGAAAGAATCAAGCAAATTCGATCTATAACTCAATTTTTTATTTCCTTTTCAGCTTATATCTTATAAACTATTTAAAAATATTTTAATTAATGTAAAATAATATTTAAATACTTGAAAATTATTTTATTCTTTAAAATAAATATTATATAATTATTTTTCAACATTAAATAATAAAAAATAAAAATAGATGTCGGGTACCTCGACCATGCGACTCAATCCAACTCGATTGTAATGTCGTTCCGAATTGGGTCGGGTTGGAACAGATCCATCCCATCAAAAAGGAGGACCCAACTCGACTTTGAACTAACATTCCCAACTCGTGAACATCTCTACCCAATTCAGATGCCTATCAGTGAAGAGTAAAAGTAAATAGAGAACACGCTAGGATTTTTCACAACATAGATTTGTATTCAGGAATAGTGTCGCGAATTTAGAAACACTAGCAAACACACTAATCATTCATGTAATAAAATGATGAGTATAAAGTATCGTTCCCACGAGGACAATAAATAAACAATAACTTCTCTTACTTATAAACTAAGAAAAAATAAAAAAAATATGTTTTATGAAGATAAGAAGAATAAATAATATAAATGTAAAGATATGATCAATGGGGTTTAAAAGTATAGAATTGATGAAAATGATTTATCTTGATTAATACCACCACTCATGTATGAATTTTGAGACAAAAGATGAAGAATTAATAAAGTAAAATTTCCAAATCGATTTAACCAATATTGCAAGCTTTAAATCCTATTTTTAAATCAATATAAAAGATTAATCATTTCAGTTTTTAATATAATTTATTAAATTCGAAAGCGCATTCAACTAGAATATAAAGTTAAGGGTTTTTTCAAGTCATCTTAACAATTACACAATTGGGTCTCTTGCGATTTCTCCAAGAGTGGCATGCAAGAGAAGAGTCAGAGAAAAAATTCTAAAGAATCTTAAAACTTCTTTCCAGATAATAAAAAGATTCAATGGACAAAGTCTCATAGCTACAATTAATAAAATCATCCAACATGCTATTGATCCATCAACTAATTGTACGAAGAATTCATAAAGAATAAGGTTCAATCAAGAAAATCCTAAAGAACTACTCCATAAAACTAGAGTATATCAATCTAAATAAATGTTCAAGAAAATGATAGAGAATAAAAGGAACTACTCCTAAATCTACCATCCTCTCTCGAGTTTCTGGTAGAACTTCGTTGTAGCCTCTGGATCGTTTTCATCAAACCTTCAACCTCTGATTTCTACCCTCCAAAGATGTTTTTTCCAGTTGATTTGGGGTCTTCTTATATAGTTTTCCTAGTAGCATTGCTTAATAACCGAAATCTTATAAAAAATGTGGATAAAAAATGGCCAAAATTACCGCCGTCACGGTCATGTCGTTCAAGTGGCATAGCCGTGACAAAAGGTTCTTCCATTATAAAGAAGCACGGCCGTATTTCTTAAATGCACGGTCGTGACAGAACGTAATTTTTCAGCCTTCATCTCCCATGGCCATGAACTTCTTCTGCACGAGTGTGACAGAACATGATTCTTCGTCCAAGGGTTGCACGATCATGATTACTCATCGCACGACCGTGACAGAATGTTCTTCCAAGCCTTCATGTAGAACGACCGTGCAGAGCAAGGCATGACCGTGAAAAGTTGATAGACGTAGTTTTCCTTGGCTTTCTCGTCCAAATTCCAATGCATTTTTGTTCCCTGCCATAAATTTAACCAAGCTTAGGTAGTGCTAAATCTCAAGAGAACTTCTTTGTATTTAGAACAATTTTCCCACTATTAAAACACAAAAAGTATTCTAGGATTAGAATAAATTGGCCCAATAATTATGCATGAATTTCGTGCATCAAATTCCCCAAGCTAGATATTTTGCTTGTCCTTAAGAAATTTTGTCAGATAAGCCCTTGATCCATTGCCATCACCAGTATCTTTTCTCAAACCAGACCCAGCCTTACAAAATTCTCAACCTTTAACATTATTATTCCTGCATCATTTACATATTATATTCATCCATCTCATAGAAATATCAATATTGAATCATAAGTCTTTTAGGAGCTTACTTTCATACTATTTTCAATTATCCTTTTTTTTTTGCTACGTATACAATACTCCTCCATATTGCACAAGATGATCCATGTAGCGAACTTTCGACTGACGGATCCCAGAGCAGATGCTCTTAGGTCACCAAGCAAGAATTCCCAACGGGTCTAATTACCCGGATACATCAAGGTTCCGGAGAGTACTTTATACTTTTAACTTGTTAGGTCATTGTGCTCCTCCATATTACACAAGGTGGTCCCTGTACCAAGCTTTCGACCGATGGATCCCAGAGCAGATGCCCTTAGGTCGCTAGACATGAATTTTCAACGGGTCTAATTACCCGGACACACAGGTTCCAGAGGGCACTTTTCATTAAATTTATATAGCATGATTGTAAGCTCCAAAAAGACATCGTTCAAAAAAGATCCAAATATAATCAGGACTCATATCATAGTAGATAGCTTCAAAAATACATAATTAAAGAGTAGATTCATTTGCTCAGCAACAAACTCCTACCATTTCCTAATAATATAGTGATACTTGATAAAAAGGGCAATAATCAAATTTCATAGGATAAGCGATGCTAACATCGAACTTTAAGATAATAAAATATGTAACATGAGAAAGAGAAATGATGCACTGATAGAACTAAAGCAAGACACTGACTTTATCAAAGAACTAATATGAGACCATAGCTCAACACTAAACTAAACATGCCATGCAAAAGGTTCCCCCATACTAGAAACTGAACACTGCCCACAGTGTTAGGCTCGACAAGCTAAAAAAAAAAGAAAATACAGAAGTGGGAAAATGTAAAATAAAGGGGAAAAGACAACCAAGGCCTAGGCTTCTGGAGGCGTCGATGGCGTCGATGGCACGACGTGGCCCTGGCTGAGATGATAAGCGTGCAGTCTCTTGGTGCTGGTGGCCAAGTCAGTGATCTACAACTACATAACATAAAGGAGATCATAGATAGCATTAAAATCATATGCGGACGGTGACTAGGCTATATTTGACTCCATCTGTGCTGATGGCGAAGTATGGGAAGGGCTTGCCTCGGCATCATGTGTCATGGAAGATCGGACCTACGGTACTGCCCCTAGGGCTGAGAACAACAACCAATTATCATGGTTAAACACCGTGAGTCGATCAACATCAACTGAAGGAATAGGCATAGAAAATTTATCGAACTTAAACACATCTGCTTTTGATTAATATCGTAGACAACTAATTGCATGGCATTAAGTGCATTTCTATTCAGAAATATACTCCCCGAAATTTGAATGTCCTGCTCCAAATCAATGTGAAAGTGTTGGGCAATAGGAGTTATCAATCCACCTACAGTAATAATACCGCTACTCCTGATTGCATTTTTTTGAAAGTGTCTAATCAATTGATCAACAATATCCACGACATCATGATTTAACATTGCCCAAATAATATATAACTAGAGTTGAGTGACTACACCTTCACTGTTACCTTGAGGAAACATACCACATGAAAGAAACATGTGTACGTATCTCAAAATTGGGATCTGGATTGAAGTGCTTTTGGCTGTCCGTCCTGGAAACACCTTTTCTACGGTGATCTCATTCCAAAACTCCCTACTATCAAAATCAGCAATCTATTTTGTGAGGCCATCCACAGGAAAGTGGTAAATGTAGCAGAATTCCTCCTTTGTTAACCTGAATTCGCTATTATGCATCCTGAAAGTGATAACTGAATAATCTTTGTTAGTCGAAAAGGACGAGAGGAACTCAAGTGTTAATCTTTCGTATGTGAACCAGGAACTCGTGGCAAAGTGATGTAATCCAATATTTTCAAACATGAGCAGCACATCATCTTTCATAAAAAAAATTTCCATTCCATATGTAGAAAATGAGTGACGCTGAGACTGAGTGCCTTTAACTGATCAAATCATTTCCGTTGTTCAACATCTCGGAACTCTAAACAAGGGGGCTGTCGTATCAAATCAGGTGATGCTTCACGTGCTTCATGCTGTGGCTGCTGCCTAGGACGGCGCAGAGGCCTCTTTCGTTTTGTTGCAGACATCTTACAGTCGAGAACAGAAAGTGTGAAAGATGGAACGGCCATGCTACTATACTTCAGTGAAGGACGCGATATGTTGGACACAGCCGTGCTCAAGTCGACCCACGGCTTGGCGATTTCTGCGGCGGTACGGCTGCTGGAGTATTTGAAGATGGCGACCGAGGGCGCGACGACGTCTGGGCGCTGCTGTGAGGTGGAAGTGGCGTCGAGTGTTGTAGAGATGTTGAATGGACGACGGATGTCAAAACCTGGTGGCAGACGTCGGACGGGCGGAGGTGCGGCCCTTCGGCGTCAAGGCGCTATTGAGGAAGATGGCAGAAAGGTGGGGTTCCTTCGGCTGTGGAAGAATCAGACGGCGGCCCATGCCGGTGGCGAAGGTCGGGCATTGGAGGAAACTCTAGTGACGGTGAGGTGCTGTGGACGAAGGAGATCGGGTGGGCGGCGGCTGCTCCTCCGGCGGTAGAGGCGGCGCGCGGCGAATGAAGGGGGAAGAGGACGAACGATGGCGTCGGGTGTTGGAAGAAACGTTCCAACGATGGCGAGGTGCTGTGGATGAAGGAGACCGGGCGGGCGGCGGCTGCTTCTCCGGCGGTAGAGGAAATGGACGGCGGCGGCGAGCGGCGGACGAAGGGGGAAGAGGACGAGCGATGGCGCGCGGCGGACGAAGATTGGTGTTTGGATTTAGGGCAAGGCTTTTTTCTTATATTTTTTTCTTTATATAAGGTATATGGGGCACGGTTGGATGGTTGCCACACGTCCCTTCAAATCTGGGCCACGTATCCTAGAAGCTTGGGCACGGCCGTGATGCTCCCATGCACGACCGTGACAAAAGCCTATTCTTCAGGTCTTAATACTGTCGTGAGAAGGGATTGCACGGCCGTGACCGAAGGTTCCTTTTCTGTGGTCCTCACGACCGTGTTTTATGGAAGCACGGCCGTGATAGAAGGATGATTCTATCGGCTTGCTTCACGGTCATGCTTGAATCGTGACAGAGAATTTTCCTGAACATAAAGTTAAAAATAGTTAAAATTAAATCTAGTCCAAACTAAAGAATGAGAGGAAGTAAAAAGGGAAAGAGTTTTAGACAATGTAGTTCTAAGTTATAGTCGTTAGCTTGACTTTTGCCCTTTCACCTTCAGGGTAAGGGCATTGAGTGGCCTTCCTTTTCAACCTTACCTCCAATGTAGCGCTTGAGACGTTGACCGTTTACTTTGAAAGAATTGCCTCCTGATATTGGTTGAACTTCAATGGTTCCATATGGAAATACCTAAACTACTCTGAAGGATCCTGTCCACCTAGATTTTAATTTTCTTGGAAAAAGTCTTAATATGCTATTATATAGAAGAACCTGTTGCCCTAGAATGAATTCCTTGGAAAGGATGTTCTTGTAATGGTTCTTTCTTTATATAGCTTGGCATTCTCATAAGTTGTTTCCCGGATTTCTTCGAGTTCATTTAACTTCAGCAACCTGTCTGCACCAATGGCTTGCATATCGAAGATAAGAAATTTTATGTCCCAATATGCTTTGTGTTCTAGTTCTATAGAGAGATGGCATGCTTTTCCAAAGATTAATCTATATGGTGACATGCCTATAGATGTTTTAAAAGTTGTCCTGTATGTCTATAATGCCTCATCTATTTTTAAAGATCAATCTTTCCTAGATGCATTAACATATTTTTCCAAAATTCGTTTGAGTTCTCTATTGAATATTTCTACATGTCCACTAGTATGGGCATGATAGGGTGTGCTGACCTTATGAGTAATCCATATTTTTGCAAAAGACCTAAAAATAACTTATTGCAAAAGTGAGTGCTATTATGACTAATAATCGTCCTAGAGTACTAAAACGAGTGAAAATATTTTTCTTTTAAAATTGGACCACCACTCTGGCATCATTAATAGGAGTAGCTATGGCCTCTACCCACTTGGACACATAATCCACGGCTATTAGAATGTATTCATTGTTCATCGACTTAGGAAATGGCCCCATGAAATCCCCCAAACATAAAAAAATATCACAAATTAATATGTTATTTAGAGGCATTTCATCACGTTGAGAGATGTTACCCATTCGTTGACACTTGTCACACGATTTGCAGTAAGCTTGTGCATCCTTGAAGATGGTGGGCCAGTAGAATCCATATTATAGAACTTTGGCGGCTATCCTATTTGGTCCAAAATGTCTTCTCGGTCATGACAGTGACATAGGATACTTTGTACTTCATCTTCAGGTACACACCTCCTGATGACATTATCAACACACAATCAGAAAAGTATAGGCTCCTCCCATATGTAATGCTTGAGGTCAAAGAAGAACTTGGCTTTCGAATCCATTTCTCTGCGAGGTAATTAGCAATATCAGTGAACCAGGGAATTTGGTCAAATATTTTAACCTTGTATAATGTTTCCACTGTGAACATCCTCTCATTGGGAAATTCTTCTAAGATGTCACCCTCTTCCTCTGGAGGTGGTTCCAAATGGGATAACAAGTTTTCTGATCCATTCTTATCCTTCACTTCAACATCAAATTCCTATAATAAAAGTATCCAACGCAATAATCTGGGTTTGACTTCTTTCTTCTCCATTAGATGGCATATTGCTGCATGATTTGTATACACGACCACTTTGGAACAAATTAAGTAAGATAAGAATTTATCAAAAGCATAAATGACAATTAGGAATTCCTTCTCTGTTGTGGCATAATTTAGTTGTGCCGAATTCAGTGTTATGCTCGCATAGGAAATGACATAGAAAACTTTCTCCTTTCTTTGTCCAAGCATGATTCCAATTGCTTCATCGCTAGCATCGCACATCAACTCAAATGGCAAACTCCAGTTTGGTCCTATTACCACAGGTGCATATATTAGCTTCTATTTCAAGATATTAAAGGCATTTAAACAATCATCATCAAAATTGAATTTAACATCTTTAGACAGTAAGTTAGTTAAGGGTTTAGCTATTTGGAGAAGTCCTTTATGAAGCGTCTGTAAAATTCTGCATGTCCTAAGAAACTTCTCACAGCCTTTACTGAAGTTGGGGATGGTAAATCTGCTATCACCTTCACTTTGGCCATGTCAACTTCTATACCTTGTTGAGAGATTGTGTCCAAGTACTATCCCTTCCTGCACAATAAAATGACACCTTTCCCAGTTCAAGGAAATGTTAGTATCTTCACATCTTTGAAGTACCTGAGATAAATTGACTAAACAATTATCAATTGATTCTCCAAAAAGATTAAAGTCATCCATGAAGATTTCTAAGATCCTCTCATTCATATTTGAAAAGATGACCATCATACACCTCTGGAATGTTGCAGGGGCATTACATAATCCAAATGGCATTCTGCGATAAGCATAAGTGCCATAAGGACATGTACAATTTGGTTATAACTAGAATATCCATCCAAAAGCAATAATATTTATAACTAGAAAATATTTCTAAAATTTGATTAATAAATGGAAGTGGAAAGTGGTCCTTATGGGTAGCATCATTTAATTTTCTGTAATCTATACATACCCTCTAGCCAGTAACAGTGCGTGTGGGAATGAGCTTGTCTGTGCATTCGTTATAACTGTCATCCCACCTTTCTTGGAAACCACTTGTACCGGGCTAGTCCAACTACTATCAGAGATGGGGTAGCTTAATGACTTCCTTGTACACTACTTCCTTCAGCATTGGATTAAGTCTCCTTTGGAATTGGGTTACAGGTTTGTTGTTTTCTTCCATCAAAATCTTGTGCATGCAGATAGAAGGGGAAATCCCCTTGATATCTATTATACTCCAAGCTATGACCTTCCTGCGTTAGCGCAGTACTTTAAGCAACCTATTCTCCATTTCTTCTGTCAACCAGGAAGACACAATTACAGGAAACTTATTAGTTTCTAGAAAACAATATTTAAGATGCGAAGGTAAAGCTTTGAGTTCAGAAGTATGGTGTAGTTAGACTCCTTCATCCTCTATGTTGGAGTCTTCATTCATCATTGCTTCCTCCAATAATTCTTTAGATTTCTTTATTGATTGATTAGCTAGTTGAAGGAGAACTCTTATTTCTCTAAATTGACCTGTGCCTAACTTTAAGAAGACCGAGTATGGCATCAAGTTGATGCTGGCACCTAAGTCACATAGAGCATTAGCACAAAAAAAATTTCCAATTGAACAGGGAATTGTGAAACTTCATGGAGCTTTCAACTTATGAGGAAGGTCTTGTTGATCAATAGCACAACAACTGGATGAAAGTTTCACCAATCCAAATTCCTCTATCTTCCTCTTTTTGGTCAGGATGTCCTTTAGGAATTTGGCGTAAGTTGGCATCTGCAAAATAGCCTCAGAGAATGGAATGTTAATATACAGTTGTTTCATAATTTCTAAGAACTTCAAAAATTGTTTATCTAATTTCTCCCTCTGATATTTCTATGGGTAAGGAAGTTTTCGAACTCTTTCCTTGTCAGACTTTTCCTAAGGTATATCCTCCTTAGGTGGTGTTGTGTTGTTCTGAGTTTCTTCCATAAGGAGCTCCTTTTCAACTTTTTCTTCCTGTGGAGATGTCAGTGCTTCAAGTGTTTGAGGGCCTTCTAGCTGAAGTCCACTTCTCAGAATGATTGCATTTGCTTGCTCTCTTGAATTTTTCTCTCTATTGCTAGGCAAGTTTTCTGACTGTCTTCCAAATATCATGTTTGCTAGTTGCCCAATATGAGTTTCCAAGTTTCTGATTGACGCATCCTGATTAGTGAACTTAATCTCTACAGTGATAATAAATTTTGATAGGACATCCTCTAAATTACTCTGAGGTTCAGGACGAGGTTGATAAATAGGGGGTTGTGCTGGACCCCTATTGTTCACCCAAAAATAATTAGGAGGATTCCTCAGCCTAGTGTTATATGAATTGCCTCCAACATTGTTCTTGAAAGTATTATTGGAAACATAATTGGCATCCTCAAAATTTTGTTGATTAAAATTCATACTTGCTTGTCATTCATGATTAGGATGCCCTCCCCCACACATATCACATATGATGTTCGAAATTTTATTCGACTTTTGAATTATCAGCATATCCATTTTCTTTGCCAGGGCATCTAACTAGGATTGAATGTGGCTAGCGTTATCAATTTGATGAAATTAAACTTTTTTCGCTTTTGCATTTTCAAGGCAAGATTATCAAATAACTTGTAAAGATCTTCAGGGGACCTATCAACAATGATTCTTCCAGCAGTAGTGTCAATTTTGTCCGTTATCTCAGCTGATGCCCCATTATAAAAATACTGAATTTGCTGGTAAAGTGGAATGTTATGATTTGGAACTTTGCTGATGAGATCTTTGAATCTATCCTAAGCTTCATGCATAGACTCAGTTTCCTATTGGCAAAAAGAAGAAACTTCAGATAAACATTTAGCAGCCATTTGGGGTGGACAATATTTGTTAAGAAATGCTTGACGCATGTCATCCCAAGTTCTTATGGTGCCCATCAGTAGTGTAGCAAGCCAAGTGTAGGCTTTTCCCCTCAGAGAGAAAGGAAAAAGTCTTATCCGAACTGCATCATTAGTGACTCCTTTAAATTTGAAAGTTGAGCATAGTTGGATAAACTTTGTGATGTGGTTGAATGGATCCTCATCTCTATCTCCTCCAAAATGCGTATTTGATATCATTTAAATTGTCCCCTGTAGAATTTGAAAATTTTTAGCACCAATTTCAAGAAGTGTAATGCTCCCTCTTTCATCAACCATTGGTCCATAGTGTAGTCTCTTATAGTTCTGTACACATGTGGAGGTAGTTGGTTTTCAACTTGTCTATGTTGATTTGTTATTTTCACAATAGTAGAAATTCTCTTCTTTAATCTTCCGGCAGTTCTCTCTATCTCAAGATCAAACGCTAGTGGTCTGCCTTCGTGTATTATGCCTATGTCCCAAGGCACTAGTGCTAGAACACTTCAGGATGTGTGGATTATGAACTCTTCAATTCCTGCAACCACACCAATAAAAATGAATGGTAATAATTCTCAGATGAATAAGTAAGATAAGTAATTAAGTATTAACTATGTCCTCGGCAACGGCGCTAAAAACTTATTGCGAATTTAGAAACACTAACAAGTGCACTAATCGTTCAAGTAATAAAATGATGAGTATAAAGTATCGTTCCCATGAGGACAAGAAATAAACAATAACTTCTCTTACTTATAAACTAAGAAAAGATAAAAATCTTATGTTTTATGAAGATAAGAAGAATAAATAATATAAATGTAAAGCTATGATCAATGGGGTTTAAAAGTATATAATTGATGAATAAAATTTATCTTGATTAATACCACTACTCATGTATGAATTCTTAGACAAAAGATGAAGAATTAATAAAGTAAAATTTCCAAATCGATTTAACCAATATTGCAGGCTTTAAATCCTATTTTGAAATCAATATAAAAGATTAATCCATTCGATTTTTAATTTGATTTATTAAATCCCAAAGCGCATTCAACTAGAATATAAACTTAAGGGCCTTTTCAATTCACCTTAACAACTACACAATTGAGTCTCTTGCGATTTCCCCAAGAGTGGCATGCAAGAGAAGAGTCAGAGAAAAAATTTTAAAGAATCTTAAAACTTCTTTTCAGATAATACAAAGATTCAATGGACAAAGTCTCATAGCAACAATTAATAAAATCATCCAACATGCTATTGATCTATCAACTAATTGTACGAAGAATTCATAAAGAATAGGTTCAATCAATAAAATCCTAAAGAACTACTCCATAAAATTAGAGTAATCAATCTAAATAAATGTTCAGGAAAATGATAGAGAACAAGAGGAACTACTCCTAATTCTACCGTCCTCTCTCGAGTTTCTGGCAGAACTTCGTTATAGCCGGATTGCCTTCACCAAACCTTCAACTTCTGATTTCTGCCCTCCAAAGATGCTTTTCTAGTTGATTTGGGGTTTTCTTATATAGTTTTCCTGGTAGCATTGTTTAACAACCCGAAATCTTATAAAAAATATGAATAAAAATGGTCAAAATTACAGTCGTCACGGTCGTGATGTTCAAGTGGCACGGCCGTGGTGGAAGGTTCTTCCATCATAAAGAAACACGGCCGTATTTCTTAAATGCACAGCCGTGACAAAACGTAATTTTTCAGCCTTCATCTCGCATGGCCGTGAACTTCTTCTGCACGAGTGTGACAGAACATGATTATTCGTCCAAGGGTTGCACGATCATGATTACTCATCGCACGACCGTGACAGAATGTTCTTCCAAGCCTTCATGTAGAACGGCCGTGCAGAGCAAGGCACGACCATGAAAAGTTGATAGACGTAGTTTTCCTTGGCTTTCTCGTCCAAATTCCAATGCATTTCTGTTCCCTGCCATAAATTTAACCAAGCTTAGGTAGTGCTAAATCTCAAGAGAACTTCCTTGTATTTAGAACAATTTTCCCACTATTAAAATACAAAATATATTCTAGAATTAGAATAAATTGGCCTAATAATTATGCATAAATTTCGTGCATGAAATAGAAAAGATATTTTCTATATAATTATTTATAATTAAATATGATGGTTCGTATGCATGTTCCTCGTCATAATATTACTATTGATAATCCTATTATCAATTATATTGATGATCTATGTTTTTGGATTGAATCATATCCCAACAAATTATAAAAGAGTTAAGATAGACGTTCTATATAATTAAGATAAAAGCATAAGATTGTGAATCACTATATCTATTGATTGCTGCCAGACCAATGTATAAAAAATATTGTACTAAATGGGGCAACTAGTGTACTTAGGAAACTAACATGTCAACATCTAACGAAAATTAGGGCTGCCTTATTTTATGGCAGGGTTGTCAGGACTGGGTCTCAAACTTGATTCAAAACTAGGCATGCAATTAGGCTGGATTGGACCAATCAAGACAGATCAAAATCGGATAAAATTGGGTAAAATCAATTTTTTGAACTAGGTAGTTTTTTTTTTAAAAATTGTATGATAATTTTTTATTTTAAATTTGGAAAAGATTTGTAGATGAATTTTTTCTATAGAAAAACTTTAACATCTTGTCCCATTAGCTTCCTCCTCAATTAATACTTGTCCTTTTACTTTCACATTTTTACTATTATCAATGTGGGACTATGTGTATACTTGTTTATTCTTTTTCCTTTATGCAGTTTAGAATTTATACTCTTTAAGATTTATTTTAAGTATTTGATTATGATTGTATTTAAATTTGTCAATGTCATATATGTATATAATATAAATTAATATTATATTTCCTATATTATATAACTTTTATCATATTAGATAAATCGATTATGGATGGAGGAGTGAAACTTGTATAATATACAAATAGTACTATAGTAATATATATATATATAAACTTATATTTCCTTTAAGTTAATATGTACTAATTTAAATTAAATAGTTAACCATTAATTATATGATATATTTATTATAACTATATATAATTTTGCCATAATATTTTCACCTTTAAATTTTTATTTCATTATTAATTTTAACATAAAGATAAATATATGAAACACACAAAAATTTAACAAGAATAAATTTAACAAAAATAAATTTAATAAGAATTTAATTTATCATATATATATATATAATTTTGCTTGTAATAGTTGTGAATTTGATACATGTACATTACTAATTTAATATGAAATATGGTATAATATTTCACGTAAGATTTATTTTTCTAAAATTATAATTTATTATTGTTATTTTTCTTCCAACAACAACAACAACAACAAAGCCTTATCCCACTAGGTGGGGTCGGCTACATGGATCATACGACGCCATTCCGCTCTATTAGTAATCAAACCTTTCGGTATATTATTCACCAATAGATCTTGCTCTATTAGTTCGCCAAGTGTCCGCCTTGGCCTCCCTCTCCCTCTTTTAATCGGACTCCAGATTATTTGATCTACTCTTCTTACTGGCGCATCTAATGGTCTTCTCTGAACATGACCAAACCATCTCAAACGATTCTCTATCATTTTCTCACTAATAGGAGTCACTCCGACTCGTTCACGTATATGGTCATTCCTAATCTTATCTAATCTTGTATGACCACACATCCATCTCAACATCCTCATTTCGGCTACCCCCACTTTACATTCATGTTGTCCCTTCATAGCCCAACATTCACTACCATATAACACTGCTGGCCTTATAGCAGTACGATAGAATTTTCCTTTAACTTTATTGGGTACTTTTCTATCACAAAGAACTCCAGTGACTTTCCTCCACTTACACCAACCAGCTTGAATTCTATGATTAACATCGTCATCAATCTCACCATCTTGTCTTACAATTGATCCTAAATATTTAAACTTTGTCACTTGAGGAATTATATCCTCTCCTAACCTAACTTTCAAATCGTCTCTAAGTTGTTTATTTGTGAAATTGCTATGCATATATTCTGTTTTATTCATACTTAAACGAAAACCCTTTGACTCCAACGTATTTCTCCATATTTCCAATTTTGTATTAATATCTTCTCTTGAATCCGCTAAAAGTACTATATCATCCGCAAATAGCATGCACTTAGGTACCTCCTCTGTGATACTCTCGGTTATAGCATCGATAACTAAGTTAAATAGATACGGGCTTAAAGCTGATCCTTGATGTAGGCCAATTCCTATAGGAAATTCATTTGTCTCACCTCCGGGTGTCCTAACCCTAGTCAATGCCCCATCGTACATATCTTGTATTACCTTAATGTAGGCAGCATTCACCCTCTTCTTTTGCAAGGCTTTCCAAAGTACATCCCTTGGTACCCGATCATACGCCTTCTCTAAGTCAATGAAAGCCATATATAAGTCTCTTCTCCTACTTCGATACTTCTCCATCATCCCCCTTAGTAAATAAATCGCCTCTGTAGTGGATCTTCCTGGCATGAACCCAAATTGTCTCTCAGAAATACTAGTCTCCATTCTCAATCTATGCTCAATCACTTTTTCCCATAATTTCATAGTGTGACTCATAAGTTTAATCCCTCTATAATTTGCACAATTCTGAATATCCCCTTTATTTTTGTAAATAGGAACTAATGTACTTAATCTCCAATCATCAGGCATCTTTTTCGACCGTAAAATCTCATTAAATAGTTTACATAACCACAACACACATTTTTCTCCTAAACATTTCCAAACTTCAATCGGTATACCATCCGGTCCAACGGCTTTACCATTCTTCATTTTCTTAAGAGCTTCGCTAACCTCCGAGACTCTAATTCTACGATAAAATGACCTATTAAGCTCACATTCGCTAACTGTCAAGTCCTCCAAATCACAACGCGAACCTTCACATCCATCATTAAATAGTTTATAGAAATACTCTTCCCATCTGTTCTTAATATCTCCTTCAGTAACTAAAACCTTGCCAACTTCATTTTTTATGCATCTTACTTGATCCAAATCTCCCGACTCCTCTTTGTTCCTTGCAATTTTGTAAATCCTTTGTTCACCCGCCTTTGTCCCTAACTCATTATAAAACCCCTCGTATGCTTTAGCACGAGCATCACTAACTGCCTTCTTAGCCTCCCTTTTCGCCAAACGATACTTTTCCCAATTGTCAGAACTATTGTCCAAGTGTATCGCCTTGAAACAATTCTTCTTATTACGCACCTTTTCTTGGACCTCCTCATTCCACCACCAAGTCTCCTTATCTCGTGGTCCAAAACCTTTTGATTCTCCTAAAATGGCTTTAGCAACCATTTCAACCTTTTTTGCCACATTCTTCCACATGATACTAGCATCTCCTTCTAACTCGCACACACTTTCCTCTAATAACTTACTTCTAAAAGTCTCTCGCTTCTCCCCCTTTAACTGCCACCACTTGATCTTTCGATCAAAAACTGTTCGGGATTTTGGTTTTATACATTTTATTTGCATATCAAGAACTAACAATCTATGTTGTGTAGTCACTCCATGCCCAGGAATTACTTTGCAATTAGTGCAACGTCTTTTATCAGTATTTCTTATCAAGAAAAAATCGATTTGAGACCTATGAGTTCCACTTTTGTATGTGATTAAATGTTCCTCTCTCTTCCTAAAACAAGTGTTGATAATCTTAAGGTCGTATGCTAAAGAAAAATCAATAATAGTTTGTCCTTCCTCATTCAACTCCCCAAAACCAAAACCACCATGAACCCTTGCATGTGGTCCTGCCTCTTTACCAACATGTCCATTAAGGTCTCCCCCAATATAAACTTTCTCGGTTGTTGGTATACTTTCAATCAAACCCTCCATATCTGCCCAAAACTTCTCCTTGAGATGTGATTCTGCTCCTACTTGGGGTGCATATGCACTAATAATGTTCATAGTCTCCTTTCCAACAATTACTTTCACGGATATGATTCGATCCTCAATCCTTTTAACTTCCACAACATTCTTCCTCCATTCTGCATCCGCGATAATACCAACACCATTCCTTCCATTTACCTTACCTGTGTACCAAAGTTTGGAACCATTTAACCTAATCTCTTTACTTCCCTCTCCTACCCATCTAGTTTCTTGCAAGCATAAGATACTAATCTTACGCTGGTCCATTACTTGTGCCACCTCGAGGCGCTTCCCATTCAACGTCCCAATGTTCCAAGAACCTAATCTGACCTTAGTCTCATGAACTAGCTTCTTTAACCGCCTCCGTCCATTAGAGTGCGGTAGCCCTTGCTCATTTAACACTGCATTCAGGCGAGGATGCAGCGGCTCTTGCTCTCTTATCACTGTACCCGAGCTGTACAGCGCGTTACTTACGGGTAACGACCTAGCATTAACACAATATATTCGTTGATCCATGTTCATAAGATTCGACATGATTTTATGTTGGCTGTCGGGGCCTAACACAACCCTCCTCCTTTATCCGGGCTTGGGACCGGCTATAAAATATAGGCGGAGTTGTTATTTTTAACATAATCAATAAATTTTACCATTATCAATAAATTTTTCTTCCATATCAATAAATTTTAACATAATCTAAGTATGTATATAAATAAAATATGATAATTTTATTTAATCTACTATATTAAAAATAATATTTTACCATTATCCTATCCGATCAAGCGGTTATATTTGAAAGAGACACTCATATGAATCGTTGTCCGATCTAATCTAACAACATCATTTTATGGTTCCTCATTCTCCATCGGACAACAAATCTATTGGAATTGAATTTTTAATTAATTGAACGTTTTATTACTTTTCATATAGTACGTACTGAGTATTTCGTAATTGAATTTCTTTTAAATGAATCCATGCAGGTGGATAATGCGACTCACATTTTGCACACGAGATAGGGTTGAAACATTGAATACATTGTTTAGACTTTATTATTCCACGTTATTAACATTGTAAACTTATGAATATATTGTAAACATCGAATAGACTGTCAACATGACATGTTTGTGGGTACGCATTATGAGAGATTACATTTTAATTAGTAATCCTAAACGCAGTCTGATAATTTGGAATCCTCATAATACTGATCAAGCCACTGCTTTATGATCTGGACCTCCTTCTTCCTTGCACTGCGAAGCCACTCCGGATCGTCCTTTGTTGAGAACCTGAGATCGACATGATGTGCCCCTGAAGACAAACCAAAACAGCATGAATCAAGAAGAAGTTAATTATTTTGCAGGTCAATATGATGAACTGCACAAGCACACACTGTTCACAGGTAAAGCTGAAACAATTGCTTCCACCTTGAGGTTCTACAATGGCCGTAATGGTCGGGGAAGGAGACTCCAACACACTGCAAAAAACAAAAGAAAAAGAAAAGAAAAAAGAGAAACAAGCATAAGGTTTTGTCAATTCCACCATAATCATATTTGCTCACTAATAAAGGGAAATATATTACCCTCCACGACCCATTGGATCTCTTAGCCCATTGAAGAAGATGATGTTGCTACCAAATCGCTTCAACACCCTTTCGATGTCCTGCACGGATACATGGATAGTCTACGTATTCCTTTTGCCATTGCTTATAAATAAAGTGCATTATTTTACATTTCTTTCTTTTATTCTGTGCTGGAGATCTTAACGAAATCTTACGCTTCCTCCAAATTCTGTCGCAATCCAATGTTGCCTTGTCGGCACACCAAAAGAAGCGCTGCAGGACGTAGCGATTTCTGAATAGTTGTACGTGTAAGCCGGGAACATGGAATCGTTGCTCATCCCCATCGGAAAGAAAATCTCTGTGCATGACTTGCTCAACACAAAGAGGGTAAAAACGAAGTCAGATGGAGGCAATCTGACATATATATTTACATCTGTTTCGTCGCAATGAAGAAATGCAAGAAACGGACACTTTTTCTTCTATTTCTACTTTTTTATATTTTCATCATACCTGCCAATCCCATGGCTTCCAGACATGACTGTTGTTATATGATGAATCGAGATCGAAGCATGTCTTGTCTCCGGTGTAATTGTAGTATATGTTCATTGCGCCGTATAATCTATCAAAAGTGTCGTTGCCTGTGGCTGGGTTGTCTATGGCTTTGCACATCTGCATCAGCTCGGATAGCAACAGAGATTTAGAGGCATACATGCAAGGGCATGAGGGCATCGATTACAGCAATGTGTATTTATTGTGCCCGATAATTAACTAATAGAACAAACTAATCTAATATATACACATGCATGGCAGAAGTTTGTGAGGTTTAACCTCCTTGACAGGATAAGCTGGAAGCGGGGTAACATAACTAGCAGCAGAAGGGTAATCTGCCATTGCTGAAGACCTTAAAGCAGTTTGAATCCAGTCTTCTATGTCATAGCTGTACTTCTGTTGCTGGTTACTGTAAGAGAGAGAGACAGAGAGGTCAAAAGTATTAAAATAGCTGAAATTTCGTATTGCAATTACAAGTTCATTAATGAGAACCAACACCGGATCGTTTTTGGTAAGTACACGTACGGGCATAACTTGAAAGCCATCTCAATCTTCTCTAGTCCTTGTTTTGTTTGCATGGAATCTTCTAATTCTTTCCACGAATTATTTATTACTCTGTAACAGCTCTCGCTTTCGCTCTGTCACCAAAGAATAATCTATGTTCATAAGGTGCTATCTATGTAATATTGTAGGGGAGTTATCAATAATGTTGTGTTTATTTAGAAGCCTACAGATTTAGAGAGAGAGAGAGAGAGAGAGAGAAAGAGATGAGATGAGAGAGAGAGAGAGAGAGACCCTGTAGTTTTTGGTGACTGTGTCGTAGACGGCATATTGTGAGGTGATACCGGCAAGCTGGAGAATGGGAGCAGAAGAAGAGAGTGCTCCAATGGCTACATGAGGGTACTTGAGTCTGAACCATGCAGCAAGCACTGCATCAAAATAAGGAAAAAGAAGGGTGAGAGATCAATTAACAATCATGATCTGGCAATCCAAATCGTTTTGCATTTCATACTTCCTCCATAAGAACCTCCGAACACCACAACAGGAGACTCCTCTGATGTCAAATTCTTCTTGAGGTCCGTGATGAGCGTGGCGAAGTCGGCCAGGACCTGCGTCGTGCTCAGGTATCCCAGAGTGCTTGGATCGTTGGCGTTCTTAAATGGAGTGGAATGGCCGTAGTACCTGTGCTGCAATGCACTCACGGCCACAACAACTTTAGAGAACTCAATTTTACTGTTGATCATGACAGGAGTTTTGGCAGCCAAATTCCAACTGCATGCAATTTTTCTATTGTTCATGATAGGAGTTTTAGGAGATCTCCCCTATTCTCAGTTCATTTTTTTTTATTAGCGGTTTGCTAAAGAATAAAGATTTGATTAGAGAATAGTGATTAGCTATTAACTGATAGTGAATTATTTATAAGTTGAGTAAAATTATTTGATAAATATAATAATTAAATTAGTGTATTGTGTACAATGATAAAAATAGATATAAGATATATTTTATGTTCATTTTTTATGCACATAATATATTCATAATAATTAATTTATAATATTTTATTTTCAATATTAATATTTTTAAAAATATTAATATTGATTAATTAAAAATATAAATCTTATTTAGGTTGCAAGTAAAATTAAAGATGTGATATATTAAAATGAAAAATAATATACAATATTTAATAATTAAATAATTTTTATTTTAAAATAATGAGAATATAATAAGAATAAAATATGAAACTGCTATCTCTATACTCTATAAGTTAGTGAGAGTAGTTTATAGTATTTTATTTTCAAATCACTAAATACTACTTTTAAAGAATATTTATCAAACACATAAATAGGATTTTGATCGTTATTCGCTACTTGAATTCCATAGATGGATCTTGATTAAATAGATAATTTCACAAATGGAATGCAAGAATATCCTAACTGATATCAACTATGAGAGAGAACTTTATTAATTAATTATGTTAATAAATTTTTTTAGATAAGTTATATGTATTTTTTATCATACATGTAAAGTTTGGCAATTACTTGTTTTGACAAATTAAAGAAAATTATAGAGACTCTAGGAGCAAGAATTAGGATATGTTTATATGGGAATGGTCTCGATCATACAGAAAATCTGGTATTAATAAAAGAATATCTGGAATTAATTAATTAGTGGTCATGATCATGCCATGAACTTTGTTTTAACGCCACGACTCACAACTGTCTCCCTCTCTCTCTCCTCCTCTCCATTCTATCATACTCTCTCCCCTTTCCAACCTCTTTCACTTCCCCTTTCCTCCACTCTATTTTTTTATTTAGGTTTAACGGAATGTGATTAAATTTTAAATTAATTCAAAATTTTAATTCAATACTATTAGTTTGCTCACTGTCGGTTTTGTTCTTTTTCCTATTATCTTCTCTCTTTTTTTTTAATTTAGGTGCTACATAATACATTAAATTATTTAATTATACTATAATTATTACATTATATTAAATAGTTTTTTAAAACCAATCATTTATTATTTTTCAAATTCAATTTACGTTATTATATTCATTAAAATATATATTATATACAACCACTAGAACCTATCTGCCAAATAAATATTAAATTATACATCATTAAGTTTTTATTGACTCTTAAATCAAATTGCATCAGCACATTAAAAATGAAAAAAAATATATCAAAATTCACCTACATTATTATTATTATTATTATCATCAGCACATTAAAAATGAAAAAAAATATATATCAAAATTCATCTACATTATTATTATTATTATTATTATTATTATTATTATTATTATTATTATTATTATTATTATTATAAATATATGTTTTTATTATTATTTTAATAATTCTGATATGGTATAAGATAAGATCTAATGATCAGAATTAAAATTATACTGAAATCCTACACATAATCTTCTAAAATCATAAAATTTTAAAATTTAAATTGAGATATTGATAACCTTGACTATGAATAGCTATATATTCTACGGAATGCAAATGGGTTTCTATATATCATTAAACCGGCGGTCATCTCAAAACTATCGTGGAATTATGTTAGTCACACATCAATTTTGGTACTACGTCATATAGTATGAGAAAACATGGAGGCAGACGTGCAAGCAATTGCATGCATGCATGCTTTGAGATTAACCAGCTGACCTCAATGAAGACCAGGAGGGCCCTGAACGACGGCGCGTTTTCGTACATGAGGCCGGTGTTCGGCGGGTACATCTCGACGTCGCCTTCGTTCCCGGTGTAGACGAAGATGGGGGAGCCCCGGCCGCCCCAGTGGGTGCTGTTGATGAGGTACCTCTGCTGGAAGGTGGCATAGCTCTGGGGGTTGAAGTTGAAATGATCCAGCGTCTGGGTGAAGTACCTCGTCTCGTACAGAGAAGGGTCGTACGCCGACAACTTCTTCCCGTCGGCGGGACGAGCGGTCCATCTCGTCCGCAGCCGGCCGAGCTGCGGGAAGCTTCCGGCCGGAGATATCGCCGCTGCGCCGCAGGAAGGCAGGAGGGGACATGGACGAACGACAAAGGAAGCCAAGACGAGAAGATGCAGAGCGACAGCCCTCAAGGCCTCCATGACCTTTCGACTTTGAACGGGGCGAAGAGAACGGAGAGCAGACAGCAAGTAAAAGCTAGGAAATGAAGCTATGATAATTAAGAATACCGTGGAGCTCAATATATGGAATGTACAAAATACAATTTTTAGCGGAACAATATTACAATTTATTTATGAGATATTAAATCTTTTTGTCTTCTCCATTCAAATATTTGGGCACCGTGGAAATATTTATTGTCTAAGGTGGTAGCTGGACTCCAAATCACTATCATCTTTAACTGCATTAATTTGATTAGCATACATATATAGTTATGAGTCAGATGGAGGCAACTTATTGTTGATATTATAAGTAAGAGAAGAAAGGTGCGTTGAGAGAAGGAAATAGTTGAGCCGAAAGTTTGCTCGGAAAAAAGAAAAAATTTAAAAATTATCATAGAAATATATTTTACAATTTTTTTAAAAAGAAATTTTAAATCGACTCAATTCTTAATATATTTTAAAAGATAATATATATATATATAAATAACAAATATAATATATATGACTTCAATTTTAGTGGGGTCAATTGACCCATTGTTATCAATGTTGATATGCCACTGTCTTGGTTTGCCTTTGAACGGATGAATACATTAAACACCTCTCCATTTATTTTCTCTTTCAAGAAATACATCCAAGTTTTTTTTCAGAAAATTAAGGGACGACAAATATGGACCACTTTCTATATTAGAAATTTGGAAAAACCCCAAAAGATCAATTTTGGGGTCAATATGAATATGATCAATAATACTTTTGTGACGCTTCGTACACATAAAAAAACAAATATGAAACGATCGGTCGGCAGGGGAAGCGTCACCTCCCCTGGCCTTCCGACCGTTCGCCTCCGGCCGACAAGGGTCGGCCGGGGCGTATAAAGATGGGGGGGGGGGGGGGGGAGGAGGCCGCACTTGCGATCTCTTGGAACCCCCGACCGCCACCACTCTCTCTCTGCTCTCATCTTCTCCCTGTCCGACGAACAGCGACCCTCGAGCGTGAGCAGGGCAGCAGCGTGCGGCAGCGACCGACGACCCTCGACGCCCGACTCCGACCCTCCCTCACGTGCGCAAGGACCGAACGACTCCCTCGCACCGATCACGAACGCCGACGACTACCGGACGGCGACAACAGCGACCGGCAGACCCGAAATTTCGACGATAGAGGTACCCTTAGCGTTTAAAATCCCTAGACGAGGAAATATTGATCAATTGTCGTTCGTAAATAGTTCATTGAAATCCTGAAATTGTTATCTACGCTTTTCTTATTCATGTCGTGACCTAATTATGGCCGGAGGACCGCCGGAGTCGGATTCAAAGTCCGACGGCCCTGTTTTATCGCAGGGACCAGTCGACCAATCCTGCTAGCGGTCGACCGGTCCGCTTACAGAACTCTTACGAATTCTTCTCTATCGGTCGATCGGCCTCACCATGGCGGTCGACCGGTCGATATGATGACAGACATATTTAAATCATGCGATCGGTCGACCGATCCCAGTGAACGATCGACCAATCCGATGCGCAGTGTGCATCTCCTTGGCCTGACGATCGGTCGATCGATTCGTAGGCGTATCACCAGAGAACTTGGTCGACCGATTCCCGAGAACTGGTCGACCGGTACCAGTGAGCGGTCGACCGATCTGTCAGAAACGGTCGACCGGTCCGACAGAGACCCATTAATCAAAGCTTAATCGAACTGATCCACTCCTAATCTTAATTACGACTCTGACCAGTTCACCTACACTGGCTGAGTTCTATTGTACAAAGATAGATCTCCAGAGGACCCCAAACCATAGATTCCATAGTAACTAAAGATGATTAAAGTAAAGACAAAGATGTTGGATTGCTATGTGAGGATATGTAGTTAGCTGAGGGGACAGTGAAGTTACTGACTTAGATGCTCACTATTCCTGATATTTCAGGTGTTCTCCCAGATATCTCGAATTGAAGGGTGATGCTATGATCACACCTCTTCCTTTAAAGATTAAAGTATTATGCCAGAGAAACATGTAGCTAACTGAGGAGATAGTGAACCTACAAGGTCTTGTAACCAACCACTGTTCTTGGATTGTAGGAATTCTCCCCCCTACCTTCTGAATTGGGTGAGGCATTAACACCCACCCTTCTTCCCGTTTACGGGCTTATTGGCATTAGTGAATCAGAGAGGCACCCCTGGCATCCCAACCTAATAAAGTCGAGCTCGCATAGGACAACAAACCCTAAGGATATCCTAGTAATGTAAAAGACGTAGCACAACTCATAGCAGAGCAATGCAAAGTAAAGTAAAACAGAGTATTGTAAAGTAAAGTAATGTAAAGTAAAGTAATGTACAGCAGAGTAAGGTAAAGCAAAGTATTGTAAAGTAAAAGCAGAGTAACGTAAAGGATAAAGTATTGTCACAGTAGAGAACAGAGTATTGAAATGATTGGAGACTTATATATATACATATTGGTTTCCTGATCATCACTGATCTATATTTCACGTCTATTGCTATGGTACTGGGCATTCTTTGCTCATGGGTATTCTATTCCCCTGCATTGGGATTTTGCAGGTGAGAATGCCAACTGACGAGGTGTTGGAGGACGCAGGACTTGGAGAATGCTGCACATGACTGAAGATCCTGCTCCGAGTTTTCTTACTGCATATTTGTTTAAACTATCCTTATTGTTCAGAGATATCATGTTTTCTTTCGCTTATAAGAACTTTTCCATTGGCATTGTTATTGTTATGTTTCTGCATACTTTTTATACCAAGAGACATTATGAATTTCCGCATTAAAGTCCTTCATCATGGCATATCGATTTTTCTTCCACATTTAAGGTTCTCTATTATTTTTATTATTATTTTATTAGTATCACATAAGTCATTTTGTTGAATGGTCAAGGTCAGTAGAGCAGTAGATAGTGTAGCGCCACCGGGGTCAATCTGACCGCCTACGTGGCGGGAGGTGCGATTTTGGGGGGGGGGGGGTTACAACTTTTGCCTTTATAAGATACACTATACAATGCTGAAGAAAAATCTCTTATTAAAAATATAATGGTCACATTTATACCAACAAACTAGCCAAACAAAGACCTCAATGATCAAGAATAAATAATTCTCTCTTTGAAATATGATCAAGTCTCAAATAGCATAATTGTGTATCACGTGAACTTGAGATAAGCTTGACAAACAACGATGAGATAATAATGATGGATGATGCATACATATTTATATGTTTTGCACATGTCATTTAGTTAATTTTAATACCTTTTATTTTTTAAAATTATTTTGAACAGAAGATACCCACATTTTAATTTATTTTATTATTAGGTTCGTTTATTTTGAATGTGTAGAACGATCAAATTTGTAAAGTGTGCAAAACAAGATCGTTACATATGGTCATGTTATAGTAGAACCTGGGTTGGGTTCCTTTAAAGAATTAAAATCGAGTTGAATTTTGTTCAAAAATAAAATTTGTACAAGACCCAACCCTACCAGCCCTAGTCGAAAGAAACTTGACCCGAACTAATACAATTAGCCAAATCTGATGGATTTTTCAATTGCCTTTTATGTGAATTTATATAGTAGAACCAACTCAAAATCCTAAAAGGCCATCGTCCCTATAATTGCTAATGAACAGAGTTTGGAGACCTAGTCACATTTGACACGAGGGAACAAGTTTTTCCGTGCACCATTGTGAACAAAAGGCATTGTCCAATATCTAAGAGTTTGATATTCAATCTCTTTATCATATTATTTTCCTCAATTTTAAGGCCAAATTATTAATTTCTGCAATTGTTTCATCATTATGGAAAGACGAACTTGAATCCAAATTTCACTACAAGAAATATGGGTATTACAGACGGTTTCGACCGTCTGTAATTCCCCCGAAAACCGTTGGAAACGTCATTTCTGACGGTTTTTTCGACGAAATCGATTCGTCCAAAAAATGATCGTCGCAAATTTTCGCCGGTTAAAAAAAATGCCAAAAATTTCGACGGAAGTCCAGCGGTCACGACCGCCGATATTTCCAACGGTCGAAGAAATCGTCGAAACTTCGGCAGTCGTGACCGCCAATATTTGCGGCGGTCGACGAAACCGTCGAAACTTTCGACGATTACCGCCAAAAATTTCGGCGATTGTCGCGCGACCGCCGAAACTTTCGGCGGTCAAAACCATCGCAAAAAAATTTTATAATATAAAAAAATTTAGCCGGCCGCCGGCGGCTGGCGGCCGACGGCCAGCAACCAGATTCGGCAAATCCGAAGGCCAGCGGCCGATTCGGCGGCCGGATCCGGCTGCCAAGCGGCTGGATCCGGCCGCCTAGCAGTCCGGGCCAGAGAGAGAGAGAGAGAGAAGGGGAGAGGGCGGTCGACGCTTGACGTCCGTCGGGAGGCTCGATGATAGGGAGAGGGAGAGGGAGAGGGAGTGAGAAAGAGAAGAGAGAGGGAAAGAAATGAAGGGATTGGGTAATATATATATAACGGAAAAAAAGCAGGATAATGAAATTTTAATTACTGACGAGCTCTGACCGTCAGAAAAGCAAATATTAAATATTTTTAAAATTACCGACGGTTGTGACCGTCTAAAATTATTTAATTATAAAAATAAAATACTATATTTAATTATATATAATATTTTTTTTATTTTACCGACGGTTTGAACTGTCTCTAATTATTACCGACGGTCGGAACCATCGTAAATTGCGACAGTTTGGACTGTCGCTAATTATATTAATAAAATAATCATCATATTATATTATTATAAATTTACCGATGGTTATGACCGTCAGAAATATCGACGTTCCTAATCGTCGAAAAATAAAATAATAATATAACAAATTACATAATTTATTATTTTCATTTTCGACGGTTGTAACCGTCAAAAATTATGGCGGATGGATATTCGTCGAAAATATCGACATCCCTAATTGTCAAAAAATAAAATAATAATATAATAAATTATATAATTTATTATTTTCATTTCCGACGGTTGAAATTCCGTCAGAAATTGTGACGGATGGATATCCATCAGAAATATCGACATTTCTAATCGTCGAAAAATAAAATAATAATATAATAAATTACATAATTTATTATTTTCGTTTCCAACGGTTGTAATCGTCGAAAATTCCGTCGAAAACATTTTCGTCACAAATTGCGACGAATTTCTATCCGTCATAAATTGTCTGTCGGAAAATGGAAACTTTCTTGTAGTGTTTCTCTTAGTTTATTTGATGATATAAATTTTTGTAAACTTGTGTATGGTATCTACTTAATATTCTTATTATAACTGGATAAATTATGTATTAATTATTAGCAAATCTAGAGTAGTTATGCATGAATTTGGAGCCCTAGACATATGTGCAATAAGAGAATAAATTCTATTTGGCATAACTACAAATCAATTCCATAATTAAAGTTTTCAAGTTTTCAGCGTAGTCTCGGCCAAGGCTCTGTCCAATACTTGGGAATTGATTTAACATTTTTAATCATTTTTATTGTATTAGTTTCTTCAATTTTAATGTCAAATAATTATTTTATGGAACTTGAATTCCAATTTCTTTTAGTTTATTTGATGATTTAGAATTTTGTAAACTTGTGTATGGTCTCTACTTAATGCTCTTATCATATACGAATAAATTTATGTGTTAATTATTGGCATATCCATAGTAGTTATGCATGAATTTGTATGATAATTGATCGAATGAGAGTCAGAATTTATTAACCTAGAAAACATACCACATTTGGTCAACCCAAGCCAAGTTCCAAATTCAACTCATGTCGCGTCTTACTGACCTAAGTGGAGTTATCTATACACAAGTTTGCAGGAGTAAATCCAATCCAGGTCACACCTAACCCGAGTCGGGTTCTGCCATACCCAAATTTTGGTAAGTTTATTTGATGTCATCAATTATAAATTATTAGTTATTTTAGTAACTAAAAATACATTTTCATCTAAAAGTTTTACAATTAAGATAAATTGAAGTTGACTTAATTAACTGCTTATATTTATTATTAGTTTAGGGAAATTAGGATATCTTAACTAAAACCTATACTCTTGACAATATTTTCATCACTTAAATTCTAAACAAGATTTTATTTTTCTATTAAGAGATAAGGTGAGATCAAAAGGTCTGAAATCTAATTTTCTCTCTCATTACTAGAAGACTCTAATATTTGATATTGATGTCATCATCATTTTATTTTATTTCAAATCACAATTTATCTTTTATCCAATTAGTTAAGGGTATAATGGGTATCCTCCCCCTTTCAAAAGGGGAGTCCTCCCCCCATGCGTGCCCGTCGATCGCAGATCCAACGGCCATAGAAAGAAGGTATGATTCATGGTACATTTTGCACGGTTTGATTTAAAAAAGAATCGTAGAGGCATGAAAATTAGTTCAATTGGCTGGCTCTTATTCGATTTTCATTTTGATTTGGTTTCAATGTTTACGATTCAGATGAAGTGAACGAGGATGCATGAAGAGGAGGCGCTAATATCATTCTGCCGCCTCCTTGTCCATTCGTGGTCGGACGCTCTTCCTCCGATCATGGTCGCCAGATCCTTGTGCGGTCATGGTCACGGTGACGACGAGTGGTGTTTCATGCCCTAGCTTTGCATACGCCCCCTTTGTTTGATCGTGGTGTTGCCGTATCTGACTCTGCATCTTGGATCAACTACGATTGTAACGTCGGCTCGTCAGTGGAGGTCAGCCCATCTCAATCGTATTAGAAGATCTTGAAGGAGAAGTTGGGCCATCTTTTGAAGAATTCCGTTTTGGTTGTTTGTGATCGTCGACTCAACTCGATCATTTCCAACATTCCATAGGAGCAAAAATTAGCAAAAAGCAGAGAGTGAGGTTTTTACTAAACTTGAGCAACAATGATATAAAATGTTCAATTTGTATATGATGATATTATTTTATTTTTTATTATGCAAATTAGGCGAGAGGGGTACTAAATTAGTATTTTCCGAAGTCGAGAGTTGATTATGCAACTAAGATATTAGTCAACTACTATTTTGCTCATTATTATTTTAGTTCAAATGTTTAGTTTGGATGTTAGTACGTGACTTAAGATTAGTTTGGACTCCATATATTTTATTTCAATTATAGTCTTCTTGTATGATTAAAATTGCATGTTTGTTAGATAAAGCGTACGGAGATGGAGGCAAATGTTATTGATGATATTACTATTGTTGATGTTGACGAATAAAATAACGATGAAGTGCATGTAGATTATGTGAATTCCTACGATGTATCAAAATCGTACGTTTGCCAAATTATAATATGTATGCCAAATTATTTGACTTTTCTATTAGGAAGCAAGATTTGCATAAATCAAAGGGTAAGGGAAATGTTAATAACAGATCTTCGTTTGTTCCAAGGAAGGGCATAAGAGAGAAGCAAGGTACTAAAAAGGTGTTTACACAAAGGAGAGATGTTAGAGATGTTATCGTTCCCACTTATATGTTGGTTTTAGAAAGGATGAAAAGTATGTGATTAGAAAATTTGTGAAAGAACATAGACATCATTTAACAACTCCCTCGAAGTAAAGTATTTGTGCTGACAAAAAGAAATCAGGGCAACTAAAAGAAATTATAGTGAACTATGTGAATTTGGTATGGAGCCATCAACAATAGCCATAGCACTTAATATGTTTGATGAACCACTCATATGTTTGGTTACTGAACAAGCTGACATGGTCCAGTTAATTGATCAGTTGAATTTATAGAATCAGTTGGGCAATTTGATATTTTTTATTTTTTGCATTGCATCTCATGATGTATGGAAATAATGGATTGTATGTGGAATTCAATGTATGACTTTAATATCTCAACATCTATGTTGAACTTCGCACTTTTATATAATGTTGTGTCTACTCAATGCATGTGGAACTCAATGTATGACTTTTGAACTCAATGTTCGCTCAATGTATCTTAGCATCTAGATAGTAGAAAAGTTATGTACATGATAGAGAAGTAGCAAAGGAGCATACATAACTTGGTTGAGGCATCTCTGCTTCATGGTCATCGTGATCACCTCATCAACGCCTATCCTCCATCCACGATAGTACGCTGGTCCTCCTCAATTCTTGCATTTGTCTATTTGCATGTGTGGCGGGCAGATTAATGTGATATTACCTTCCATGTTATTGTTCTTCCATTTAGTAGCGATAATGGCTTGTTTGTTTATCCATCCTCCAAATTTTATCTTAAAATAGTCGAGGTGCCCGTTGTTTACATTTATTTATAATAATGCCTGCTTATCAATCTTTAGCACTAGCTAATTAACATTGCCACTCATTTGATAATATAGATAATAAACCAACCACTGCCAACTAGATAATAAACCAACTAGATAAGAAATTTGCGAGATAATATAGATCATTTGAGAAATTTCTCTTCCGCTTTTTGTGTGTTAAAGCAACTACTGCCATGCCGGAAAAGGTTGAGATGAATGTTAATATGTTGTGAAATTATGTCCTTTATTACCTATTATACCACACAACAAAGTAATAAACCATTACATCTAACTATAACTGATAGGAGTACAAATAAATAGAAGCTGTTAATAAGATAACTTGACATATATAGCTAGAAGAACAATAATTACACAAACAAATTTATTATAAAGGAAGTTCATTTCATTTCTATTAATTCTAACTTCATCTTCATCTAAATTTGCAGTCTCTATCTTATCGATTATTTCTAACAACCCATTGATAACTTCTGTAGATCTCGATTCAAATGATGGATCTAACCATCTAAAGTATGTGCAAGGTCCATGTTCCTGAAAATAAATTACAAAAGATAACATTAAATTCGAAAGCAATCGTAAAAAGTATTTTAAAATAAAAGTTCTTTATCACTCCATAAAATGGGCAACCGTAAAATCTACATCCAGGATTACGTTCGTCCAAAATGTCTTTTTTATTGCTTCTTGTTGTCAATAACATTTAGGCCACATCATTACACTATATGCACACAAGAAATGTGTAACTGTAAGTAAAGCAATTCGGATCTACAATAGGATTGTAAAGCAACTAGGATCATCTGGTCGGATAATTTATACCATCTAGATGCAGAAATCCAACATAAAATGATTCAAGAAGCAAGCATCTATCATGAAATCCCTACTTATAATGGTTCTGATAACGAAACATTTAGGAGAAAAACAATTTTCGTACTTCTAATGGTTATGATAACCTTCAATTAGTAATCAAACCTTCAACCCTTAAACTTACCCAGATGAAATACATAAAACTAAATTTCTCAGCTAACATACGTACAACATAGTTCTAGTTAAAACTAGAAATTGTGGCACAACAACTTTAGTTTGACATATAAATACCCAAAGCTAAACTAAGAAATACGAATAAAAGCTACCAAGATCACATCAGGCAACGCCCATGTTTGAGGTTTATTCAAGTGATGCACGTGGAAAAGACTAGACAAAGATACAACTCTCACAATATTTGTACCATTTAAATTATCCTGAAGAAAATATAGAACTCCAAAATGTGAAAGGAAATACAAATATATAATTTTTTTGAGGAGGCAAATGAAGACTATTCAAGCTCAATGGCATCAATATTTTTTAGTAGGTGGCACTATGAGGCAGCTTAGTTCTGATAACAAAAGATTCAGGGATAAAACTAGGGCACAAAATAAAAAAAAATTGATCATACAAGAATCAAAGAAAAAAAATATGTGGGATGAGAGATCTCCAATCGCCCCGAGGGAAAAATCGTTGATATGACGGGTTGCTGGTAAATGACGACAACAGATCACTAGCTTCACACAGCTTGCTTCATGTGACGATGAGGTGGCTAGGTAGATAATCTCGTTGGTGATCACAAAAGTAGACACGAATGAAAAACATAGGACAAAAAAATGATCATCATACATTCTTCAAAGACAAATAAACAAAAAGTTTCGGGGGAATGAATTTCATACATGTCAGATAAGAGATCGACAGTCGAGTGGGGAGAAAGTCGTTGATCAGATCGTATGCTGCTGGACGACATTCGAAAAGGGCTCCCGGCGAAGCTTCCTCCACATGACAAAGAAGTGGCTCCAGATGCAGCAGCCTTCACAAGACAGTGAGAGCTTGATGCGGCGGCCTCGCAGTGATGACAACGATGATGATGCGGCCTCGCAACGATGATGAAAATGAAACTAGGGCATGAATGACTCAAGGAGAGCCCCATTGCTTTGATCCATGACTTGAACTGATTTTATATCTCCATTTTTTTAATTGCCTCGAAAACCATGCCGAACCGCACAAAATGTACCCTAAACCGAGCCTTCTTGCTACGGACATCGGTTCCGCAACCGACGAACCGCGCATGGGGGAGAATAATCCTTCCTCATTGAAAGGGGAGAATACCCATTATATCCATTAATTATTTAAGATTAGAAGATAAAAAATTATTAGTACTCACAAGATCGACAACTCTTACTTATTTTTATTACTTAAATCGACCTCTTATACTTGCTAGAATAACGCCTATAAAAATAATGAGAATTCTATGATATTTTCATCCCTAGCCCTCAAGCAACCATATCAAGAGAGGTTAAATTCTTCTTCATATCAATCATGTATTGAACATCGTAAAATGATTTGATGATTCTATCATGCGGCTTAATGCTACTCTCCATGGTCGATTATCCCCTATAGCATTACGCATTTATCGAAGAAGTTCTCTTGTTTGAGTATTCTCCATAATTATTTTCTCCCTTTTTTATTTGTATTTATAATTTTCTCTCTCAATCTCTCTTTTTTTTGTCGAACTCTTTCACTTAGCAAAGTAATTAATTATTATCATTTTATTTTCTTCATTATATATTACAAACTCATCACTTTAGAGTGGGAATATGAAAAGATAAACAAATTTCTTTCAATAAGAAACACTTTGAATTCTCTGTTTTTTATTAAACAAATGCGTTGCCTAAATCATCTTGTAAATGTCATAACTAATTTCTAATTGGTCGGCATAAATGCCATTATGCGAGGAAGGTATTGTCTTCTGTCTAAGGTTGAAAGTGATTGGGGTTGAGTTCTTTAGTAAGAAAATATCGTCCTTTAAATAGATTATCCTAAACTCATCTAGAAAAATCACCTCGAATTTTGGATACCTTCTTGGAGCGCTACTTTAAAATCATAATATTTTAAATATAGAACAATGAATTTAAAAATTAAATAAACTTAATTTATAATTAAATATAAAATGTAATATCAAAATTCTAAATATATCAAATAAGAGTTCTACTTAATAATATGTTAGAAGAACACTAAACTAAAAAGAAATATTACATAGATAACAAAAATCAATTAGGTATGAACTAATTATATATAAGGAAATTATAAATAAAAATTGAATCCAACTGGATCCTTCGATTTTTCAAGTGGGGTGCTAGTTTGAATGGATTTGTTTTGTTTTTAAAAGAGAAAAAAAATTGTATAGCACTATAGGTAGAGCATATGAGAAACAAATTTACTTATTAAATTAATAAAATAATTATATATTAATTTAAAATACCTGTTAAATAGTAAAGGTGATTAAAATCAGTATGATCTAGTCATGTTAGCAAATATGACTAATTCAACGGTTATAATCTATTTAGTTTTAGATGATACATTTTTGTTATCAAATTATTCAAATAAATATTAATTGTCATTTTATAAGTATATAATTAATTTAATCATGAATTATAATAAAACATTAAGTGCTTTATACCCAAATGTGAAGTGAGGTGTTCTACGTGGTCACTAACCTCTCTAAAAAAACATCCTAAGCTATTTCTGGACTCATAATTCTTAAAATTTAAACCATTAGGATAAAAAAGGTCACACATATTCAAATATCCGAATCGAAATAGTATATAGTTGAAAAATGATGGAAAATATATCTCCCATGGAGAAGAATCAAACTAGAAACTTAAATTATAGATCGAGAGGCGTGCAGATAACTTCTGAAACTTCAATGCATTTAGTTTCAGTATCATAACTATATGATTATATATGATCACCAATGTTTTAGATGGTGCTTTCTTTTAGATATCTTAAACGCAGTCTAATCATTTGGAATCCTCGTAATACTGATCAAGCCACTGCTTTATGATCTGGACCTCCTTCTTCCTTGCACTGCGAAGCCACTCCGGATCGTCCTTTGTTGAGAACCTGAGGTCGACATGATGTGCCCCTGAAGACATAAACCAAAACGACATGAATCAAGAAGAAGTAATTTTTGCAGGTCAATATGATGAACTGCACAAGCACACACGTAAAGCTGAAACAATGGCTTCCACCTTGAGGTTCTACAATGGACGTAATGGTCGGGGAAGGAGACACCAATACACTGCAAAAACAAAAGAAAAGGTTTTTTTTCTGTTAATTCTATTATAATCATATTTGCTCCTAATAAAGTGAAAAATCTTACCCTGTACTGCCCATTGGATCTCTTAGTCCATTGAAAAATATGATGTTGCTACCAAATCGCTTCAACACCCTTTCGATATCCTGCACGGATCACATGGATAGTTTACGTATTCCTTTTGCCATTTATTGTAAAATGTAAATAAAGTGCATTATACAGTTCCTAAATGGCATCCTTTGTTTGGAGATCTAAACCAAAACTTACACTCCTTCCAAATTCTGTCGTAATCCAATGTTGCCTTGGTGTCACACCGAAAGAAGCGTTGCAGGTCGTAGCGATTTCTGAATAGCTGTACGTGTAAGGCGGGAACATGGAATCGTTGCTCATCCCCATTGGAAACATCAACTCTGTGCATCTCTTGCTCAGCACAAAACGGGTAAGAACAAAGTCAGATGGAGGCAATCTGACATGTATTACATCTGTTTTGTCGCGATGAAGAAATGCCAGAAACAGAGGACACTTTTCCTTCTATTCCTACTATTTTTATATTTTCATCGTACCTGCCAATCCCATGGGTTCCAGCCATGACTGCTGTTATATGATGAATCGAAATAGAAGCATGTCTTGTCTCCGGTGGAATTGTAGTATATGTTCATTGCGCCGTATAATCTATCAAAAGTGTCGTTGCCTGTGGCTGGGTTGTCTATGGCTTTGCACATCTGAATCAGCTCGGATAGCAACAGAGATTTAGAGGCATACATGCAAGAGCATCGATTGCAGCAATATGTGTTTATTGTGCTCGATAATTAATTGATAGAACAAATTAATCTAATATATACACATGCATGGCAAAAGCTTTTCTGTTAAGGTTTAACCTCCTTGACAGGATAAGCTGGAAGCGGGGTAACATAACTAGCAGCAGAAGGGTAATTATCTGCCACTGCTGTAGACCTTAAAGCAGATTGAATCCAGTCTTCTAAGTCATAGCTGTACTTCTGTTGCTGGTTACTGTAAGAGAGAGAGACAGAGAGGTCAAAAATTTTAAATAGCTAAAGTTTCGTATTGCAATTACTAGTTCATTAACCAGAAGCAACACCGGATCGTTTTTGGTAAGTTTACGTACGGGCATAACTTGAAAGCGGTCTCAATCTTTTCCAGTCCTTGTTTTGTTTGCATGGCGTCTTCTAATTCTTTCCACGAATTCTTTATTACTCTGTAACAGCTCTCTCTTTCGCTCTGTCATAAAATAATAGTCTATGTTCATGAGGTGCTGTCTATGTAATATTGCAGCCTTGCAGGAGAGTGATAAATAATGTTGTATTTATTTATAATTAGAAGCCTAGAGATTTAGAGAGAGAGAGAGAGACCCTGAAGTTTTTGGTGACAGTGTCGCTGAAGATATATTGGTTGGTGATAATGTGCGCAAGCTGGTGGATGGGCGCAGAAGAAGAGAGTGCTCCAATGGCTACATGAGGGTACTTGAGTCTGAACCAAGCAGCAAGCACTGCATAAAAGAAAAGGGGGTTAGAGATCAATTAATTAACAAACATGATCTGGCAATAAAAAATGGTTTTGCATTTCATACGTCCTCCGTAAGAACCTCCGAACACCACAACAGGAGACTCCTCTGATGTCAAATTCTTCTTGAGGTCTGTGATGAGCATGGCGAAGTCGGCCAGGGCCTGCGTCGTGCTCAGGTATCCCAGAGTGCTTGGATCGTTGGCGTTCTTAAATGGAGTGGAAAGGCCGTAGTACCTGTGCTGCAATGCATTCACGGCCACAACAACTTTAGTGAACTCAATTTTACTGTTGATCATGGCAGCTAAATTCCAACTGCATGCATCTTCCTCTCGTGATCTCTTCTAGAATTCCAACTGCATGCAATTTTTCTATTGTTCATGATAGGAGTTTTGGGAGATCTCCCCCTATTCTTAGTTAATTTCTTTTTATTTTGATTAGCGACTCAATTAGAGAATAAGAGTTCGGCTAGAGAATCTATAGAGTACTTTGCATAAGAGATTGACATTTGACATTATAATATGTTACCAAGTGTCCATAAACTTGTCTATAAATAATTTTTAAAGGCATATATGTATAATAATAAAATGTGATAACCATACAAATAACTAATTATAATCAAAATATTCAATATCTAATAACAATAATTATAATATATATACATATATATTATATTAGAGTAATGGATAATAATTATCCATAACTAACTTGACTCCACAATTTTCTCTACGTCAAATTTTTAATAATTACTTATCGATTTAGTTAGAGTATATCAATAATTATATAACTATATAATTTTGTTAGAGCGCGCATTAACGTATATAGTTAACTAATAAAAGCGTTACCTTTTCTCACAATTTCTTAATTTTTTTCAAGATCAAAACGTAACAAACAAAAAAGTATTTCTATCTGTCGGCAAGTGTTAGTAGTAATGATATAATTATCTTCAAATAACTATTTTATTTTAAACCATGCTGAAAATAATTGCTCAGATATTAATTTCTTCATGTGCAATTTAGTTATTATCTAACTACCCCCTACCCCCTATGAAACTGTATAGTAGTTTTTAAAACTAACTATTATCATGGTATTTAAAGTAATGCTTTTCTCATGCATTTTTTTTATAGTTTACTATGCAATTATTTCTTTTTTATCTTTACCAATTATTTAGTCATTTATTCAAAATGAAAAATATTTGATTTATCTAACCAATTAAATTTTTATCTCATTGATATATAATCATATTTTAGAAGTTTCATGTTTATAATATGTCTTAATTTCATAATTATATTGTATGACTTATTTTTCAACAGTTTTGATCCCACAAATCAGATGGTACGTAATCTTCGTATCCTTTCTTTTTTTCTTTTGTTGTGAAGTTTGTATGCCTGCTTTTTTCTAAATTAATATTATATAGTTTGAGGGTATGATTTTTGTATGGCTATTTTCTTTGTTTGCTTAAGTTTTTTTTAATTAACATATTTAAGGAATGAATGATTGCTTCAAATTTAAGTGACATATTTTTCGATTATATTAAATTTAGCAATAATAAGTGAATGAAAAGAAAAATAATGAGATATATTTTTGGTTTAAAAAGAAAAACAATGAAAACACTACAAGAAAATCGCGATTTTCCGACGGGCAATTTTGCGACGGATTTTTCGACGGTTTCATTTCCGACGGATTTTTGTACGGTTATGACCGTCGGAAATGATTTATATTATTATTTAATTTTCCGACGTTTAGGAATGTCGATATTTTTGACGGATATCCATCCGTCGCAATTTCCGACGGATTTTTCGACAGTAACCACCGTCGAAAATAAAAAATAAATTATGTAATTTGTTATATTATTATTTAATTTTTCCGACGATTACGACCGTCCGAAATGAAAAAAATAAATTATGTAATTTTTTATATTATTATTTAATTTTTCGATGATTAGGAATGTCGATATTTTCGACAGATATACATCCGTCGCAATTTCCGACGGATTTTTCGACGGTCACGATCGTCGAAAATGAAAAAATAAATTATGTAATTTGTTATATTATTATTTAATTTTTCCGACGGATTTTTCGACGGTTACGACCGACGGATTTTCCGACGGTTACGACTGTCGGAAATGAAAAAATTAAATTATGTAATTTTTTATATTATTATTTAATTTTTTTACTATTAGGAGCGTCGATATTTTCGACGGATATCCATCCGTCGCAAAAGCCGCCGTAATTTTCGATGGTTCGTAACCGTCGGTAAATATATAATAATAATATATATTTAATATTTTTACAATTAAATATTTGCGACGGTCACAACCGTCAGTAACTTTAAAAATAATTAATATATGCATTTCCGACGGCTAGAACCGTCGGTAATTAAAATTTCGTTATCCCGCTTTTCTTTCCATTTTCCCGCTTTCTCATCGTTCGAAATCCAATATATATATTCTCTCCTCTCCTCTCACCCTCCTCTCCTCTCTCTCTCCCTCTCCCTCTCCCGGCCGGCGAGTCTCTATCGGACGTCATCGACCGCCGGCGACCATCTCCGGCCGGCTCTCTCTCTTCGGCCCGGACCGTTAGGCGGCCGCTTCGGGCCGGATTCGGCCGCCAGCGGCTGGATCCGGCCCCCAATGGCCGAATCTATCGCCTGACGGCCGGATCCGGCCCCCAGCGGCTGGATCGACCGTCTGGCGGCCGGATCCGCCGCCTGGTGGGCCGGATACGTCGCCTGGTGGCCGGATCCGGCCCGGATCGGGCACCGACGGCCCGGGTTCGGCGCCGGCGGCCGGATCAGCCCCGGGCGGCCGGATTTGGCCGCGGCCGGAGCTGGCCGTGGCCCGATCCAACCACTAATTTTTTTTATATTTAAAAAATTATTTGCGGCAGTTGCGACCACCAAAAGATCGACGGTTGCGACGACCGTCGAAAGTTTCGACAGTTGCGACGGTTCGAACCGCCGGGGACTTTTCCGGTGGTTGCAACCGTCGAAAAGTTCGACGATTCGAACCGCCGGGGACTTTTTCGACGGTTCTGACCGTCGTTCGACGAATTTTTTTCAACCGTCGCAAATCGATTTGCGAAGAGCGTTTTTCCAACGGACCGCCTGGCGGCCGAATCCGGTTCCAGCGGCCGGATCGACCGCCTGCCGGCCAGATCCGGCCCCCAGCGGACGGATCGACCGACCCCCGACGGCCGGATCGACCGGCTGGCGGCCGGATCGATCGGCTAGCGGCCGAATCGACCGGCTGACGGCCGGATCGACCGGCTGGCGGCCGGATCGACCGGCTGGCGGCCGGATCGACCGGCTTGCGGCCGGATCGACCGGCTGGCGGCCGGATCGACCGGCTTGCGGCCGGATCGATCGACTGGCGGCCGGATCGGCCGTCTGGCGGCAGATCCGGCCGCATCCGGCCCCAGCGGCCGAATCGATCGGCTTGCGGCCGGAGCTGGCCGCGGCCTGATCCAGTCGCTATTTTTTTTATATTTAAAAAATTATTTGCGACGGTTGCGACCGCCGAAAGTTTCGACAGTTGCGACCGTCGAAAAGTTGCGACGGGTTGAACTCCCGGGGACTTTTCCGACGGTTCTGACCGTCGATATTTTTGACGAATTTTTTTCAACTGTCGCAAATCGATTTGTGAAGGGCATTTTTCCGACGGATTGATTCCGACTAAAAAACCGTCGGTAATTGCGTTACCGACGGTTTTCGGGCTGATTACCGACGGTCCGGACCGTCGGTAATCAGCATTTTTCTAGTAGTGAAATGAAAAAGTTTAACGTAGTTAGTTATTTTTTAATAGTTTTTTTAAAAAAATATATAGAGAACATTTATCCAATGACTATATTTAAACTATAAAAAGGTATAGTTAACACCAAAAAATTGTAGTAATTAAAATACTTAAATATAAATAATTATATTTAAATTGCAAAATAAATTTTAAAAATAGAACATTCAAATAAATAAGATAAGAAATTAATATGATATGAGTTGGTTTTTTATTTTGATTATGCATATTAATATATTATTTGAAGTTAGTTCTTTTTAATGGTTGAAATTTTGTACGGTAGTTGGCTATTTTTATTGCAAAGTAATTAGAAATGTGTTAGAAGGGTTAGTCATTCTTTTCTTGAAGCATATTAATGTATTATTGAAGTTACTTTTTATAATTAATAGGATAAATAATTGGGATGGAAGTAGCAAATTTGAATTTAATTATTATTCAGACTCTTATATTTTACAAATTTGAATGTTGCCATGATATTCAAATTATACTATATGTTATTAATAATTTCACAATATATTTTTCTTTTGCAAATATAGTTATTCATTTATCTTGAATTATATATATAATATATATATAATTAATAATTTTGATTATTATTCAGACTGCTAAAACATACATTTATTTTGAATTTTTAATAATTTTGAAGTAGCTTATTTTTATGCAAATTAATAGTCTATCAAGATGAAAATATATAAAAACTATAGAAAAAAAAGAGAAAGATGAAAAAGAATGAATAACATTTACTCAACCTTTTAACATTATCCATTATTTTTACTTTTCTAAATTCAAGCCTTCTTTTTTATTCTAAGTATTATCTACCTATTAACATATTAGGAAATTTTGAATGAATTTGTTAATCAATGGTATGACACCATGCTCGATTAATGAATGTAAACAAATAATATCACAATCTTACATAGAATACTTAAATTAAACAAGGAAAAATCATTATTTAAATATTGATCCCGATGACTGACAATTTTATCTCATTTTTTTTGAATTATTTATACTTTAATTTCATGTTTTACATAATATAGACATAAGTCGGGTATAATATTTTGCTAATAAAATGTAATGCTAAAATGATACAAAATTATATTTATTACACATAAGTTTAAAATTATAAGTTTTTTTAAATTCTCACTAGATAAACATTCTTTATACTTTTCTTTTCAGAATAATATTATTATAATTCTAAAATATAGAAGTGCATTCCATATTTATTCATATAAAAATAAATAAAAAATGTTTTGATCAATTTACTTTTCTATATCTAAGGTGCGCATCGCACAAGGCACATGCTTGAAATTTAGTTTCTATTAAAAGGTCCTAGAAGCATGTTACATATTGATTTGTTCAAATTTTGAACATGTCATTGTTTTAATTATTTTATTAAACTAATAAATGTGCATGTTCAAATTAAGCTAATAAACATTAATCATATATTTCATTTATTTTGAAATTTGTTATGTCTTTGTGTTAAAATTGTTCCCATTTTGTTTACATCACCTATGTGAATTAGCTTAATAATAATAATAATAATAATAATAATAATAATAATAATAATAATAATAATAATAATAATAATAATAATGAATCCTTAAAGATAGATATTCAAAGAAGGTGTTTGATTAGAAAAAAAATGGTACGAGGAGATGATGATTATCATTTTATAATATGTATTTGTTATTTTGTAGATATAAAGTGACTTCTTTATCATTTTGTATTTTATTATATATTGTATATTGAAAACTTTATTCCATGTGATACCTTTGAATTAAATGATCACAAATGAATAAAATTAAGAAATATCTAAGTTCAATAATTTTTTAAGATGAGGTACATTATTTTTAATACCACCCGCACATCGTGCGGGCTCTACACTAGTAAAGATTTAATTAGAGAGTAGTGATTAGCTATTAGCTGATAGTGAATTATTTACAAGAACAAAATTATTTGATAAATATAATGATTAATATATATTTTATGATCATTTTTTTATACAAATCATATATTCATAATGATTAATTTATAATATTTTAATTTAGATATTAATATTTTTAAAAATATTATTTTAATATAAAAATATTGATTAACTCAAAATAAAAATCTTATTTAGGTTGCAAGTAAAATTAAAGATGTGATATATTAAAATGAAAAATAATATACAATATTTAATAATTGAATAATGTTTTTATTTTAAAATAATGAAAATATAATAAGAATAAAATATGAAACTGCTACCTCTATACTCTACAAGCTAGTGAGAGTAGTTTATAGTATTTTGTATTCAAATCACTAAACACTACTTTTATAAAATATTTATCAAACACATATAACAACATTACTTTTGTGCCTAGACCTAATTCACAATTCGAATTCAATAGATGGATCTTGATTAAATAGATAATTTCACAAATGGAATTCAAGAATATCCCAACTTTTATCAGCTATGAGAGATAACTTTATTAATTAATTATGTTAATAATTTTTTTTAGATCATTTATATGTATTTTTTTATCACACATATATAATGACCCTTAGACACAATGTTATTAAAACCAGATCGGACCGGCCAGTTCAACCGATTTAATCACGAACTAGTGGTTGGTCCGGTCCGATTTGAAGCTAAAATTGAAAATGTATTCTAATTGAAAAAACCAGTATAAACCGATGAACCAACAAATCGGAAGGAACACGGTTCAACTGAAAAAAAGGGAAAAAACTATTATATAACAAAAGAAATAGGTGGAAAGAAAAAGAAAAGGAAAGTAATACATTTGAATCAAAGGAAACCAATAAAGCAGACAGGAGAATCAATTGAGAGATAAAAAGAAATGAAAAAAAGAAAGCAAAATGCATGAACGGAAATGAAGGAATGAAAAAAAGAAAGTATAAGAGTGATTTACGGAAATAATAAATTAATATATTTTTAATAATATTAAATGATAAAACACACAGGATTAATGAAGAGAGAAAATATTGAGGAAAAGTAAAGTAAAAATTAATGAAGAAAGAAAGGAAGGAATGCAAAAATATATATAAAATTGATTTGTAGTAAAAATAATTTAACATATTATTAATAACACTTAAGTATATATGAAAATTAAATTAATATTAAGTATTAACAATTTGGGAGTCCTTTTCTTATCATTAACAATATTTTTTAAATATAATAAATAAATATATTTATGTTAGTGTTTCAATTTCAGTATATTACTGTTTTTTATACATAATATGCTATTGTTATTTATATATCTTTAAAATTATTATAATTAATCTTTTTCAAATAAAATCTAATCCAATCTCATCGAATCTGATTGAACCGATTCAATCATGATCTAATTGATCGTTCGATCCGATTGATGGTTATGAAATTATTGCTTTGACGTAGTTTGACAATTACTTGTTTTGACAAATTAAAGAAAATTATAGAAACTCTAGGAGCTAGAATTAGGATATGTTTATAAGGGGATGGTCACGATCATACAGAAAAAAATCTGATATTAAGAAGAGAATATCTGGAATTAATTCATTAGTGGTCATGATGATGCCATGAACTTTGTTTTAACGCCGCGACTCACAACTGTGTCCTCTCTCTCCTCCTCTCCATTCTATCATACTCTCTCCCCTTTCCATGCTCTCTCACTTCCCCTTCCTTCCTCTCTAATTTTTTTATTTAGGTTTAACGGAATGTGATTAAATTTTAAATTAATTCAAAATTTTAATTCAATGCTATTAGTTAGCTCACTGTCGGTTTTATTCTTTTTCCTATTATCTTCTCTCTTTTTTTAATTGAGGTGCTACATAATACATTAAATTATTTAATCACACTATAATTATTACATTACATTAAATAATTTTTTTTAAAACCAATCATTTATTATTTTCCAAAATTCAAAGTTATTATATTCATTAAGATATATATTTTATACAACCACTAGAACCTATCTGTCAAGTAAACCTTCTTAATTTCCATTATTCTATTTTTTGTTCATAAAAACACGTAAAAACTGTTCCTTCAAATCCATATTCATCAAGACCCGGAATAAGTCAAATTCTTACTTGTCAAACTATATTAGGAAAATATTTTTTATCACTTAATATTAATAACTATGAACAAAGTTGTGATGATCAGAAATTTATATAATTAGATCGGAGATAGGCATGACATCGAAAATCGTAAGATCCTGCTAATTAATATGCATATATATATATTAAATAATAAATAGTATTTTGAGAAATTTACTACACTTAAATATTAAATTATACATCATTAAGTTTTTATCGACTCTTATATCAAATTGCATCAACACATATTAAAAATATATCAAAATTCATCTACATTAATTATTATTATTAATATAAAGATACATTTTTATTAATATTTAAATAATTCTATTAATCATATGAGATGGTATAAGATAAGATGTAAGGATCAGAATTAAAATTATATTGAAATCCTACACTACAAGAAAACTGCCTTTTACCGACGGTTCTAACCGTCGGTAAATTTGCCAGATCCGTCGAAAATTACGATTTCCGACGGTTCTTTCGATGGACAATGATCGTGTGAAAAAAGGCTCGTCGCAAATTTTTTGCGACGGTTTCTTCTGAACCGTCGGTATTACAAACGGTCTAACTGGCGAGCGCGGCAGTCGAACGTTAAATATCGACGGTGCGAATCGTCAATATTATCGACGGGCAGGACCGCCGATATATATCGACGGTTTGAACCGACAATAGTATTGACGGTTAGAGCCGTCGATATTTATCGGCGGCTTAAACCTTCGATAGTATCGGCGGTTCGTGCCGTCGATATCTATCGGCGGCTTGAACCGTAGAAACTATCGACGGTTTTAACCGTCGATATATATCGGCGGCCTGAACCGTCAATTTTATCGACGGTTAAAACCGTCGACAATCTAGTATCAACGGCTTTTACTCGTGGGCTACGACCGTCGTAATTGTGTACCGACGGATATAACCGTCGGTAAGTATCGAAAAAATCCGCTGAAAATTACAATATTTTAGCTGTTTCCGACGGAAACGTAAAAAATTTAAAAAAAAATAATGAATTCACAGATAATTCCCAGATAATACAACACATTTGATAGTTCAATTATAAAGCACATCACAGATTGAAATATCGTAATTCACATATAAAGCACATCACATCACAGATTCAATTACATCACATCACATCACATCACAGATAGTTCAATTCGGCATAAGGGTATCCAAACATGAAACATAATCCATAATGTGATCCATAATTCACAGATTCAATAACGTCAACCATAGTGGAACGAGATAATGGAACGGCGTGCTTAATTCACAAATTGAACGGCATAACGTCTTCGTCACGACGAAGAGCTGAAGTTCAATTCGCATATCATCTTCGTCGCAAAACATCACTGCACAAAATTGAAAATAGAGTAAAAGTTATAACATACAACATGCAAAAAAAAACATGAATTCAGTTTTGAAGATGCGTAATCACAATCTAATTGAATCTAAAATATAAAAACATTATTTAAATTTAACATCAACATAATTTGATAAATTCAATAGAAGATACGTAAACTAACAAGCTAACGCCGAATCTCAAAATTGAAGCAAAATCGAGCATAATCATCCAAAATAATTGGATTTGTGCTTTATATGGGGCTTGGTCTACTCCATTTTAACCAAACAAATCACCATCACGATGCTGTCAAAGATCCCAGGAGCCAATGGTAGGAACTCCATGATGTTTCTAAGCTTATTTTATTTTCTGCATGATTTGGAACTCAAGATTCAGAGAAGAAGGCACAAATTTTCTTCTACATCATATAAAAAAAATATCTATCATGTCGTCACTGTGGACAAACCATTTTGAGTGTTCACTTTGAGAGGAAGGATCAGCAGTGACAATGTTTGTTTCATGCTACACAATTCTCATCTTAAATAAAGATGAGGATGGAGTTTAATTTCTGAAAATAAACATTCTGAAATCGATATATTGTGCAAGAATTCTTTTTTAATTTGTGGAAAGTGACTCAGAAGCAACTCCTACAACCGATAGTATCTTACAATTCAAGTGATCATTAATGTATGTTGAAGTTTATACTAAGTACTGATATTTACATGATCCAGCTGTCTGCACTCCATTTTCGGTGAAAACTTTGAAAGTCTATAGATCTAACTGAAAGGGATGAAGAGTAAAATCTAAGTTAGTGTCAAAGTGCATATGAATCTAATGAGTACAATGATGCATCAGATTAAAGCAAATTCCAAAAATAATTATGTACTATATATGAATCTACCTCGGCGTCGTCGTCATTCAATTCGCCACGCATGAAGGCACGTATCATTTTCTTCATTTCATCCCTGTTACGACGTTCACGTTCTTCGAATTCCTGTCTGACCTCTTCCCTAATCTTGATGGTCACATGATCCACAATTTCTTGCATAGTAGAAGGAGATGAATCTGAAGTACTTCGTCGACCATATCCAATATCTGTGTCACTCACAGAAGATCCAAGTCCGTAAATGCGACCCTTCTTCACGCCGACGTGGTCCGTCCAAAGTTGTCTTAGGGTCAACGGTGTGGTCCCCTCCTACGTGGCTTGCGTAATATGATCAACTTCTTTTGTTTTATAAGACTCCTGAAATATAAAGAAAAAAGTTTTGTTAATTAATTATTAACTTGCAATTTAGAAAAAAGTAAAGGCACAAAAATTTACATACATATGTCTCCCGGGCATAATTCGATACCCATTCTTTGTTCTTCTTCTGATGGGTTCGGAGAAATATTTCGTCCTGAGTCGGTGGTCTACCCGTCTCTTTCTCCTGCAATGAGATAATATTTTAAAATTTGCAAATTACCTACCATTTTCTTAAAGTATAATATTTCGTCCTGAGTTCGGAGAAAGACCTTACCATTTTCTTAGCAATCGTGCTCGTGGATAGACATCCGCCCGAATGCAAGCATGCTCCCTGGTCGGACTCTCGACTGGTTTTTGCTTTTTCGCATTTCACTTTGTACTCCTCGGTGGACCACTTTCCTAGCAAATCGATCCAAACGGCCTCGGGGATCCAATTAGGTCGTTCTCCGTCAGCTCGAGCTTCAGAAAGCATTGCGGACAATCTCTTTGAGCACCGAGAGTTAAAAGTCTTCCACATTTTTTCCGTATGCTCGGGCTCCCACCACACATCAGCCTGTAAGTGTTTAAAAATAATTAATGTGCATGACGAAGAAAAATATTAATGATGATGTTGGCTTCTAATGATACCTGAAATTCATTAAATAACATCTGTCTCGTGGCATAAGGAAGTTCCCTCCATGTAAGCCACGCTTCAGTATACCTATGTCACAATACTTTAGTAACTGCTGCAGCCGTTGGTTTCGACGGTACAAATCTTGAAGGACACAGAATTATAAAATGTCATGGCTGAATCAAAGCATGAATAAGGATTCGATATACATAAAATAACACTTACCCTAAATTCCCATCTGGCTGTACGTATGCTTTGTAAACACGATTTGACGAAGCCTGGTCCGAGTCTTCCACGGAACAATGAGCTCTGACGGGTTGTTGTGGCAATTGTGTATCCAAGTCCGCAATATCAGCGTGAGAGGAAGGACTCGGCGGAGAAGAACGTTCTATTATGCGAATGCCCGTGGCTAATCGAGGAGCTGACGGAGGAGAAGAACGCTCTATTATGCGAATGCCCGTGGCTGACGGAGGAGCACACGGAGTACTGAGAGCTCTAGGGACGACCGGCTCCTTTCCTTTGTTTTTACTTTTAACAAATCGATACATCTGCATAGTACAAAATTTATTACAAGTCAAATTCACAATTGACAAAAAATTCAAATCTCACAACGTCTCGACCTGACTATGTTCGGCTACGTCTTGTGTTGCATCTTGAGGAAGGAATTGTACGTATAACTCGAGAACCAATTCCTAATATCCGAAGGCGCTTATAAAAAATAAACAAATTAATTCGAATAAGCTTTTGCGAATGACTTCTTCTGATCATTATTTCAAACACTCACGAGATGGTAGCGAATATAAGAATGCATCGTCCGCGTCAGGCATTTGTTGATCCGATTGTTTGTCCACATGCATCGCTAACGCCTCAAACAAAATGAATATGAGTCGTAAATGAACAATCCATAAGATGACAACATTCGTAATAAAATATCCTAGTTGTAAGGTAAAAATAAATTGATAATTCGTGACGACAAGTAAAGACACATTTACTCATCATCTGAATTTCCACATGATTGGTACCCGTCATCATCATCATCATCAGAAGTCATCGTAGTTTCAAATTCATCTTCGTCCGAATCCTTTTCATCATTTTGTATGTCGACGTTATCGAAGTCTTCAAATACGTGTTCCGAATCATGTAGATCGTCGACTAATTCGGTGTCGACAATAGAGGCCACAGACGTCTGCGAGTCATCTTGAAAGGCACATTGCAATGCACCATCAACTTCTATACTGCTTCTTGCCTTCGTCTTTATTACAACCCACCATTGTGATTTGTCCCTGGTCTTCTCCGGATATGGCACATAATATACTTGTCTTGTAGAAGACGAAATAATGAAAGGATCAAAACGATCATAACACCTATTGTGACGTATTTCAACTATTTTGAAATCTTTGTGAACTCGCATTCCTCTCCTTTCCTTTGGATCAAACCAATTACACTCAAATAATGTGACTTTATTACCTCTAGTATATTGCAGCTGAATAATGTCTTTGAGAACACCGTAGTAGTCACGCTCATTTTCTCCGTCCGTGGATCCCACGACACATACTCCACTGTTCACAGTTTTCTTCCCGATCGACCAAGTTTCAGTGTGAAACTTATAACCATTCACAAAATACACCGGCCAACTTTTCACCTCTCGAGCCGGTCCCCATGCCAAATTATGGAGACCAGTCACCGTGCCGGTATTGAGAACCTAATATGAAAATAAATGAGTATAGTAGACGCTGAAGACATCAAATTGCTTAGAATATTTTGATAATTACATGTTCCTTAAACCACGGTGCGAAATCATTCTCGATTCTATCTTGTACATGTTCTTCAGGGACAATGTAGTATTGCAAGAAAGCACTACATACGAAGTGATGGCTAAATCAAAATGGTGTTTGGGAAGACGTTAAACAAAAGAACGCATGGATATTAAACTTACTTAATGTAGCTTTGCACCTCCGGCGTGTTTAGAAGGACATGATTCGTGGCAGACTTGAATTCTGCATCACTGAGCCATCTACTCCTTGGCTTCCCAAAATGTCGTCCTAACTGATTGAAGAGCGACAAAGATGCCACATCAGACTGTTCTTCTGGAACTTCATCATTTCGACGGACTCTGGTCCTCGCACACTTAACATGGGACTCGAAGTAGTAAGAACAGAAGTATGAAATCTCCTAAATCATATACGCTTCACAAATGGATCCTTCGACACGTGCTTTGTTCTTAATCATCCTTTTTATTCGATTGAGATATCTTTCAAAAGGATACATCCACCTATATTGTACTAGTCCACCTACCCTTGCCTCATATGGCAGATGAATAGGTAAGTGCTCCATAGAATCAAAGAATCCCGGTGGAAATATTCGTTCCAACTTACATAATGTTATCGGAATATTACGTTCCAATTGGATCATATTTTCCACCATTAATATTGTAGAATACAATTCTTTGAAAAATTGACTCAACTCCGTTATCGGCTTCCAAATCTTATCCGAGAGTGAAGAAAAAGTAGTAGGAAGCAAAGTTTTCATGAATATGTGACAGTCGTGACTTTTCATGCCAAACAAACGCAAGTTATTCATGTCCACACATCGGGTCAGATTTGATGCATAACCATCCGACATTCTCAGCTCTTGGATCCAGCGACACACTTGGGTCTTCTGCTCCTTAGTGAGAACATAACTTGCTTTTGGTTTAGATATTCTTCCGTTAGGTAAAGTCACTAAGTGCAACTCTGGCCGTTGACAGTACTCCTTCAAATCTAGTATCGCCTTGAGGTTGTCATTTGTTTTACCCTTAATGTCCATTACGGTGTTGAATACATTTTCAAACACATTTCTCTCAATGTGCATGACGTCCAAGTTATGACGTATCAAACAATCAGACCAATAAGGTAAATCCCAGAATATACTTCGTTTGGTCCAATTATGACAAACACTATACTCATTGTATGTGACATTTGGGTCGTCGATAATTCTGCATAAAGCATTGACAATGCGACGTAATTGAGCTCCTGAGCGTCTGACCGGAGGCATGTCTTCCATAACCCTATTCCGTCGAAATACATTTCGGTTATTTTTGTACGGATGATCAGCTGTAAGAAATCATCTGTGGCAATCAAACCAAGTATTTTTACCCCCATTTCTCAAAGTGAACGTATCTGAGTGTTCCATGCAAGATGGACAAGCTAATTTCCCTGCAGTCATCCAACCAGACAACATCTCGTAGGCTGGAAAGTCATTAACAGTCCACAATAAGACAGCTCTCAATGTGAAATTTTGTTTCGTCGACACATCATAAGCGACGACACCATCCCACAGTTCTTTTAGCTCGTCTATTAGAGGTTGTAAATACACGTCTATCCTCTGTTTAGGACTCTGAGGACCAGGAATAATGCATGTAAAAAACATATAAGGTGCGGACATACAAATCCCAGGTGGCAAATTATAAGGTGTTATTGTTACCGGCCAACATGAATAAGGAACTCAAGTTTGACCATATGGTGTAAAACCATCTGCGCATAATCTGAGCCTTATGTTCATTTGGTCCCTAGCAAAATCAGGATGCTTACGATCAAAATGTTTCCACGCTTCACCATCCGATGGGTGAAGCATTACACCTTCAGAAGTATTATGCTGTGCATGCCACTTCATCTGCGACGCTGACCCTATAGACGAGTATAGTTTTTTAAGCCTTGGAATAAGAGGCAAATAATGCATTCTTTTCACAACGACTTGAGACTTGTTAGTCACTCTATATCGTTCGGCCCCACAAAACTTGCATTCATTTAGATTGATGTCCTCGCCATAATATAACATACAACCATCACGACAACAATCTATTTTAGTTGAGCCAAGACCAAGTTTACTGACCAATCTTTTTGTCCTATAAAAATTTTCAGGAATACGAGCCCCAGTTGGTGTGACCTCTTTTAAAATATCTAGAAATACATCAAAACATGCTTGTGAAATATTGTGGTCGGCTTTCAGATTCAACAATCTAACAGCAAGTGATAGTTCCGAATGACTTTCACACCCAGGCCATAAGGGTTGGCTCGATGCGTTTAGTAAGTCATAAAAATCTCTTGCTTCTGGATTTGGTGCCTCTTCATTCTGCTCAAATCCAATATTGCCATACTCAGTTGCAGCTGCATCATAAACAAACTATTCATATTGCGAAGCAAATGTTGGTTCAGGATCCACAAAATGAAGACCTTCATTTGGGATGCTTGTCGAAGGCGCTCCTTCGCCTAAATCATCCCATTCCCAATAATTGGGTTTGAAACCCTTTCTATATAAGTGAACTTTGACAGTCTCTATCGTCTGTAACTTTGTGCTAGCACATTTCAAACAAGGACACCTAATTGCTCCCTCCCGCTGAAATAGTAAAGATTGACAAGCCACAGTAACATAATAGTCAACGCCATCTATAAATTCTTGTGTCAAGCCTCTACGACCATGATTATTTCTTTTGTACATCCATCGACGATCGTTCAAGTATGACATAATGACTGCATTATTTGCAAATCATAAAAAATTTCAGTCATACAAAATGAATAAGAACAGATTGTTTAGCTAATGTTTACTAATCATACTGCTAGATATAGAGATAGCATATAATAAGTATATATAACAGTTTTGGCCCTTTTTGCTCATGATCGTTTTCCATCAAACAAAAAGGAGGAAAAAAAATATTACAACTATAATTCTAAACTATAATTCTAAATATAATTCTAAATATTACAACTATAATTCAAATGCCACGCGCGGAGGGCGGCCGGATCTGGCCGCCGCACGGAGGGCGGCCGAATTTGGCCGCCGCGCGGGGAGGGCGGCCGGATCAGGCCGCCGCGCTCGGAGGGCGGCCGGATCTGGCCGCCGCCGCGCAAGGGCGGCCGGATCTGGCCGCTGCGCGCGGAGGGTGGCCGGATCTGGCCGCCGCACGGAGGGCGGCCGGATCTGGCCGCCGCGCGCGGAGGGCGGCCGGATCTGGCCGTCGCACGGAGATGGTCGAAGGAGAGAAAAATTATATATCAAAGGAGGCGGGGATCGGACCTACCTGCGTCGGAGATGGTCGACGGCGAAAGCTTCGGGCGGGAGGTGGTCAACGGCCGGACGAACGGCGGACAAAACGGGCGGCGGCGGACGGACGTTCAAAACGTTCTAAGTAAGAGTGCGGTCGGGTTTTTATATAACCACTTTTCGACGGTCGAAACCGTCGCAACATAGGTAAATATAATATTATATTAATTCGCATTTCGACGGCTCCAATCCGCTGGAAAACCGTCGATAGTTTCGACGGTATTAAACCGTCAAAATATCGACGGTTTTAGCCGTCGATAGTTTTGACGGTTCTTTAAACCGTCGAAATATCGACGGCTACCGTCGATAGTTTTGACGGTTCTCTAAACCGTCGAAATATCGACGGTTTTAGCCGTCGATTCCCTTAATGATAAATTTTTAAAAACATCGACAGATACATAGTTTGTGTAAATTATAAATTTCCATTTTCGACGATTGAGGCCGTCGAAAAAAATTAAGGTAGGATATTTTATTTAAATACTATCGACGGTTATGACCGCCGAAATATCGACGGTTGCTTTGAACATCGCAAATTTCGACGATCAAAACCGTCGATAAGTTCAATAATTATGCGCAACCAGTGTTGAAATTTTTCGACGGTTCAGACCGCTGGAAGTTTCGACGGTTAGATAAACCGCCGAAATTATCGACGGTCATAACCGTCGAAGTATAAATATTTTCGACGGAATCTTCCGACGAATTTATCACCGTCGAAATTTTAGACGGGTTAAACCGTCGAAAATTATCTGACGAAAATATCGACGGTTTAGAAGATCCGCCGAAAAAATCGTCGATATTTAAGACGAATTTCGGGCCGTCGAAAATGGACCGTCGGAAATACGACTTTTTCTTGTAGTGCTACATAATCTTCTAAAATCGTAAAATTTTAAATTTTAAATTGAGATATTGATAATCTTGACTATGAATAACTATATATTCTACGGCCAGGGAATGGGTTTCTATTGATAAAAAAAAAGAAGAATCTACTTAAACCGGTGGTTATCTCAAAACTATCGTGGAATTATATTAGACACCTCAATTTTGGTACTTCGTCATATGGTATCAGAAAGCAGGGACGCAGACGTGCATGCATGCATGCTTTGAGATGAATCAGCTGACCTCAATGAAGACGAGGAGGGCCTTGAACGACGGCGTACATGATGCCGGTGTTCGGCGGGTACATCTCGACGTCGCCTTCGTTCCCGTTGTAGACGAAGATGGGGGAGCCCCGGCCGTCCCAGTGGGTGCTGTTGATGAGGTACCTCTGCTGGAAGGTGGCGTAGCTCTGGGGGTTGAAGTTGAAGTGATCCAGCGTCTGGGTGAAGTACCTCGTCTCGTACAGAGAACGATCGTACGCCGACAACTTCTTGCCGTCGGCGGGACGAGGGGTCCATCTCGTCCGCAGCCGGCCGAGATGCGAGAAGCTTCCGGCCGGAGATATGGCCGCTGCGCCGCAGGAAGGGAGGAGGGGACATGGAAGAACAACAAAGGAAGCCAAGATGAGAAGATGCAGAGCGACTGCCCTCAAGGCCTCCATGACGTTTCGACTTGGAATGGGGCGAAGAGAAGTAGATTTGTCTCGTCTGGCCGCAGAGCAGACAGCAAATTAAAGCTAGAAAATGAAGCTACTAGGGGTGGACTCCTCGCAGCTCCTCGCAGCAAAGGTTCTAGAGTTCTAACTTTTATGAATACCAAATATTTTTATTAAAGTCTCATCCATCGTTAATTGCTGCTCAAGACGACATCAAGTTAGACATAATTCAAGGACGAACCTACATATATTTTAGAGAGGACCTTAGCCCCCTAAGTTTTTAAAATTTTATTAATTACAAATATAAATTTAAAATTTTTTGAATTAAAATTAATTTCAGCCCTGCTCAAATATTGGTTTGGATGTAATTTTTCACAAGTGTTGTTTAATCTTAGTGGTTGGCTAGTGTGATGGTTAGAGAGGTCTTGGCCTCCTCTTTTTGCCTTTGGGTCCGTCTCGGTCGGACTCAACGGTGAGTCGATACTCTAACATGTGATCAATGCATTTCTTAGCGTCGCATGAGTTGGACGTTTGCGTCACTTCAACACTGAGGTGGCAATTAAAAAAATCTAGAAAATGAAGCTATGATAATTAAGAATACCGTGGAGCTCAATATATGGAATGTATAAAATACCATTTTTAGCGGAATAATATTATAATTTATTTATGAGATATTAATTTTTTGTCATCTCCATTCAAATATTTGGGCACCATGGAAATATTTATTGTCTAAGGTGGTAGGTGGAACTCCAAATCACTATCATCTTTAACTGAATTAATTTGATTATCACACATATATAGTTACGAGGGAGATGGAGGCAACGACTCTATGCATGACTTGCTCAAAAGAAAAAGGGCAAAAAGCAAACTCACATGGAGGCAACTCATTGTTGATATTATCAAATACATTTTTTTAAAAAAAAATTGTTCCAAATTAGTGTTGAACTTCCTTTTGTAATATCTTTCGGTCTAATAAGAATAACAATACATTGAAATTTTAAAAGAATTTTATAATTGAAATAATGTTAAAAAATAAAATAAGTAGTAAATAACATGGGATATAAATAATCTATTTACTAAACATAATGTAAGAGCAAACCAAATGGTCAAGTAGACTTAATAACTGTGAAACTTATACCATAGAAAACAATAAAGATAAAAATAATCTCGAAAAGAGATGATTAATTTTTCATAATTATAAGATCTATTTTTTCTTTATGTTGTAGTTTTTTTCCCTATTGAGGGAACATACAATAAATTAGACGATAGAAGGGAACCATCTATGAAGAAAATAAAATGACAAAAAAAAGGATTTAATGGGTGCTTCCAAAATTTGGACCGCACGGATGGATCTACGGAGAGATGTCGCGAGCGTTGGATGCGAAATGGACGGTTGGATTCACAGTCGCATTATTTTTTTTTCTCGTCCTCATCTGCCACTGCCAAGCTCTTCACAGGTCCTCCGTGGCCTTCCAACACGACCAAGCATGAGTAGCAACAACCCTGTCCTCCTCTCCTCCAAACCCTCACGCTCATGTCGGCAAACCCACTGCACACCAAGTCCCCGGCTGCCACCAAGCACAAGATCATCTTCCTGTGTCCTCGGAACGTTCCAGTGGCTTGCCATCGACCCGCTGCGCCCTTCCCAGACGACGACCGACCGGTCGCAAGCTCTGGAGTACAGCACTGAGCCGTCGGCGCTCAGCGCAAGCGCGTTCACCGCGGACTTTTGCCACTCCGGTGTTTGCACCATCGAGTGCCTCGTCGCGGCCTGGTAGCACCCCCACACCTTGATCGTGGTGTCCGCCGAGCCCGTGTAGACGAGTTCGTCCGGTGACGCGACGACGGCATTGATGGCGTCGTGGTGAGCGCTGCCGAAGGACTCCACGCAGTTGACGCGCCAGACCTTGGGCGTCCTATCACAGGAGACGGAGTAGAGCAGTGACCTGTCACAAGAAATCGCGAGGCCGGACACGGCGTCGACGTGGTTCACCCACTTCTTGTGCCGCTGCACCTGCACATAGTTACCGGGCGTTAGGAGGCTCAGGAATCGTTCCGCGGCGGTCAGCCATCTCTTCCCTCCCTGAACCGTCCCCTTCCTCCTCCACCAGTGCCTCGCGGCCCTCAAGGGCCACTCCTCCTACGTGTCCGCCCTTGCAGTTCATGGCGACCTCCTCTTGAGTGGCTCCTCCGACCACCGCATTAGGTTGTGGCATTTAGACGCCTCCTTCGATTCAGAGACGCCCGCTTGCTTCGCCATGGCAGCCGCCAAAAGCCTCGTGAAGGTGCTCGCGTTCTCAGGACATTGTGCTCACCAGGATGGGAGGGCTCGAGGAAAAAATATGAATGCTCCTGTGAATCCAATCGTGTCTTCCACATCCAACGCTCGCGACATCTCTCCGCAGATCCATCCGTTGATGATTGATCGTGGGGTCCAAATTTTGGAAGCAGGTTGACCCCATTAAATCCAAAGAAAAATTAAACGAAAGAAAGATTGTGCTGGGAAAAAAACATGAAGAATATGATTACTTCTTGGATTATTCACACCTTTGAGAAGTTGGGATAAAGAAGATTAAATGATAAAGAAAATAAAAGTAAGAGAAGAAAGGTGTGTTGGTATAAATATTATAAATGTTGATCTGCCACTATGTCCTGGTTATAATTGTTGAACTGTCACTATGTCCTGGTTTGCCTTTGAACGGATGAATACATTAAACACCTCTCCCTTTACTTTCTCTTTCAAGAAATACATCCAAGTTTTTTTCGAAAAATTAAGGGACAAGAAATATCAAGAACTACTTTCTATATCAGAAATTTGGTAAAACCGCAAAAGGTCAATATGAATATGATCGATAATACTTTTGCCTTTACAAGCTACAATGTTGAAGAAAAATCTCTTATTAAAAATATAATGGTCACATTTATACCAACACACTAGCCAAACAAAGACCTCTATGATCAAGAATAAAGAATTCTCTCTTTGAAATATCACCAAATCTCAAATACCATAATTGTGTATCACGTGAACGATAAGATTGACAAACAAGGATGAGATAATAATGATGGATGACGCATACATATTTATATGTTTTGCATATGTCATTTAGGTTAATTTTAATATATTTTTATTTTTTAAAATTCTTTTGAATAGAAGATACACACATTTTAATTTATTTTATTCTTAGGTTCATTTACTTTGGATGTGCAAAGTGATCAAATTTGTAAAGTTTTCAAAACAAGGCAAGATCGTTATATATCGTCATGTTATAGTAGAACCTGGATTGGGTTATAGTCACATTTTGTTCTAAAATAAAATATGCATAAAACCTAGTCCTAGTCGAAATTTTTTTTGATCCTGAGTAATACAATTAGTCAAATATGATGGACGACTATGATTTTTCAAATGATTTTTACACGAATTTATGTATTTTTTGATCCTGAGTAATACAATTAGTCAAATATGATGGACGACTATGATTTTTCAAATGACTTTTACACGAATTTATGTAGAACTAGCTCAAAAACCTAAAAGTCATCATCCCTATAAATGCTAATGTACCACAACTCCATAAGAATAAACTATCTTAGAGTTTGAAGTCCTAGTCAAAGTTGACATGAGGGAACAAGTTTCACACCATTGTGAATAAAAGGCATTGTCCAATATATAAGATTTTGATTTTCAATCTTTTTATTATATTATTTTCCTCAGTTTTAAGGCCAAGTTATTAATTTCTGCAATAGTTACATCATTATGGAAAGACCGAACTTGAATTCAAATTTCTCTTAGTTTATTTAATGATATAGAATTTTGTAAACTTATTAAGGTCTCTACTTAATATTTTTATTATAATTGGATAAGTTTATGTATTAAGTATTAGCAAATCTATAGTAGTTATGTATGAATTTGGAGCCCTAGACACATGTGACATAAGAGAATAAATTTTATTGGGCGTAACTACAAATCAATTCAATAATTAAAGTTTTCGATGTATTCTTGGCCAAGGCGTTGTCCAATACTCGGGAATTGATTTAATATTTTTATTATATTAGTTTCTTCAATTTTGATGTCAAAACATTAGTTTATGGAATAATTTTTGAACTTGAATCCCGATTTCTTTTAGTTTATTTTATGATTTAGAATTTTGTAAACTTGTGCATGGCCTCTACTTATTAGCATATCCACATTAGTCATGCATGAATTTTGTGCATGATAATTGATCGAATGCGGGTCAAAATTTATTAACCTAGAACATAGATCACATTTTGATCAACCGCATGGCCAAGTTCCAAATTCAACTCATGTCGCATCTTACTGACCTAAGTCGGGTTGGGTTCTGCCATACTCAAATTAGGTTTTGGTAAGTTTATATGATTCCATCAATTATAAATTATTAGTTATTTTAGTAATGAATAATATACATTTCATTTGAAAGTATTACAATTAAGATAAATCGAAGTCGACTTATTTAACTACTTTTATTTATTATTACTTTAGGGAAATTAGGTTATCTTAACTGAAACCTATACTCTTGACAATATTTTCATCACTTAAATTCTAAACAAGATTTTATTTTTCTATTAAGAGATAAGGCAAGATCAAAAGGTCTGAAATCTAATTTTTCTCTCTCATTACTAAAATACTCTAATATTTGATATTGTCGTCATCATCATTTTATTTTATTCCAAATCACAAATTTATCTTTTATCCAATTAATTAAGGACATAATGGGTATCCTCCCCCTTTCAAAGGGGGAGAATCGCACCCCCCACCCATGCGCGTTCATCGACCACGGATCCAACGACCCTACCAAGAAGGGGCAGTTCAGGGTACATTTTTCGCGTTTCAGTTTTAAAAAAAGAATCATAGAGGCACAAAAATTGATTCAATTGGTTGGCTCTTATTAGATTCTCACTTCGAGTTTCAATGTTTACTATTCATACGAAGTGAACGAGGAGGCACGAAGAGGAGGCACCAACTTCGTTCCACCGTCTCCTTGTCCATTTGTGTTCAGACACTCCTCCTCCAGTCGTGGTCACAGTGACGACAAGTGGTGTTTCGTGCGCTAGCTTCACATACGCCCCCTCATCTATTCGATTCACCAGCCCTTCGCTTGTTCGTGGTTGAAGTGGTGGTTGTCGGATGTGATCCGCATCTTGGATTGGTTGCCATTGTAACGTCGGCTCGTCGGCAGAGCTCAGGCCATTCTGATCGTATTGGAAGATCTTGAAGGAGAAGCCAGTGGGCCATCTTTTGAAGAATTCCCTTTTGGTCGTTTGTGGTTGGCAACTCGGCTCGGCCATTTCCAACATTCCATAGGAGCGAAAAAATAGCAAAAAATAGAGAGATATTTTTACTAAAACTCGAGCAACTATTATATAAAATGTTCATTTTGTATATGATGATATTATTTTAGTTTTATTATGCAAATTAATTATTGATTATGCAAATTAGGTGAGAGAGGTACTAAATTAGTCTTGCTGAAGCCAAGAGTTGATTATGCAACTAGGATATCAATCACCTGCTATTTTGCTAGATATTATTTTAGTTCAAATGTTCAGTTTGGATGTTAGTACATGACTTAAGATTAGTTTGAAATTCATATATTTCATTTCAATTTTAGTCCTCTTATATGATTAAAATTGCATGTTTGTTAGATAAAGGGTATGGAATCCCCTGCGACAGTAGACTATCGTAATTGGGGGACGATGGACATGAGACACGTTGATGAGGGTGAGAGTCATCAGCAGATGGCAAAGACGAAGTCTCAAGAGGCAGATGTTATTAGTGATTACTGTTGATGATGTTGAGAAATCAAATAACGATGAAGTACATGTAGATTATGTGAATACCTACGAGGTACCAAAATTGTTCGTTGGCATGACATTTGACACTGATGAAGAAGCCTACAAATATTATAATATGTATGCCAAATTAGTTGACTTTTATATTAGGAAACAAACTTTGCATAAGTCCAAGAATATGTTTGTTCTAAGGAAGAGCATAAGAGATGAAGCAAGGTACTAAAAAGGTGTTTACACAAAGACGAGAAGTTAGAGATAATTGTCATTCCCACTTATATGTTGGTCTTAGAAAGAATGAAAGTGAATAATTAAAAAATTTGTGGAAGAACATAATCATCCTTTAACAACTCCATCCAAAGTAAAGTACTTGTGCTCACAAAAAGAAATTAGAGCAACTTCTAAAGAAACTACAATGAACCTACGTGAATTAAGTATGAGGTCATCGAGAATAGCCAGAACAGTGAATATATCTGGTGAACCACTCATATGTTTGGTTACTGAACAAGTCAGCATAGTCCAATTAATTGATCAATTGAATTTTCATAATCAGTTGGGCAATTTGATATATATTTTTTTATTTTTTGCATTGTAGCTCATGATGTATGAAATTCAATGTATGACTTTGATATCTCAACATCTATGTTGAACTTGGCACTTTTATCTATGTTGTATCTCCTCAATGCATGTGGAACTTAATGTATGACTTTTGAACTCAATGTATCTCAGCATCTAGATAGTAGAAAAGTTGTGTACATGATAGAGAAGTAGCAAAGGAGCATATAGAACTTGGTTGAGGCTTCTCTGTTTCATGGTCGTCGTGATCACCTCATCAATGCCTGACCTCTATCACCGATAGTACATTGGTCCCCCATCATTCTTGTGTTTGTCTAGTGTGTGGTAGATAGATTAATGTGATATCACCTTCCATGTTTGATTTTCCATTTAGCAACGACAGTGCCTTGTTTGTTTATGTAATACCCTAGATTTTTAGATTAGGAGTAAATTAGTAAAATTGTTAAAAAGAACTAATCTTCCCTGTATAAAGGCCTAAGACTCCCTTATTTACCTCATTTCTCTATCTGAACTCTTGATGACTAGGGCTGAGGAAGGAGATCTTGAGGAGAGAGGAAGAAGAGGAAGAGGAAGAAGGGGAAGAAAGAAGACAGGGATCCACTAAGATCAAAGTATGTAAAGGGGATCCAACCCCTCTCTCCCCTTTCAATGGATTTTATTGTATGAATTGAGAGATTTAAGAATACTCTAGTTCTTAGTAGAGATTTTGATGAGGGATTTGTCGTAGTTCATTAGATTTTAATTGTATTATATGTTCATATTAAGATCGATCCATGTGTTAGGACTTTAATTGGAAAAATCATATTCTTAAACTGGAAGTCTATATCTTTAAAAATGTATAATCTTGCATATTTTTTATGTGCTTTATGATACTTTATTGCCTGCAAAACATGTATGAATCTCTCATAATGTTGAAGATGATTTTTCCTAAAAAATTTGATCAAATCGGGGCAAAAATAGAGTGAAATCGGGCTGAAAAGGAGCGACGACGGCCTCTGATTCCTTGAAAGATTTAATTAAAAATGAGGAAAAATTTATATATGTTAAAATAAAATTATGAAAAATAGAGTGAATGATATGAAATAAATATGTATAAAATGTCATGCATCACCTAGATATACGAATTGCATGGACAGCCGTAACTAGGTTATAATTTGAAGACTGAGCGATATAAACTGTTTGATGATTGTGATAATAATGAACCCAATTAAAAAATATTGTTACTTGTCTTCCCTCAAACTGATGATAGAAAATATTGTGCCTTGCTCCATTGTATTAGAATTTTCCTCGGGAAATTATTGTATCCTACACCTTGCAGTTAGCATTTCCTAGGGGAATAACTGTATTTTACTGGCAACAATATGTATATTCCTACCCAACATTGAGTGACGAAGCCTCGGCTCCAAGGCCTAGCTAGTCTATTGGAGGGCAATGACTTGATTCTTCAATTACTAACTGAACTGAAAGAACCGATGACCACGAAAGTGGGATCCAAATGGTTATGAAGCAACCCTTAGGATAGGACCGAGGCAAGCTAAGGACAAGTGCTAATCACTTGATATGCCTATGACATGATTAAATTATTTACATGTCAATTATATTACTATTACTTATGACCTTACGATATGAACCAATGACATGTACAATTTATGATTATGACATAACATGCATATATGTTTCTTTTTATTGTGAAACTATCATATACATATGTCATGTAGTATCCTGCATAGGATGCATCACATACACTGCATGATCTTTACATATTCTAATTAGAAACCTGCATCCTGGATTTGTGCAGGTAACTAAAATACTTAGATGGATGACTGATCAACTCATGATGGCGAAGTTGCACATGGCATACGAATTAAGTCATGAGTCTCTAGAGTTCTATTTAGAAGAGTTTTATGAAACAATGAATATTTTTCCTATTTCTATGACGTGATGATGAAACTATTTTGTTAAAGTCTTTCGCTCGATTATTAATTGCTTTTATCTTATTTTTATGAATGATGATTTTCGTTGCTATATATGAATCATTTTATTTTAATGATGTTATGACGAACGGGCTACCACTGCCGAAATGACTTATTTGCACTTAGCTTTTAAGTTAAAAATTTTGGTGCGTTGCAATTTGTATCAGAGCGTGCTTAGAACAAATGTTAAGTATGTTATAGAACTTTTAAGTGTCTAAGTCCATGTGCAACCGTCATGAGTATCATCCAAGGTAAAGAGTACGTACGTTTTGTGCCATATGTTTGACTATTTATATTAACCATCTGATGTTGGTTGATTACTGTTATGTGAAGAATGGAAGTAAATTGTCCTCCAATGAGAATGAGAATGCTAATGATTACATTCAAGTGTGATAGTATTGTCAAATTGACTCAAGGCAATATGTAACATGAGATGTGTGAATCTCATTGTAAATTTAAAGAATGATGAACATGTAGCAAGAAATTGCCCAAAGTTGCATACATGATTGTTCATGAAAATGGAATAAGTTTTCAGGATGTAAAGACTATGAAATGACTAAGAGAACTATGGTGAAATTTAATTTTCACAAAGTCAAATAGAAAGTTCACCGACCAATAAGATGATAAGTATGAGGTGATAGTTTGTTATTACAATGCCACTATGGAGGGTCTCCACTAGGCAATACCTCCCAGAGACACCGATAATGATAAAGGGAGATAATTACTTGGCTGAACTCATAGTGTTACCTATGGTGGACCATGATGTCATATTGGGCATGGATTGGTTTTCATACCATTGATACATATATGATGTGCCGAGAAAGGAAGATCAATATCTGATAATTCTAGGATCTTTCGCGGAATTCCATCTAAGGAAAGAAATATGATGATCTCTTCGGCCAAGGCAACAAAGATGCTAATAAGTGGTTGTGGAGGATTCTTGGCGAGTGTCATCAAGGGAGAATTTCAATCTAAGCCACTATAGGAACTTGAAGTACTGAAGGATTTTTCCAAATGTATTTTTCGATGAACTTCTGAGATTACCTCCGAAAAGATAGATTGATTTTCATATGGAGTTGATGCTAGAGACGATCCCAATTTCCAAACCTCCCTACAGGATGGCACCAATAGAGATGAAGGAACTGAAGGCACAATTGCAAGAATTACTGGACAGGGGTTTCATCAGGCCAAGTGTATTCCCTTGGGGTGCACATGTCCTATTTGTGAAGAAGAAGAATAGATCATTGAGGCTATGTTTTAACTACATGATGCTCAATAAGGTGATTATCAAGAACAAATACCTTTTGCCTAGAATAAATGACCTATTTGACCAACTATCAACAACATTAGTTTTATAAAAAATTGACTTGAAAAGTAGATACCATCAGCTTAGAGTGGCTGATGAAGACATAGCTAAGACGTCCTTCAGATCAAGGTATGACTATTATGAATTTTTTGTTATTCCTTTTGAACTGACAAATGCTCCTGCAAAATTTATGGATTTGATGAAAATGATATTCAAGCCTCATTTGGATAGGTTTGTGATAGTATTTGTGGATGACATCTTGATATATTCATCATGTCCTGAAGAACACCACAAGCATCTACGAATTGTTCTGGAGACTTTGTGGCAACGTCAACTGCATACAAATTTTCCAAGTGTGTGTTCTAGTTGGAACAAGTGATGTTTCTGGGTCACATTATTTCAAAAGAAAGGATGAAGCAGTCATTAATTGGGAAAGACCAAAGACAGTGACTGAAATTAGTTGTTTATTGGGATTGACCAATTACTACAGAAGGTTCATTCAAGATTTATCCAAGATTGTTTCACTGATGACCAAGTTGACCAAGAAGGGGAAAGAGTTTAGCTGGAATCAGAAATGTGAGGAAAGCTTCTTGGAACTGAAGAAGAGAATGACTTCTGCACCAATGTTAACAATTCCTACTAGAATTAGAGGCTACACGATGTATTGTGATGCTAGTGGTACTGGACTGGGATGTGTACTGATGCAGCATGGAAGAGTGATTGCATATGCTTCAAGGCAACTTAAAACTCATGAGAGGAACTATTCCACTCATGATTTAAAACTGGTTGTTATAGTGTTTGCCTTAAAGATATGGTGTCATTATCTGTATGGAGAAGAATTTGAAGTCTACAGTGATCACAAGAGTTTCAAGTATGTGTTCTAAAAAAAACTCAACATGAGACAAAGAAAATAGCTGAAATTTTTGAAGGATTATGAGTTTAGTATTCTCTACCATACAAGGAAGACGAACTCAATAGCAAATGCTTTAAGTAGAAAATATGAAGGGTCAGTGGCATGTCTAAGAGTCTTCAAATGGACTCTAATTGAGAGAAGCTGATCATGCAATGTGTCATTCAGTTTGAATTGGTGACCAAGATAACATAGACACAAAAGAAAGATGCAGAATATAAAGATATGAAAGCTCTTTGTGAGAAGGGACACCCAAAGTACAAGACTGACGAAGATTGGACTATCAAGTTCTAGGGCAGACTGTGGATACCTGAGGACAAAGAACTTAAGGAAGAAATTCTGGCTGTGTCACAAGTTAGAATTTTTCATTCATCCAAGAACTATCAAGATGTTCAAAGACTTTCAGAGAACATTTTGGTGGAAGGACATGAGAAGAGAGGTGACAGAATTTATTTCTAAGTGCTTAGTCTTCTAATATGCCAAGATTGAGCACTAGAAGCCACCAGATTTACTAAATCCATTGCTCATACCTCAGTAGAAGTGGGAGGAGATCACAATGGACTTCATTATAGGTCTCCCGAGGACACAAAAAGGACATGGTCATCGCGGACAGATTGACCAGGTCAGCTCACTTCTTACCATATAATGTGAGACTAGCATGGTACAATTGTATGTAGATGAAATTATCCGATTACATGAGATTCTTATTCCAATTGTATCGGAGAGAGACCCGAGGTTCACAGTAAGATTCTGGAGAGGATTGCAGTATGCTTTCAGCATAAGGCTGCACTATAGTATTGCCTTTCACCCTGAGTGATTTAGAAAAGTGAAAGGACAATCCAAACACTAGAGAACATGTTGAAAGCATGTGCAATACATTGGCAAGGCAACTAGGATGCTCATCTCGACTTAGCTGAGTTTGCCTACTACAACAACTATCATTTCTCCATAAAGATAGAATCATTTGAAGTACTGTATGAAAGATCTTGTAGGTCTCCCACATATTAAAGTGCAGTTGGTGAAGAAAGACTACTAGGACTGAACTAGTAGAAAAGTATGCAGAGAAAAATGATCTGATCAAGAAAATGACGATGACAAGTCAGAACCGTCAGAAAAGTTATGCAGACAAGAAAAGAAGGAAACTGATCTACTAGGTTGGATACCATGTACTGTTGAAGGTATCTCCTACCAAAGGAGTCATGAGGTTTAGCAGGAAGGAAAATGATGCATGTAGAATTCATAGCAAACATTAGCAAGTGCATTAGTCGCTCAAGCAATAAAGTGAATGAGTATAGTTATCGTTCCCACGAGGACGGTTAATAACTTAGATTTTATTTTAACTTTATTAATTGAGAAATTAAGAAAATATATGATTTCAGATGTGAATAAAAAGAAAATAATAAAAATAAAGAAAATGATCACTTGGAGAAATAATGATTTGATGATTAAGGCATCTAAATATCACCACTAGAATGTAATGAATTTTCTCAACTTAGAATTAGTTGAATCAATAACAAAGTGAATTTCCAAATTTAGTTAACCAATATTTCAAGCTTTAACCACTATCTTAAGAAATAATTAAAATAAATCAATCCTTTTGATTTTTAATTTACTTAATTAAATCATAAGATGCATTCAATCGGAATTAATATTAAGGGTTTTCTCAAGTCACCTTAATAACTACACGAATTAGGTCTCTTTTGATTTCCCTAATTATGGCATGCAATAAATAAGATCAATCCTAAAAACTATTATGAAAATAATCACTTCTTCTCAGATAGCAATTAAATCACAAATCATGGAATCAAAGGAAAACATTAAACATGAAATTGCAATGCTATTAAAGATTCAAATCAAACTAATATTAAGAAAGACTTCAAAACATAAATAGGGTTCAACTAGAATGACCCTAATGAAAGAATAAATCTGAGAATAACAACATCAAATCTAATGTAAAAGATTGGGAAAAGAAAATGAAGAACTCTGACAGTCACTTTGCACGTGGTCTCGCGAGTTTCCGACAAAACTTCGCTATTGATCTCGATCTTCTCCTCTTTGTAGGCTTCAAATCTATGATCTAGAGATCCTTTTCCAGGCCCTCTTCTGCCTTCTTTTATAGATTTTCTCATCCCCGAAGGAAAGAAACAAAAAATATATCCAAAAAGTAGATAAAAATAACTTTAAAATGACTTAACAGACCATCGTCACTGCCGTGACAGAAGACTGTCAAGGCTGAAAATTACTTCCCTTCATTAATAAGGTTAGCCAATTTCTGCTGAAAATTATCTGTCACGGCCATGACAGAAACTGTCATGACCGTGATAGTAACTTAGCCAATTTTTTGACTGCTGAATCTTTCTGTCACGGCCATGACCAGAACTGTCATGGCCGTGACAGTGTTCTGGGTTGTTTTAGGCATTTTCTTCCCTTCATTTCGACGTTTTCTCGTATCCTGCCATGAATAATTTTCATATTTAGGTAGAAATCAAATCTAAAGGAAATTATATGAAAACAAATTAAAACTCTTCTTTTCTAAACATAAAAACATTTTAAAGTGTTAATCAAATGACCCAAACTAATGCATGATTTTTCGTGCATCAAATACCCCAAGCTTAATATTTTGCTTGTCCTCAAGCAAATTTTAGATAAGGCACAGTGCTTCATCACAAAACCAATACTTTTCTCCCACTGTTCTTTTACACAACCATCATTAGAGTATCTATTCTCAACCAATACCCAGCCTTGCAGAATTCTTAGCATTCAAACATGTCTTTCCTGCATATTTACGAATAATATTAGTCAATCTCATAAGAGTATCAATATTGAACCACAAGTTTTTAAGGAGCTTATTTTCATACTATTATCATTTCACATTCCAGCATTAATATTTTTTATTTTTTTTTTGAACTTAAGAATTTAGTAATCCTCCATATTACACAAAGTGGTCCATGTAACGGGCTTTCGACCAACGGATCCCAGAGCAGATACCCTTAGGTCGCCAGGCAAGAATCCCCTATGAATCTAATTACCCGAACACACCAAGGTTCCAGAGGATACTTTATACTTTTCACTTAACTGTTGGGGCTCAACTAGCCCTCTTTTCATTTTCACTTTAACATTAAACTCAATTAGCATAATTATAAGCTCCAAAAAGACTTAATGCTTTCAATAGAGATGCAATTATAATCAAGACTAACATCATAGTAAATAATAGAGAAATTCATCATTTAAAAGCTAGTCCTTCTACTTAGCAACAAACTCAATCCAAATCCCAATACACTAGTGATACCCGATAAAAAGAAATAGCGATTGAATTTCATAGATTAAGCGATATTCTGAAAATAAGCTTAAAGATAATAAAATAATAAATAAGAAGAAATGAGATGACACTTAAAATTTTTAAAATGTTCATAATTAGATGCATGCCAAACAAAATAAGATGATCGACTCAAAATGTTGAAAATAGACATGTCATGCAAATGAAATAAGATTAAGTCCCTCCCCCAAGCTTGAACATGACACTGCCCCTAGTGTTAGGACTGTGCACATGAAAACTACGAAATAATAATGAGGAATGTGGTAAAATGTAAAAGAAGTAGAGACAACCTGATGATTTCTAGGTCCTGCTGAGCAATTAAAAATATTTTGATCACACTGCTTGGGCCGTTCATAGGCTTCTTCTAGCATGATTTGGACTTCTACATTTCAGAACTGTCACGGCCTTGGCCTCCTGGAGCAAACTCTCAAAAACTAAAATTTTAATGTTAACTAATCTAAATTAAAGAATCCAATACTAATGCTAAACTAAAAACTAAGAGGACAAAAGTTTAAGAGTATAGTTCTAAGTTATAGTCTTTAGCTTGACTTTTACCCTTTTGTTACCTCAAGTGTCTGGAAGGGATTCGAAGTGACCTTTTTCCATCTTACCTCTTATGTAATTCTCGAAGCATTGTCCCTTCACTTTGAAAGAAGTACCTGAATCTTTTTGTGGAGCTTGATCCTTGGTTTTCCAATGCATCGAATTTTGTGCTGGCTGATGTGATGATGATGTGTTCCCTTCTACTAATGAATGATTTGGAGGTACCATTGGGATGGCTGTTGGAGTTTCCGAAGGCGGATCTCTTCTTCGCACTTGTCCATTTTCCATAATATATTCACTTGTCTCCTTGACCCTCCATTGAGTAGTCCATGTCTTTTGATAATAATTCTTCCTTGGTCTTCTTCTTCTTGAATTAAAATATTGCAAGTGACATGGGCATATAATAGGTGTAGAGTTGTCCCTAGTATTATTCCCCGAGGCATGAGCAATCTGAGGTGCCAACTCCACTTTCATCTCTAATTCTTGAAATTTTGCCTGCATAATATCAAATTTAACATTAAAATTTGGGAATTGAGGAGGAGAAGGAGAATTAATCGGTTGTTGATCCTTCAACTGTGCCAACTGTGATTGTAGATTGCTTATGAGTTGATCCTGTAAGATAAATCTTTTCTCTATAACTCCAATCAATTGGCACAACTTTTCTTTGATGTTGGAATTTGACTCTGACTGGGTGGATGCATGAACAACATTTTTCACTTGAATCTTAGCCTTCAATTACTTTACTTGTCCCAGCAACTTCATAAAGGTTTTTTCTTGAAGTTGAAATTTTTCTTCAGTCATTGTCATAAACTTTAACATCATGTCTTCAATTGTAGAATTTCCTTGTACCATGGGAATGAGTGGGATGCTGTTATTTGTAATTTGTGATATTTGTGCTTCATGATCCTCAAGCATCTTTCTTTGTTCTTCCAAACAGTAATCTCCCATAGTCTTTGATTTTGTTGTCATTTGTAGATATTTCATGGTCACACAAGATAAAGAGATATGAAAGTATGTGAATTAAAAAGAATCTGCGTGGAATTTAACAGAAAAATAAAAGCTCTCAAATAACAAATAAAATAAAAATAAAAGTTACTAAACGCGTCCCCGGCAATGGCGTAAAAAACTTGATGCATGTAGAATTGATAGCAAACGTTAGCAAGTGCACTAGTCGCTTAAGTAATAAAGTGAATGAGTAGAGTTATCATTCCCACGAGGACGGTTAATAACTTAGATTTTATTTTAACCTTGTTAATTTAGAAATTAAGAAAATATATGATTTCATATGTGAATAAAAAGAAAATAATAAAAATAAAGAAAATGATCACCTGGAGAAATAATGATTTGATGATTAAGGCATCTAAATATCACCACTATAATGTAATGAATTTTCTCAACTTAGAATTAGTTGAATCAATAACAAAGTGAATTCCCAAATTTAGTTAACCAATATTTCAGGCTTTAACCACTATCTTAAGAAATAATTAAAATAAATCAGTCATTTCGATTTTTAATTTACTTAATTAAATCATAAGCATTCAATCAGAATTAATATTAAGGGCTTTCTCAAGTCACCTTAATAACTACACGAATTAGGTCTCTTTCGATTTTCCTAATTGTGGCATGCAATAAATAAGATCAATCCTAAAAACTATTATGAAAATAATCACTTCTTCTCAGATAGCAATTAAATCACAAATCATGGAATCAAAGAAAAGTATTAAACATGAAATTGCAATGTTATTAAAGATTCAAATCAAACTAATATTACGAAAGACTCCAAAACATAAATAAGGTTCAACTAGAATGACCCTAATGAAAGAATAAATCTGAGAATAACAACATCAAATCTAATGTAAAAGATTGGAAAAAGAAAACGAAGAACTCTGACAGCCACTTTGCACGTGCTCTCGCGAGTTTCCGACAGAGCTTCGCTATTGATCTCAATCTTCTCCTCTTTGTAGGCTTCAAATCTATGCTCCAGGGATTCTTTTCCAGGCCCTCTTCTGTCTCCTTTTATAGGTTTTCTCGTCCCCCAAGAAAAGAAACAAAAAATATATCCAAAAAATGGATAAAAACGTCTTTAAAATAGCCTAACAGACCACCGTCACGATCGTGATAGTAACTTAGCCAATTTTCTGAGTGCCGAATCTTTCTGTCATGGCCATGACCAGAACTATCACGGTCGTGACAGTGTTCTGGGTTATTTTAGGCATTTTCTTCCCTTCATTTCGACGTTTTCTCGTATCCTGCCATGAATAATTTCCATATTTAGGTAGAAATCAAATCTAAAGGAAATTATATGAAAACAAATCAAAACTCTTCTTTTCTAAACATAAAAACATTTTAAAGTATTAATCAAATGATCCAAACTAATGCATGATTTTTCGTGCATCAGAAAAATTCTAGGTACATCGGCCCTTTCGAAATTTTGGAAAAGGTGGGAGAAGGAGCCTACAAATTTGCATTGCCTCCTTCATATGCCAAGATCCATAATGTCTTCCATATGTCTATGCTTCACAAATACACATATGACAACTTTCATGTGGTGGTGATTGAAGAACCAACGATCACGAAAGACCTCATTTACGAAGAGTATCCTACAGAGATACTAGAGTATGGTGAGCGTCATCTGAGGAACAAGGTGGTAAAGATGATAAATATTGCATGGAAGCACCTCAATCGAACTGAAGCAACAATTATTTGGTAAGCATTCTACTTTATGTTAAAATTTTTAAAATGAATGAACAATTTTAAAAATTATTTGGTAAGCGTTCTTCTTTATATTAAAATTTTGGGGGAGGATATAATACTCGTGATTTTTAAATCAGGGTAAATCAATAAAATTGTTAAAAAGCCCTAATCTCCCTTATATAAAAGTCCAAGACTCTCTTGTTTATCTCTTTTCTCCATCTGAAATCTTGACGACTATGGCTTGAGGAAGAAGATCTTGAGGAGCAAGGAAGAAGAGGAAGAAGGGAAAGAAAGAAGAGAAAGATCCACTAACATCAAGGTATGTAAAGGGGATCCAACCCCTCTCTGAGAGATCTAAGAACATCCTAGTTCTTAGTATGAATTTTGATGAAGCATTTACTATAATTCATTAGATCTGAATTGTATCATATGTTCATGTTAAGATCGATTCATGTGCTAGGACTTTTATTGGAAAAATCATTTCTTATGATTTGGGAAGAAAGGAACTCTAGATCTTTAAAAAATGTATGATCTTGCAAGTTTTTTATCTGCTTTATGATACTTTATTGCCTGCAAAATGTGTATGAATCGTTCATAATGTTGAAGATGATTTTCCCCAAAAGATTTGATCAAATCTAGGCAAATTAAAATTAGGCTAAAAATGAGCAATGGCGGCCTCTGTCACGGCCGTGACAGACCCCATCACGCCTGCGACGGACCCCAACACGCCCGCGACGAACCTCGTCATGCCCATGACGGACCTCATCACGCCTGTGATGAACTCGTCTCACCTGTGACAGAAGGCTGGGAAAGGTCAACATTTTGTCACAACCATGATGGACAACATCATGCCCATGACAGAAGGACAAAAAGAAGAGGTGAAATCTTAACGTTCGGTCATGCCCGTGACAACCGTTGTCATGGTCATGACATGTCAGCACAACCGCGACCATGTCTGTCATGGCCATGATAGCGGGGCGTAAAGAAATTGGATTTTTGTCACGGCCGTGACTAACCCTATGATGGCCGTGATAGACCGAAAAACTAATTTAAGTTATATTTAAGTGATTTTTAGGTATTTAATATGATGTAATGATGATTGATGATTGTATATGAATCTAGATACACGAATTGTATGGACAATCGTAACTAGGTTAAAATATGAAGACTGAGCAACATAAACTATTTGATGATTGTGATAATAATGAAGCCAATTGAAGAATATTATTACTTGTCACCCTCCAAACTGATGATAGGAAATACTATGCCTTGCTCCATTGTGTTAGAATTTCCCTTAGAAAATTACTATGCCCTACACATTGAAGTTGGCATTTCCTAAAAAAATAACTATATTTTACTAGCAACATGATATATATTCCCACCCACCTTCGAGTGACGGAGCTCGATTCTAAGGCCTAGTTAGTCCAACGACTTGATTATTCAATTACTGCTAAGATCAAGATTGAACTTAAAGGGTTGATGACCACGAAAGTGGAATCCAAAGGGTTATGAAGCAACCCTAAGGATAGTATTGAGGTAAGGTAAAGACAAGTGCTAGTCACTTGGTATGCTTACGGTATGACTGACGAAATGATAAAATTATTTACATGTCAATTATATTACTATTATTGATGACCTTATGATATGAACCAATGACATGTACATTTTATGATTATGGCATGGCATGCATATATGTTTCTTTTTATTGTGGAACTATCATATACATATGTCATGTAGTATCCTGCATATTGTGCATCACATACATTGCATGACCTTTACATACTCTAACTGAAAAACCCTGCACCTTGGATTTGTGCAGGTAACTGAAATGCTTGGATGGATGGCTAATCAACTCATGATGGTGAAGTTGCATATGGCATAGGAATAAATAAGTCATGAGTCTGTAGAGTCCTATTTAGAAGAGTTTTATGAAACAATGAATATTTTTCCTATTTCTATGACATGATGATGAAATTATTTTGTTAAAGTCTTCAGCTGGATTATTTATTGCTTTCATCTTATTTTCATGAATGATTATTTCCGTTGTTATGTATGAATCATTTTATTTTAATGATGTTATGGCGAATGGGTTAGCATCGTCGAAATGACCTATTTACACTCAATTTTTAGGTAAAAATTTCGGGGTGTTACAGGTTCTCCCTCCTCCAAATTTCATCTTAAAACAGTAGAGGTGCCCCTTGTTTACATTTATTTATAGTAATGCTTTCTTATCATTATTTAACACTATCTAATCACCATTGTCACTCATTTGATAATATAGATAATAAACCAACTACTGGCAACTAAATAATAAACCAACTAGATAAGAAAGTTGTGAGATAATATAGATCAATTGAGCTATGTTGATTTTCTCTTCTACTTTTTGTGTGTTAAAGCAACTACTGCCATGATGCCACCTGAAAAGGTTGAGATGAATGCTAATATGTTGTGAAATTATGTCCTTTATTACCTACCATACCACACAACAAACTAATAAATCATTACATCTAACTATAAATGACAGGAGTACAAATCAACAAAAGCCATGTTAATTAGATCAACTAGACATATATAGCTAGAAGAACAAGAATTAAACAAACAAATTTACAAAGGAAGTTCATTCCATTCTTATTAATTCTAACTTCATCTTTATTTAAATTTGCAACCTCCATCTTATCAATTTTTTGTAACAACCATTAATAACTCGTTTAGATCTCGGTTCCAATGATGGATCTAACCAATGTGCAAGCTCCATGTTCCTGTAAAAATGTTTTGAAATAAAAGTTCATTCAAACTCATTCAGTAAAATGGGCAACCATAAAACTCATGTGCAACCTAAAGCAACTTAGATCTACAATAGGATTGCAAAGCAACTAAGACCATCTAATCAGGTAATTTATATCATCTAGAGATGCAGACATTCAACATAAAATGATGCAACAAGCGAACATCTAGCATCTAGCATGAAATCCCTACTTGTAATGGTTCTTATAATGAAACATTCAAGAAACAATTTTCCTACTTCTAATAGTTCTAATTATCTTCAATTAGCAATCAAAACTTCAATCCTTCAACTTACTCCAAATAAATACATAAAACTAAATTTCTCAGTTAACATACATTCAACAAAGTGCTGGTGAAAACTAAAAATTGTGGCACAATAACTTCAGTTTACATATAAATACCCAAAGGTAAACTAAGAAACATAGATAAAAGTTACCAAGATGACCTCTAAAGAAATCTACCAAGATCACATCAGGCAATGCCCATGTTTGAGGTTTATTCAAGTGATGCACGTGGAAAAGACCAAGTGCAGAGATACAACTATCACAATATTAGTACTGTTTAAATTATCCTGAAGAAAATATAGAGCTCCAAAATGTGAAAGGAAATAAATATTACATAAGTCTATCATAAGCTTTTTGATGGGGCAAATGATGACTATTCAAGCTCAATGGGCATCATTATTTTTAGCAGGCAACACTAGGAGGTGGATCGGTTTTGATGACGAAAGATTCATGGAAAAACTTTGGGTAGGAATAAAAAAAATTGAGCATCATACAAGAATCGAAGAGAAAAAAATACACGTGGGATGAGAGATATCCGGTCACCCTGGGAAAAAATCATCGATCTGATGGGTAGCTGTTGAACGACAATGACAAATCACTAGCTTCACACAATGTGCTGTAGGTGATGATGTGGCAGTTAGGTAGATAATATCGGCAGTTAGGTAGATAAATTATCTTCTAATCTTCTATATCTTAATTTAATGGGGGAGGATATCCATTATATTAATTAATTAATTAATATTAGAAGATAAAAAATTACTAGCAATGTAAGAGCTAGAAATTTGTTAGCATCAATGTTAATAATCAATATTCTATGATATGAAAGAATTTGTTAGTACGAAGCTCCATTGCTATTAATCACAAATGAAACATTATTTAATAGTCCAACTTTTGGTTAAATTATAATAAAACCAATTAGTTATAAGGTTATAAGGCTAACTCATGATTTATAAATGTTGATATTAATCACATTTGAAGTATATTAACATAGCAGCCCAATGTGTATATATATATATATATATTAATATATATTCTGCACATATATATATATATATAGTATAAATAAATAAGGAAAGAAAACAAGATATTAAGATTGAATCAATATTTTAAATTAAATGGTGAGCTGCCACATCATCATGAGTTGGCATCCATACAAAATAATAATTACTATTATATTACATGGATATATATATATTATCTGATAGTATATATATAGAGAGTGAGAGAGTGAGAGGATTTTATTTCTTTTGTGTCGGCCAACAAAGGAAAGGAGGGAGAGGGATAGAAGGCATATCTTGGCTGGGTGAAAGAAGGGTGTTGTTATTTCCTTCATTGCTGCCGGCCTGATGGAAAATAAGAGAAGGAAATGAGGAAGAGAAAAAGAACGATAGGAAAGAAGAATTGAAAAGAGAAGTGGGAATAAGAAGAAAATAAATTATCTCCTTTGTGGCTGGCCGAACCAAAGGAAGAAGCAAACTAAGGGAATAGCAAGAGAGATTAATAAGGTATGTAGGGTGGATTCTTTCTAATATTTTGATGATTGAATTCATTGTAGTAATTCAATTAAATGACTTATCTAATGGAATCAAATATGGTTATGAACCTGTGCTTGATGTTTTCTCACAGGGCCTTATATTGCAATTATTAAATAAATATCGAAGTGATTGGAAAAATATGAAATTTGTACCTTCAGAAAGTCCAGTTTTCATAGGATTTGGAATCATCACAAAATCATATCTATATAGTAAGTTATCTGCAAAATAGTGAGTGTCTCACATGTTGGTTCTTGGAAATAATATGGTTAGCTTGTAAATTATACCCTTATCACTATAGATTATATAAAATTCTGAAATTTCATCTATAAATACTTGTGGAAGTCTACTATTCATTGCATTTGGAATTGAAGGATGCCTACATAGAAAGTTATGTATGAAACCTTAGGAGTCACTCATGTTGTTTCCAGAAAGAGGTTAGTCTGAAATGATAATTCGGTCATAAATTTCACACTTAGAGTTTCATATTATAATTCAATGAATAGAATTATATGCCTGTAATCTTTCTGTAACAATTGGAAGTTCTGAAAAATAATATGTGTACTAAGAATTATAAATTTCATAAAGCACAATCCACAGTCTGCCAGTTTCATAATCATGACAGAACATCTCTGGATTTAGAATGTTTGGTAGATTAATATAGAATGAGGAAAATTATAAGGTCGATATTATTTCAATCTCAACAAGTCTTGTTTCATTAGAGATTTCATTTCATGTGATAGGATGTGAATTTCTAAAAGTTATGAATTTTAGACTATGCACTATACAGTTTGTAAGGGTTTTAACGTGAAGTAGAATATATTTAATTACAAAATTTTCTAAGGTCATTTAGTAATGAGTTAGATTATGAGTTTTATAATGATCACAGTTGATGATGCCTTCTGTCCCTGAAAATTGATTTCACGTTGATAGGAGTTATACACTAATTGCTATACCTTCTATACTCTATAGTGCGCAATCTGTTATATGTAAATAGAAACAAAGTGTTTGTGCTTAAATGACCATATGATATGTGAACTTAGAAATTGATTAATGGTTTTCTTTGATTATATGATATATGATATGATATCAAATGATATGTTATATGAATAGGTGCTATGCGCAATTATCTATTACAAGAGCTTATATGGCATGATATGACGTTATATGATATGATATGACGTGATCGAAAATGACACAACTTGACATGATATGTTATAAAATGACATGCTATGATACGATACGATAGGACAAGATATGATATGTTTAGGTCATGCATATACATTGCATCTCATTATCATGCATTTGTATTTTCTCTGCCGGGATGATATGTCTTATGTAGTAAAGGTACCCCATTTTCATGAAATGACATGATATCCTACGGAATAATATATGTTCTCCGGCAGGAATGATATGATGTCCTACGGAATAATATGATACATCTCATCGGGATGATGTCTTATGCAAGGAAGGTACTCCATTTTCATGGGATGATATGATATCCTATGGCATAATATATGTTCCCCGACAGAGATGATATGATATCCTACGAGATGATATGATGTGTCACACCCAACTCCGTGACTAAATTCTAATCCCAATTATCGTAATCTTAGTTACGTTTAGCAATTCTAAAAATAAAATCAGCAAAACCTCATCCCTTATTTATCTTGTGGTATTTGCTAACACACATACAAAAGACGCATATATATTCATCAAAGTTTAATAAAAAGCTATAAGATAGGAGATTCGCATATATGTTTTTTTTAAACCATCTCACATATAACCCCCACAGGATCAAGTCTTATACAACCTTACAAAAAAATTTTCACAAACTTAATTACAACATCTAAGACTATCTATTACATGCATACTTTCAAAAATAAAAGTGAAGAGGGATTAAAGTGCTCTAGCGGCTCGATCTCTTCTATATGCAGCAAAAATAAGTTCCGAGTCGACTCAAGTCAAGAACTTACGAGTATCTAAAAAAATTAAAATGGGTACTATGAGCAACAAACATTTGCTCAGTGAGTAGAATAAAAGTACAACATAGAGGAATAATACGAGTGCATATAACATTAAATAATCATATTTTTCATATGATAAAACATTTAAAGCATCACATGTTAACATAAATTGTCAAATCATATGAACTTTCACATAAGTAAAAGTAATTCAAAATACTATCATTTTCACACATGTGTCATCTCACATACTCATCATGGCTCAATATGTATCCCTCCATGATCGTGTGTCATATAGTTAAGCAGAGCTTCACAATAATGGATTCTTAGATACACAAAGCAAATAATGGGTCATTACGTATCCTTCCATGATTGTGTGTCATACAATTAAGCAGAGCTTCACTATCATGAGTATCGGATATGCAGAGTAAATCATGAGTCAATACGTATCCCTTCATAATTGTGTGTCACCCAATCATGATTATCAGATACGTAGAGCATATCATGGGTCAATACGTGCACGGAGAGCAGCCTCCAAAAGACAAAGACACCCGATATATGTCCTAAAGGCTTTATGTATATCGCATGCAATCCCAAAAACCTTTTTCATTCAGTACGGTCAATGTACACAAGGAGTTTTATAATAGCAAAATAACATATCCCCATCATATATCAATATCAAGTAAACCTATTTAAGTTCCGAAGCATTGTTCACTAAAAACATTTTGATGTAAAAGGATACTCCATCTCATATGAAATCTTTAAAACATATCATAAATATCTTTCTTAACTCAATAATAATACCAATAATAATCTTTACTTGAAACAATATCATAAATAAAAGAAGTAACATATATCATTTTTCTATATTATAAATTTACCCACTCACTTTGTACTTTATCACTTCAAGGAGGTTTATTAGATTTCTTCCCTTTTACTTGTACCTTGATGTTTTCCTACAAGTAATAATGTCTTTTTACTTCTCAATTACAACAAAGTAATATGTAATACATGCTCATAATGCATGAATGCTTATGCATCCTAAAATACATATAATACTCTCTAATACTAATTTATAAATTCAGATATTTTTGTTCATAGGCTATTTCACAATTGAAACTTCCTCAATCCTTCATAACTTAACTAGGTGTTGTCTCAAGATTTTAGACTGAGTATCTGTCAATTAATAATACATAACATCTTAATCACATCGGTAAATCTTGTGATTCTAGATTAATTAGAAACTATACATACTAAGATTTCCAACCCCCAAATATAATTATCTAATTCTAAGTGAGTAAGTCATAATGTCTAAGGCAATCTGATTTAGGATTAGTGTCCTGGCAGACTGTGTGTCATTAAAAGTTTAATTTATATATTTCTTCATACTTGTCCATTTAACTATATCATAATTTTCTTTGAAACTAAACTTTATTAATATTTTGTCATAAAAATTATAAAATTTAACTCGCTGTATAGCCTTATAACAAAAATAGTTAATTCGGATCATTATCTTTCCATATCCTGGAATCTTACAAAAGAATCATTATGAAATGAAAAATTCATTTCTCCCAAAATACAAGTCCAAATAGAATGATTCTACTTCTCGCCGAACCCTTAGAATGTCTAATCAAGCATATTCAAATTTCAAACCCTAATTCACTTATTTCAATCGTGCCCTAATTTACAAATTGAACCTATATCAGACTCGGGACATGATGAGTGACTAGCGAAGATAAGTTCATAATTTCCTCTATAAAATTCACTTTTATGTGATTCTAGAGACCATGAAAAGCTAACTTCGAATGGATTAACCATGCAAAAATTCATAATTTATTGTTCGTTAATCATGAAGGAATGATCCTCTCAATCAGAAGAATAATTTTTGGATCAAAACTCACCTTGAACAATCGATGTTCCCAATTTTTCTCAAGTCGTTTTACTCGACTTCTGCCTTTGGTAAATTTTCTACGATAAAATAATAATGTTAAGTGGCTTATATATGTTTTTCAGAATTTTCTCATGACATAAGGGGGTTTGGAAAAATATCCCTTTAAGCAGTTGCCCACCTGCCTGCTTCAACTGTTTGGAACTTCAGTGATGGCCAATCACATTTTTTGTCATAACTAAGTGTCTTAACCCTAATTAAGCTTACTTACTCCTATTTAAACGTATATATTATAATTTTTAAAAATTTTATAATTTATTCCTAAATGAGTAATCATTATGCTCTAATTAGAATATTAATTACTATATACAACTATCACTAAATGAACATTCAAACTAACTTAGTATGTTAATTAAATGCATGATTATGTAAAGATGATGCTTGTGGAGTACGTCTGTGACATGATGCCCCTGGTCAGGGATGATATATTTTCTACAGGGAAGGTACCTTATTATATGGGATGATATGATACCCTACGGGGTGATATGATGCCTCTGACCAGTTGGCGATATGATATGTGCATGCATCATTCACTTTGCATACATCTACTTTAAAAAGCATGACATTTGATGCATTATTGATTGTGGTATTTTATAATAATATGACATGCTTTGATATGAATTCTGTATAATAATATTTATAGGATAATGATTAGATGTACGAACAAGGACTGCGGTATGATATGTAACGGTAGCTCATGCATATATGAAAATGCTTAAGTGCATGAACATAAGTTTTGATAACGTAGGATACAATATATATGTTTCTTTTAGCAATAATAAATATGTATTGATCTTTAGAATTTTTCACATAATATTATCATTATTGATCAAATGAATGCTTCATATTTCAAATAAATTATAAGTTAGTGTCTTTTAAGAAATATTATTTTGGCCAACATATGCTCCTTTTCTCATGGAGATTATGTATATATATGTACAATATATATGCATATATTTCCTATACTTGGATCATGCAGGTCAAAGACATGGGTGGTCGATGTTCATGACAAGGATGATACATGGAACTGAGTGTTGGAGAGTTTTTCTGTCACGACTCCGATTTAAATCGTGATTTAAATCGGAGTTTGTGACTCATTACGGACAATCAAATAAAATTATGAAGAAATGTGAAAATGTGATGTAATTTACTCTTCTTTTATAACATAAGAGTAAAAGTATATCATTAAATAAATTACACAATATGTGATCATTTCAGAGCAAACTAATACTCCTTAAGTCGTACATTTGATAAAATGACTTTATTTTTAATACAACTTATTTTGACATAAGTAATAAACACGACCAGCTCTCTCGACATCATAATAGAAAGATACGAGAGATATAAATCCTCTTATAATACCACTAGGATGTTATAGAATTCTTTTACGAATATCACCTCGCACGATCCCCAATGAGCTATATGAATCTGAAAAAATATTAGAAACAATATTATGAATAAAAATAGCTCAGTAAGTTGATAGTTCATAAGTTATGCGTTACCATCTAATAAATTCGAAGAGATATAAAAATACAAGCATTAATCATAATATCAAAATCAATATTTTCATACATTTAATAAATATATATATAACATTCCAATGGAAATCATCACACCCAATTTACAATCATAGTCATTTAAACATATCAAACATGTGTATACAATGTAACACTCTCGTATGTATGCACGGATCACCAAATGGGCAGTGGTTGGTAGGTGGACTCTAGAGGTGGCTCCCATCGTGATCAGCGATGTAGCATTTAGCTCCATTCTACCTCATCCCTTTCGAGGAACAAATTATATAGCGATAGGTGGACTCTAGAGGTGGCCCCTACGGATTTTAGAGGTGGCCCCTACGCGATTACTCACGATGTGGCACTTAGCTCCGCATGGCACTTAGCTCCAGTCTATCTCATTCCATTATTGGGGAACAGAATGATGGATTGGATTATAGAGTTGACTCCCATCGTGATCAGTGATGTAGTACTTAGCTCCAATCATCATATATGCAAATGCAAACAGATGTCGATGCATGATTCATCACATAACAAACATCTCTCGTAGAAGATGAATCATATCGAATACCATTTCAAAAGGAACAAGATTGCACTCATCGTAATTCATTCATATCATATCACATATACTTTTCAAATGTGCAATCATATAATCATTCAGATATACTTTTCATAATTATATTTTTCGAAATCAATTCATAGCATTCCAAAATATATTCAATACATATAATAATCGATATCACACCGAATTCAAAAGAGGTGAATATATAGAATAGGAGAAATCAACTTACTTATAAGAGCTACTAAAAAGTTTTTCCTTTCCTTTTTCACTACTTTACTCTTCTACTCCTATACAATAATAATAAGAAACGCATCACTTCTATGATCAGAATAGAAGTCTATCACACATGAAACACAATTAATTGAAGAGGTACATGACCCTTGAGTATTTACTCTTATAATTAACTTAAGTAACTATTTATCACAAGAGTTAGCCTACTATTAAGACAGATTGTATACACAATGAAAGAAAATTTGTATATGCTTAAATTGATAGCCAAATTTGTTCATTCCAATTTTAATTACTTCTGCTTACTAATATATTAATCTATAAAAGTTTCATATCTTATTCCATTATGATTTTTTCATAGGAAAATCAAGATTCAGCTTAACTTTCAAAGTATTTCATTGTTTTGACTGACTGAGTGACCTTAATTGTACTATTTATATAAAATAAGAAACATGTCATATTTGGGTAACTTAAATTTTTTATAAACATAAACTTCATAAGTTGCAACTCACAAAATTCTGTGAACTTATATCTATCTGTACTGATCATAATAAATTTAACAAATACTAACACAATCTGCCTATGTTTCATCATGACAAACTAAGTGAGGCTCGCTAAACATTTATAACTTGCCTTACAGATATAATTTTCTATTGATTCTAATTTTCAATGAAACTTATCCTTAGTGCCTATAACAACCTAAATTATCAGTTAATTCCATGACATATTGGATTTGATCCATAATTTAGAAAATCGAGTGACAATTTCAGAAGACAGAATGATAGTACCTTAACGATAAGGATATAACTTTCTTTACAGAAATCATATTAACTTGATTCCAAATTTCAACAAAAATAGACTGAGAGGGGATCAGTCAGAGTAATTTTCATAATTTTTGGACCACCCGAAGATATTAAATTATGTCACTAAAGATTCGGGAACCAATTGAACATGGCTAGGGTTAATTTTGCTCATGAAGAACATGAGGTTTGCCCCATGGTTAGCTAAAATCTGAAAGTGAATGAGATGGAAAAACTTCAGAGAAACCATAATTAGGAAGGCATGAAATTAAAATTAAAAGAATGTGAAGTATGAACTCACCATATGCCAAAACCTTAATTCCCCTTCTCTTCTTTCAAATTCCTTCATTAGAAGCACATGATCCTCTTGTTCCCCTTGGATTTTCGAATAGGGCAAGCGAGGAGGTGAAAAGATGTGATAGATCATGTAAAGGGTAAAGATAAGGCATGTAAAAACCGACCTTAGTTCGTCCGAATTTAAAGGTAAGTAAATGGTTTTACCTTTTCTATTTATTTATTTATTTATTCATTTACTTAATACATTACATGTAAATAAGGAACTACCCCCGATTTGAATTCAAATAAAATATTTATAAAAATAAATAATTAAGGGATCGAAATCTAATTTTTTATTCGAAGAACAAAAATCGCGAGTTTACAAATTTTCCGATTTTGCATCTATGTTTTACCCAAGTAAAACACATCCTAAAAATTGTTAAAAATCATATTTATAATTCTTTTGATATATAGGAACAATTACCGGGGCTTTAATTTTTTTTAATTCTAATATTTTTGAAAATCATATTTTCATGTCTTGGACAAATTTTTGCCAAATTTCAGCGATCAAACGCTATGAGTTATAACTCATGCCTTAACACATATATCAGTTTTCTTATCAATAGTATGATATAATATTAACCCATGTGATTACATGTAAATTAAATTTGGAATATTACATTTTTCTTTGACCACATTACCTTGTAATAATACTTAAAGATGCCAATATTTAATATATGTATATTAGAGCTTTTATATATGCATAATACAAAGCGATGAATTTTATATGAGTTTTATTTATGACAAAATGATAGAAGTATAACGATCGGACATTCGAGAAAAATAGAAAAAAAATGCTTCCGCTGGCTCGAGGGTTCGGATTGTTACAAGCAAATTTTACTTATTTTTGTTATTTAAATCAACCTCTTATACTTGCTAGAATAATTGTGTTCTTTCCTAAGTGGACCCCTTTGGGAAATATAGAGTATCAACTTTGCAAGTTTTCATAAGTAGAACTCTATGATATTTGCATCCTTGGCCCTGAAGCAAGCCTATCAAGATAGATTAAATTCTTCTTCACATCAGTCATGTATCGAACATCGTAAAATGATTTGATGATTCTATCATGCAGCTTAATTCTACTCTGCATGGACGATTATCCCCTATGGCATTACGCATTTATGGAAGAAGTTCTCTTATTTGAGGATTCACCATAATTATTTTCTCCCCTTTTTATTTGTATTTATAATTTTCTCTCTCATTCTCTCTTTTTTTTCTTATCGAACTCTCTCACCTAGCAAAGTAATTAATCAGTATCATTTTATTTTCCTTATTATATATATTACAAACTCATAACTTTAGAATGGGAATATGAAAAGATAAACAAATTTCTTTCAATAAGAAACACTTTGAATTCTCTGTTTTTTATTAAACAAATGAGTTACCTAAATCATCTTGAAATGTCATCATTAATTTCTAATTGGTCGGCATAAATGCCATTATGCGAGGAAGTATTGTCTTCTCTCTAATGTTGAAAGTGGTTTGGGTTGACTTCTTTAGTAAAAAAAAATCATCTAATATTTTCTGTGTCAGTTTTTAAAATTAAAAATATTATTCTAAAATCATCTAAGAAAATTACCCTATAGCAGGTCCATTTTTTATACCTTTTTGGAGCGCTACTTTAATATAATAACATTTTAAATATAAAATAATGAATTTAAAAACTTGAAAAAAATATAACTTCGACCATTAAGAAGAATCAAACAAGAAACTTAGATTATAGATGGAGAGGTGTGTAGATAGCCATCAAGGGCTCGAATGATAAATAAGATAACGACATAAGTTGTAAAATATAGTCTTTTAATTCTTCTGAAACTTCAATGCATTTAGTTTCAGCATCATGTCATAACTATATATGATCACCAATGTTTTAGCCTTTAGATGGCGTTTTCTTTTAGATAATCTTAAACGCAGTCTGATAACTTGGAATCCTCGTAATACTGATCAAGCCACTGCTTTATGATCTGGACCTCCTTCTTCCTTGCACTGCGAAGCCACTCCGGATCGTCCTTTGTTGAGAACCTGAGATCGACATGATGTGCCGCTGAAGACATAAACCAAAACAACATGAATCAAGAAGTAATTTTTGCAGGTCAATATGATGACCTGCACAAACACACACGTAAAGCTGAAACAATTGCTTCAACCTTGAGGTTCTACAATGGCCGTAATGGTCGGGGAAGGTGACACCAATACACTGCAAAAACAAAAGAAAAGGTTTTTTTTCTGTTAATTCTATTGTAATCATATTTGCTCCTAATAAAGTGAGAAATCTTACCCTGTAATACCCATTGGATCTCTTAGTCCATTGAAAAATATGATGTTGCTACCAAATCGCTTCAACACCGTTTCGATATCCTGCACGGATCACATGGATAGTTTACGTATTCCTTTTGCCATTTATTGTAGATAAAGTGCATTATACAGTTCCTAAATGGTATCCTTTGTTTGGAGATCTAAACCAAAACTTACACTCCCTCCAAATTCTGTCGTAATCCAATGTTGCCTTGGTGTCACACCAAAAGAAGCGTTGCAGGTCGTAGCGATTTCTGAAAAGCTGTACGTGTAAGGCGGGAACATGGAATCGTTGCTCATCCCCAATGGAAGCATCATTTCTGTGCATCTCTTGCTCAACACAAAACGGGTAAGAACAAAGTCAGATGGAGGCAATCTGACATGAATATTTACATCTGTTTTGTCGCGATGAAGAAATGACAAACAGAGGACACTTTTCCTTCTATTTCTACTTTTTTGTATTTTCATCATACCTGCCAATCAAATGGTTTCCAGCCATGACTGTTGTTATATGATGAATCGAAATAGAAGCATGTCTCGTCTCCGGTGGAATTGTAGTATATGTTCATTGCGCCGTATAATCTATCAAAAGTGTCGTTGCCTGTGGCTGGGTTATCTATGGCTTTGCACATCTGCATCAGCTCGGATAGCAACACTGATTTAGAAGCATACATGCAAGAACATCGATTACAGCAACGTGTGTTTATTGTGCCCGATAATTATTTGATAGAGCAAAAGTTTTTGAGTTAAGGTTTAACCTTCTTGATAGGATAAGCCGGAAGCGGGGTAGCATTATTTTCAGCAGAAGGGTAATCTTCCAAAGCTGCATCCTTTAAAGCAGCTTGAATCCAATCTTCCAACTCATAACTGTACTTTTGTTGCTGGTTACTGTAACAGGGAGCGAGAGACAGAGAGAGAGAGAGAGAGAAAAGACAAAAGAATGAAATAACTAAAATTCCGTATTGCAATTATAAGTTCATTACTTAGAACCAACACCGGATCGTTTTTGGTAACGTACGGGCATAACTTGAAAGCGGTCTCAATCTTTTCCAGTCCTTGTTTTGTTTGCATGGCGTCTTCTAATTCTTTCCACGAATCCTTTATTACTCTGTAACAGCTCTCGCTTTCGCTCTGTCATCAAATAATAGTCTTATGTTCATGAGGTGCTGTCTATGTAATATTGCAGCCTTGCAGGAGAGTGATAAATAATGTTGCGTTTATTTAGAAGCCTAGAGATTTAGAGAGAGAGAGAGAGAGAGAGAGAGAGAGAGAGAGAGAGACCCTGAAGTTTTTGGTGACAGTGTCGCAGAAGATATATTGGTTGGTGATAATGTGCGCAAGCTGGTGGATGGGAGCAGCAGAAGAGAGTGCTCCAATGGCTACATGAGGGTACTTGAGTCTGAACCAAGCAGCAAGCACTGCATAAAAGAAAAGGGGGTTAGAGATCAATTAATTGACAAACATGATCTGGCAATAAAAATGGTTTTGCATTTCATACGTCCTCCGTAAGAACCTCCGAACACCACAACAGGAGACTCCTCTGATGTCAAATTCTTCTTGAGGTCCGTGATGAGCGTGGCGTAGTCGGCCAGCGCCTGCGTCGTGCTCAGGTATCCCATAGTGCTTGGATCGTTGGCGTCCTTAAATGGAGTGGAAACGCCGTAGTACCTGTGCTGCAACGACTCATGGCCACAACAGCTTTAGAGAACTCAATTACTCTTATTATTTTGGACGGGTCTAACAATCGACGTTACGGACAGATTGAGATCTGTAGACAATCTCTAAGACTAAACTTGTCGATACTTTTATTATAATAATAAAATATATATAATATAACATAAGCATATAATTAATATTTTAATATTATTTTGTTTATGATGAATGTAGCTGATTTGTCGGCTCGTTAATAATTTTATTTATAATAAAATATATAATATAATATAACCATGCGATTAGTATTTTATGTCTTCCATATTATCGACAAATATTAAGATACGTCTTCATCGATAATACCGAATACTTGAATCATCACTAATATTATTTATAATAAAATATCTTATTATAAATGTAACATCCTCCGGTATTATTCATTTTGAGCTTTCGACTAGTACGAATTTAAAACACGTCTGAATAGGTAAAGGGAATAACAATATATAAACCTATGATCACCTTTGTGTTTTGCCCACGTGAGACTATTCCATTAAACTAACTTGATTCTTAAGATCATCGTTACAATGTTTCCTCTTAGGAGGTTCAACGTCCTCGTTGAGAGATTCGTGTTAGCCTATGGGCTATGTTTCTCACATGGCTCAAGTGACCATGCGAGGTTGACTCTAATATTATTTTGTAACACCTTTCAATACAATTAAGATATTGTTCGTCTTGGGCTTGATGCATAAAATGATGTAGCAAAATAAATTCGCTAGCAAGTGCACTAGTCGTTCAACTAATATAGTAATAGAAGTAAAGAGTGTCGAACTCATGAGGAATATTATTAATTTAATATTTGAATTTATAAATTAATAAGAGAAGAAATGGAATTTTAGAAATAAGTTTTGTAATTATAAAATAAAATAGAGAAAATAAGATAAGATAATATTAATAATATAATATAGTGGTGCTAAAGTTAAGTCTTACTATGAAAATAGTTCAGAATAAATATTTGAATCATAAAAAATAATTTTAATATTTAAAGATAGATTAGAGTCTTCTTAAAGTAATAAAATAACATGATTAACTTGCGGTCTCCACAACTGACATCCCCTCAACCCAAGCATGCAGGACTATCTTAATTTAATAAGAATAGAAGTCTTCACAATTGGCATCCTATCAAATTATATTAATGCATTAAATTGGATCCCTAGACTATTAATCACTTCATAAACTAGTATAGATTAACAGATCACACAAACTTAACTCTTCACACACTAGTTATCAAATTTATGTCAATTATTAATTTCATATAAAATCAATTAAAATTAGCATAAGGAATTCTAAAATTAAACACTCCACAAACTGGTATAGCCTAACTCAGAAATTCAATTAACTAATATAAAAGCATTAAGTACAATTAATAATTGATCAGAAAAGATTAAAACAAATGAAATAGGGTTCAAATAATTTTCCTTCAAATAATAATCTCCTAAAATAAAGATCTAATAAAAAAATGGAGGTCATCCTAGAATTGCTAGAGAGATAATAAAATACAAATGATGAAAATCAGAAGAACTACACCCAAGACAAAAGTAGAGATATCTGGGCAGCTGACAGTTGGCATCCTTTCGGACTTCAATCATAGCACCTCTCTCCTCTTGGTCATAATGGTTTCACTATGGAAGAAATTTGGACTTCAAGGCACCAATTGGGATGATGATTTCCTCATCTATTTATAGGTGCGGTAGATGTTCATCATGGCCGATAATATCGTACGGCCAACTTTAAACTCGGCTGAAGATAAACTTTACGACTTTATCCACTTTGACACTTGAACTCTAAATGACCGATAAAACTCCATATAAGATGAAGTATCAGCCAATAATAACGTTGATTCTTCAACTTGGCGCCCAATCAAACTCCCTTTAGATTAATTCTTGGCCACTAAACCAAGTTCTACCTTGATGATATAATAACGTGTCGCCTGATAAAATTCCCTTATGATTTGTTTCACGACCGTTAATGCTTAAGTATTGGTTAAGGATAAAACTTCTCATCGTTTTAGCACCTAATGATTCTCTTCATGGTTGGAGTTCTCGACCAATAATCTCCATAGATCTCGGTTAATGATGGTGTTTTGCTCCCAATGAAATTCCTCTCATTTTGATTCTCGGCCTCTAAAGATAAATATCGATTAACGATAAGATTATTTCATCTACTTTTACGCCCAACTATATCTCCTTAATACGATGAAACTTTGATTTGGAGTCCAATGTTCCAAGGGTAAGTGTTTAGCCCCCAATAAAAGATAAAGCATGACTTTAAACCCGATGATGTGTGCAACAAAATAATATAGAATTAAATCAATTCGCTCGCAGTTAGAATATTCAAATAATTAATAGTCAAACTCAATAAATCCGAAATTATGATTGAAATTGACCTAAAATGATGCATGCCATGATTAAATTACAAAAAAAATCAACTAAAATAATAATATAAAATATGTTATTTTTTGTATGCATCAAGGCTTTTGATCCGCACGAATTTAAAACATGTCTTAATAAGTGAAGGGTATAACTACATATAATTTCATGACTACTGTGTTTTACCCACGTTAGACTATTCATCAAATCATCTTGGTCCTTAAGATCTAAACCTCGTTACAAATTACAATAAACATCTCTAGCTCTCATTCTGACGATCTCTCTCCTTTCCCCTCTTTCCCATCTTGTGTCTCTCTCCCCTCTCCCCCTCTCTCCTTCTCCCCTCTTCCTCTCTCTCTCCCCCCCCCCCCCCCCCTCTCCCAACTCCTTCTCTCCCCTCTCTCTCTCTTCGCTCTCTCTCTCTATCTCTATTGCTCTCACTCTTCCTCTCTCCCTCTCTAGATTTGGCTGTTTGCATTCAGATCCGGCTGCATAGCGGTCATCGCCTAGTGGCCAGACCAACTCCTATCGCCTAGCGGCTAGACCGGCTCCGACGAAGGTCAAATCCCTCACCTCCTATCTCTCTTGCTATTTTCCTTTCTCCCTCTCTAGATCTGGCCGCCTTGTCGGCCGCCAAGAGCAGCCTCGGCCCAATCCAACCGCCCAGCCCGATTCGGCCTCCAACTATCGCTTGGCAGTCGGATCCATCCGCAGGCAACCAAAATGACACCAATAATGGCAACCCCCGGTCGGCGACCTCTCTCATCATCCTCTCCCTCTCTCTCGCTGAATCGGTCATGAGCATCTAGATTTGATGGCCTGGTGGCCAGGTCTACCTGCCTACTGCTAGACAGGCCATAGGTAGCAATTTTTTTAATATTTAAAAATATTTTCGATGAGTACCTGTCGAAACTTTCAAAGGTTGTCGGCCTTTGGAAGGGCTAACGGGATCTACCTATCGGAACATACAAGGGAGGGGTTTCCATCAAAACTTTCAAAGATAGCCCGCCTTTGGAAGTTCTGATGGGATCTGACAGAGTGCTTCCCATAAAAAATTTCAACAGGAAACACCAATCGAAACTTTTGAAAGCGGCAACCATTTGAAACTTTTGATGGGAGTTTTCCGTTAGAATTTTCGAAGAACCTTTGCGACGGTTTTACCTGTTGAAAATACTAAAAGGCTCTTGTGGCCCGTCGATGAGCGTTTTTCCAACAACATCATTTTCGTGAGAATATCCATTGAAAAATAAATTTCAACAAATTTCACAAATTTTTTTACAAATTTAACCATAAAAAATTCTTAAAAATATTATAGTGGTAGAATTTCAGGAACTAGAATTAGGATATATCTACATGATGGTCATGATCATAGAGAAAAGAGAATCAGAATATAACGTAGTGACAAAAGGTCACGAGTTGAAATTCCATTTGTTCCTTTATTTTTAATTCTTATTTTTCTTGCATCATGTTTATTATCCTCCCTTTCTAATCTAAAAAATTTATCATACCGAAAATCTAAAATTAATAAGAGAATATCTGGAATTAATAAATTAGTGGTCATGAGCATGCCCTAACTTTGTCTTAACGCCACGACTCATAACTGTCTCCTCTCTCTCCTCTCCATTCTATCCTGTTCTCCCCTTTCCATCAATCACTTTCCTCTCTCACCTACACCCTTTCGTCTTATTTAACTTTTTTTAATTTAAGTTTAACGTAACGTGATTAAATTTTAAATTAACTCAAAGTTTTAATTCTATATACTACTAGTTAGCTCACTGTCGGTCGTGTCCTTTTTCTATTATCTTCTCTCTTTTTTAAATTTAAGTGCTACATAATACATTAAATTATTTTATCTCACTATAATTATTATATCATATTAAATAGTTTTTAGAATATAATAATTTATTAATTTTTAAATTCAATCTACGTTATTATATTCATTAAAAAAATATATTTTAAACGGCCACTACAACGTATCTGAAAAAAAAACCTTCTTAATTTCCATCATTATATTTTTCTTATTCATAAAAATACGATAAGAACTATTCCTTCAAATCCATATTCATGGAGAACTGGAATAAATCCAATTCTAGTTGTCAAGTTACATCAACGAAGAACCATATTCTACAGTTTGGGGAGGAGTTTTTATTGATAAAAAAAGAAGAATATAGTTCAAAGCATTGGTTATCTCAAAATTATCGTGGAATTATATTAGTCACACCTTTATTTGGTAATACGTTATATGATATGAGAAAGCGGGGAGAGAGACATGCATGCATGCTTTGAGATTAATCAGCTGACCTCAATGAAGACGACGAGGGCCTTGAACGACGGTGCGTTTTCGTACATGATGCCGGTGTTCGGCGGGAACTTTTCGACGTCGGCTTGGTTCCCGGTGTAGACGAAGATGGGGGAGCCCCCGCCGCCCCAGTGGGTGCTGTTGATGAGGTACCTCTGCTGGAAGGTGGCGTAGCTCTGGGGGTTGTAGTTGAAGTGATCCAGCGTCTGGGTGAAGTACCTCGTCTCGTACAGAGAACGGTCGTACGCTGAGAACTCCTTGCCGCCGGCGGGACGAGCGGTCCATCCCGTCCGAAGCCGGCTGAGCCGCGGGAAGGTTCCGGCCGGAGATGCCGCCGCGCCGCAGGAAGGGAGGAGGGGACATGGAAGAACGACAAAGGAAGCCAAGACGAGAAGACGCAGAGCGACCGGCCTCAAGGCCTCCATGACGTCTCGAGTTGTAACGGGGCGAAGAGAGCAGACAGCAAATTAAAGCTAGAAAATGAAGCTATAATAATTAAGAATACAGTGGAGCTCAATATATAGAATGTACAAAATATACAATTTTTATAATTGTTATAAAAATGTACAATTATAGTTTTGTCTGACCGGAGAGCAGACAGCAAATTAATGCTAGAAAATGAAGCTATAATAACAATACCGTGGACCTCAATGTATGGAATGTAAAAATATACAATTTTTTAGCTATTTCATTGGATAATATTACGATTTATTTATGAGATTTTTTTTTATCTTCTCCATTCAGAAATATTTATTTTAGAAGGTGGTAGGTGGACTCCAAATCACTATCACCTTTAACTGAATTAATTTGATTGGCACACAGTTATGAGGGATGACACTCTAACAAATTTTTTTTATGTACATATGAAGCACACGTAATAAGGTAATATAAGAAAAGAAAAAAAACAAAAAAAAACAGCACATCAACTTCTAAAACTTTATTAAAAGACATTTAATTTTAAAACTTTTTTAGTTGAACTACGAATATTGAATCACATATTTTTCCACACAGTACTATTTTTTACAATTGAAATGCTTATCTACTTGTACAACATATGTGTTGAGTTAACAAGAAGGTGCATAACAACTTGTATGCAGCTTTGGAGCTAGTTTTTCATTAAACTGTTGTGAATTGTGAGTCTTGTGACTCCATTAGTTGTAACCAAATTATATGTTCATTAATGTTTCCATAATCAATTCAGAGATAGAATCCAATTGTAAAGTAAGTCACGATTGAACCGGTTCGTATGGGGATTGGATCGAATACACACATATATCTATCTATCTATCTATCTATATATATATATATATATATATTATATATATATAGATATATATATATATAGTAAACAAATTAAACATCATTGAATCAATGTTTCACTAAAACTTTAAAGTAATCATATAAATAAAATATGTTACTGGGCACATTATCAAATTTATAGATCATTATAACTTAATCCTACAAAGATTCTAGCAAAATTTGATAGCATCATTATGAATAGTATGCTTTAATTTTTGCAAGCAGGAAATTCATTTTAATAAAGATAATTAGAAAAGAAGATGACAAAATTAATGAATAAGTGGAGTTGAAAATTAAAATCATACTGAAAGAACCGTAATAGCAAATCTAGATCGGATCATGACGAATCATATAGGAAACTTACAACTGTCCATCGCACTCTTTCGATCACAAATAAGTTGGTAATCGACTTCTTGTATTGATGAACGCACTTGATGGAATGGACTTCCAAAACGACACCACCAAATCTATTCTTCTTAGTAAGGATGGAGAATGCAAAAGAAGAACTTTTACCAAATAGATTTCATCCAAATTGTATGTTTTGAGAACCATGACCATTTATTTATAGTAGGCACAAGGGGTTTCAAGTTTCACCCATCATGAAGCCTTCGAATGCACGATTTGACCTCCATACACGTCTTTTGACATTGATGTACCTTTTGATCATCATATATATACCATTTCATTATCATATATCTTTTAGTATATGAACACATATACATCCTTATACCTTATACACCTTTTGGTATATATGTATACCCATTAAACTTTATACATCTTTTGGTATATATATACACCCTTTAACCTTTTGATATATACATCTTTTAGTCTCTACACATGTAATTCCATATCATTTCACATTAATGAATATGCCCATAAATACTTTGATCACTTTATTTGGGCTTTAATATAATTTGACAATTCTTAATTGTATAATTATTTTCATATTAAACCCAATGTTGGAATTATATTCCAACAATCTCACACTTGAATTACATATGAAACTTTATAATTATACATACTAAAATGAAATCAACTTTATTATCAAAAATGACAAAATAATCTCATTCATTAATTATACCAATAAATGATCAAAGTAATATTTGTCGCATTCATCGCAACTTGACTCACAGTGGTCACATATATCAATATAATTAATAACAAATTCTTGATATGGATGCGTAGCATGGAAGTTACATGCAATGTGGTCATAACATGCCTACTTCCAACTAGTCCACTTAATCGAGATTGAACTTAATAAAGAGTGAAACTGAACTGTAGATTTGCATATTTGAACCTTAATACATAAGCTGAACTATACGATGATATGTCTATAATATGAGCATTTATAATTACAAACTCCCACTAAAACCGAATATCCTGAATTAAATTGACACCCATATTACCGGTGTACTCAATAAACACATTGGATGACAATTCCTTAGTAATTGGATCCATAATAATAAAATTTGTCCAAATATGCTCAATAGACATTAATCGTTTCTTCACTCTTTCTTTAACAAATAGGAACTTGATTTTAGTGTTCCTCAATTTTTCCATCCTCCATAATTGTCACCTTATTGTCACAAAAAATAATTTTAATGATCTTTTAATACCATCAACTATCCGTAGTTCCGTGATAAAATTTCACAGCCAAATTTCATATTAGATGCCTTATAGCACGCAATGAATTCTACTTCCACAATTGAAGAATATAATAATTAACTATTTGACAATCCTTCATAATGTAATATACAAATAAATATAGTCTATTGTAGATTTCATGCTATCTTTGACATCTAACAAATCGGAGTCTGAATATCCAATAATCACAACTTGATTTGTCCTCCCATATGTCCTCTATAAAATATCATTGGACTCTTCTTAATCAATTTCTGGATTACTTAAATATTTGCCTAATATTTCAATAATGTACACAATATTCGAATGCATAAAATAGAGCATAAATAAGACTCTTATTACTAAAAAAATCTTATGCATTTTCATTCTCTCAAAGTCATTGTCATGACACTAGTTGAGACTAAACTTGTCTCCTTTAGATGTAGAAGTACTTCCTAACTTGTAAGCACAATTTCATTATATTTGAATTTTCAACACAAAAGATATCATTGAGATTTTTTTATCTCAAAATGCTTTATCTAAAATCTTTTGATTTCTTGAATGTACTTACTCTCACCGAACTTATGACATATATAATCATGTGTTAAGTTCATTTCAAAACCAAATGAGATAATAACTTCATAAAACTAATTATATCAACATCTATCTAATGTGGTGCCAAATTAAAATGTGCAATCACATACCAATAATACTAAAGAAGTCATTAGATGACACAGGAAAGAAAGTCTCTAAAATTTAATGCCTTCTTTCCCAATAAACTCCTTTGAACAATGAAACAAAATCCTAAACATTTCAAAACCAAATGAGATAATAACTTCATAAAACTAATTATATCAACATCTATCTAATATGGTGCCAAATTAAAATGTGCAATCACATACCAATAATACTAAAGAAGTCATTAGATGACATAGGAAAGAAAGTCTTTAAAATTTAATGCCTTCTTTCCCAATAAACTCCTTTGAACAATGAAACAAAATCCTAAACATTATTGACATTTATGAACTTTATTCATTTATTTATAGCTGTTGGATCTAAGTTTTAATGACATATAAAATTATATTTTAATGATACAAAACTCGAAAGATTAAAGTTAAAATGCTGAAAAAGTTTAAAGAAAAAGAGATAACTTTATGCACTACACTTTGATTAAATAATTGACCATGATACTATTAGATTTTGGATTAATCATAATATCAAATTATAGAGAATTATGTTAGCTTTTCATAAAATAAAAAATCATCTCATTTGGATAACTGTACAGGGCGGTCGACCGGTCCAGAACACCGGTCCAAAACACCGGTCAACCGGTCAGTACAGAAAATGCCTAATTTCAATAAACAGAATGTCGAGACTATACCGATCGAGATATTGATCGACCGGTCTATTAGACAGGTCGATTAATGCAGAATTCACCAACGATCATATTTTTTCATAAAAGAAAGTGTACCGGTCGACCGGTCCATAAAGTGCTGTCGACCGGCCTTTGAGTCAAATGAATAATAACGGTCCATTTTGAAGGAAAAAATTGTGGAATGATTTTTGGACGATTTTCTCACTTGCTAAAGCCTATAAAAGGAGTGCGAAAGTTAGAAGAAAGTGTATCCATCTAAGCTTTGAAAAAAAACTTCAAGTTATCAAAAGAAGATATTCTCCTAGAAGTTTTCATTTTTAGTTTTTCCTTCTTTCTCTTTTCTTCTCTTGTGAGCTTAGCTTTGTAAAGGAGAGAAATATTTTATTTAGAAAAATACTGAGAGAGCTCTTGTGTAAAAGAGATTCTAAATCTTTAACAAGAGAAAATATTAAGCTTCGTTAGAGAAGAGTTGTGCCTTATCTCTCGAAGAGGAGAAAAGACAATGGTGTAAAGGGCTTTTCTTTCTTGCCCCATTTGGAACAAAGGGAGAGATTCTAGTGGAATCTCCGGCGATCTCGAGGTCGAGAAGTCAGAGCGGGGACGTAGGTCAAGGTGTGGCCGAATCTCGTCAATAATCATTGTGTACTTTTTTATTGCTTTCTCTCTCTCCCTCGCATGTTGGTTTTGATGTGATCTGAATTGCATTGATTTGAAAGATGTTAAGAATCGATATTAAGCTTCCGCAATGATTTTTGTGAAATCGATATTTTTGTTTTAACACTAATTCACACCCCCTCCCCTTTGGGATCCTACAATGACATCCATCTACTTCTGAGAATTAGAACTTTCATAACTTGATAGAGATTGATTGGATAATCCTCCATTATATCAATATCAACTTGATGTTGTTGGAGAATATTGTGAAGTCATAGGATACTACACTTCTCCTTTCTCTAATGGATCTTCTCAACGAAAAATATTCTTGAAGTTGTAGAGTTTGTTCTTCTAGAAGGATATTCAACATTATCTTAATCATAATTGATATTTTTAATATTAGAAATAAATTTGTATTTAATGTCAATCGTATCTGTTGGAATGTTAATCGATTCCTTATTAAAGATAATGTTCCTAATATTATCTCCTTCCTCAAACTCAACATCTTCAAAGAACTAAGCACTCTTATAAGTTATATCTAAAAAATTTCAAGGAAATCTTGACTATAATCATAACGTATAGTACCTCTAAATAATTTTAGAATGACACCCTTAATTACTTATGCTATTAGATTACTCTCACTTTTCTATCTCCCTCATTTCATTAGAGGTACTCTTATTAGTAATTCAGTGGGTTTGGCAATCCTCGAAGCATAATTCAAAACCACGACTTTGAGAGTGATATTAATACTTTCTTGCCATGTCTTAAAATTTGTGTCATTATACATGAAAATGAACTTGATGCTCATGTTGATATTACTAGAAAATACAGAAAATTGATTAGAGAACAAATCATAAATACAAAATCAAGCCATAACAAAATTTAAGTGTGGATAAATTCCATCACAAGATATCGACACAACATTAATATTTAGTCTTTAAACAAAAATACTAACTTGTAAGTGATATCTTCTCATGGTAACAATTTGATAATAAAATAACATATCAAATAATGAATTTTTCTTTGGGCCAATTTATTATTCACATGTAACACGAAATAATTATCACTAATTATTGCCACGATACCACAACAAAATATAAGTAAGGACAAACACCATCTGAAGATATCGACAAAACATTAGTATTTAGTCTTTGGACAAAAATATTAACTTGTAAATGATATCTTCTCATGATAACAAATTGATAATAAAATAACATATCGAATAATAAATTTTTCTTTGGGCCAATAGATATATAAGCATTCATCCAATACATCTTTACGAAACAAAAGAATGAACATTCTAATCTTGTACATGAAGATACTTGATGATAATTTGGATTTACTTATCATTATCCATTCACTTAATATTAAAAGAAAATCAAGTTCTTGCATGAACATCCCAAAAAATGGAAGAAAAAATAAAAAATATATATTCATAAAAAAACTGAACTTTCTTAATTATTCAATCATGTAGGCTCTGATACCAATTGAAAGAACCGTAATAGCAAAACTAGATCAGATCATGACGAAACATATAGGAAATTTAATAAATTGAATGCGGAAACTTACAATTGTCCATCGCACTCTTTCGATCACGAACAAGTTGGTAATCGACTTCTTGTGTTGACGAATACACTTGATGGAATAGACTTACAAAATGATACCATCGAAATCTATTCTTCTTAGCACATATGGGGAATGCAAAAGAAAAACTTTTACCAAATAGATTTCATCCAAGTTGTTGTGTGTTTTGGGACCATGACCATCTATTTATAGTAGACACAAGGGGTTTAAGTTTCACCCATCATGAAGCATTCAACTGAACCCTTTGATATCCATATATGTCTTTTGACATTGATGTACCTTTTGATCATCATATATATACCATTTCATCGTAATATATCTTTTAGTATATAAACACATATACATCATTATACTTTATACACCTTTTGGTATATATGTATACCCATTAAACTTTATACATCTTTTGGTATATATATACACATTTTAACCTTTTGGTAGATACATCTTATAGTCTCTACACATATAATTCAATATCATTTCACATTAATGAATATGCCCATAAATACTTTGATCACTTTATTTGGGCCTTTATATATTTTGACAATTCTTAATTGTATAATTATTTTCATATTAAACCCAATGTTGAAATTATGTTCTAACACATACATGCTCATTTTAGTTTTTAATGTGCAGCATAATCGATTATAAATAAAAACAAGTTTATATTACCGAGTTATATTTTATATATTAATTATGTTATATTTTATATTTTGTATACCAAGTTTGAATAAATTACAAAATACAACTATAAAATGTACCATAACATTATGAAAATAAAGACTCCTATTTGTAGTCCAATTCAATATTTAGAATAAATATTCTATTTTTAGTTATACAAATGTCATTGAATAGTGAAATTTGAAAGAAAAAACTTTATTCAATCAAACAAAGGATCCTAATTCTAGCTACTTAAATTTAGTCTAATTTTTAGATATAATATTCATTTATTTTAGGCTTATATAAGAAAACCTTTATCATAAGATAGATTTTTATTCATTAATAAAATTCATAAAATAAAATAAAAAATATATTATAGCATATTATATTTTTTATTTTTAATAAGTTTTATTATAATTAGAGTTAGCAAATAACATTACACAGGAAGTTTAATTTAATTTTATATATCGTATATTCTTCATGTAATTAGATGTTCTTAAAAGTTCTGCTTTTAGTCAAATTAAAATTACCTTCATATGTTAAATCTAATTTATTTTTAGTTATTCTTATTTTTTATTTATTAAAATCAAGGCTACCATTGCTCAAATTAAATTTACTTCTTTTCATCTCATTTACTTTTGACTGTACATATATTATTATCTTATATAACAAAATTTTACTATTAATTTTTATTTAAACAAGCTAAAAAATATGAAGTTAAAATAAAAAATTGTAAAACTCGTACTTTACTCAAATTAAATTCACTTTTTATATTTAATTAATTAATTAATTATCTTTTCTTGATTTGATCTTATCAAGACCCCTATTTATATTATAAATTTTAATTCCTTTGTTAGATTTTACATTTTCTAAATTTAGTCTATGCAACAAATCTTTAATTATATGATGACATTTTATTTATCAATAAAACTAATGAAATAATAATAAAATGTGTTATATTATATTTTATATTTCATATATTAATCATAATAAGGATTGAATTAGAAAACAACATGATGGCCCTCGGAACAATGGTGACCAAACTGTTGGAATTCGCCCAGCGTAAAAGGGTCGCGCTCACGCTCGTAACAGATACTGTCTTGGCCGTGATAGGCCAGGCATGACCATGACACCCTGATCACGACCATGAGTGAGAGATTATTGAGATCGAGTCCAAAACTACCTTCCCTCACTACCGTGGGCAGGAGGGCACGACAATAACGAAGCATGTGGCACAGTCATAACACCTCAGTCACGTTCGTGACCAACGGTTGAAGGAAAATGAACATTTTTCACATTCCGATCATGGACATGACATCCATGTCACGACCGTGATTGTACAATTAAGGCACTTGTGATATTTTAAAAGTTATTTCCAAAATATTAATAGTATGTAATGATGATTGTTGATTGTATATGAACCTAGATACACGAATTGTATGTTCTCACATAACTAGATTAAAATTTAAAATTTGAGAGACGTAATTGATTGTTATTTGAAAAGCATAATGAACCTAGTTATGGGGGATATTACATATCGCCCCTCAAAGGCTCTTATCGGATTGTCAGGTTCTTACACCTTGGTGTATGTATTTCTTTCCGAAATAATCATTCTCACATCAGTAACGGTGTGTGAATTCCTAAGTCACCTTCGGGCGAGAGAGGAGCATTGTCTTCGAGTGTTAGCTAGCCTATTGTGAGGGCAATGACATAAATTCTAAATATCGAAAGATATAATATTAATATAAGGACCAACATAGAACTGATGAATCGATGCCCACAAAAGTAGAAGTCCGAAAGGGTTATGAAGCAACCCTCACAACAAAAAAATTGACGAATAGCAACGCAATATAGCATCTCATATAAGATGACGCTAAGTCGACGCTAGTAGCATCCCCAAAGTGTCAAAGTGGAGTCACAAATATGCGACACGACATGCCTCCCAATAGAGTCATATTAGTGTCGACTTATCATTTATAAGACATCGACACTAATGGAGGCGCCAAGGGGACGTTGCTTTGACAGTATTATTGCACGCCAAATAGAATAAACACGCGGTAGATCATAGCGTTGTATTAGCATCTAAACTCGTCAATGCTAAACTAGCATCACATAAGCAGTGACGCGATATCAACGCTACGAACAGAGTCGATATGAGTGTCGAAGCTTTGCGCCATCTTGGCATTGAGAAACACGGCGCCAGTTGGCGTCTCAACCTCATGACGCTAGGTAGATGCTACATGAATAAAATATTCCTAAATAAATATATATGTTACCTACATATGTATTTGTATTCTTACCTACACATGTAACACATACAACGCTTAATTGGCGCTATTTTGACACTAACATGTTAACATATATGTTAATTAATAAGAAATAGATTAACTATATGTTATCTATATATTTGCATAACTACATATTATGTATTTTGATGCTAATTCGTATAACCTCATATATGTTACTTATATATATTATATATACTATACTTTAATGAATAAATAAATGTCATATTATATGTGTACTTTCAACATATGTTTTCCTACATCATATGTGTTACTTATATACAGTGGCGGAGCCAGGAATAATTGTCACTAGGTTCACCGATTACGAGCTGATAGAAATATTTTAAATTTTTTTATACTCACATAAATTTTGTTCTAAGATTTTGAATTAATTTTCTTTAGAAAAAATTTCATATCATCCATGTATATAGACTTTTATAAAAAAAAAGAATATTAAATGATAAAAATAGCAAGCTAAAAAGTTAATAATTTTTTTTAGATGTATATATACTCAATAATTCATATTATCATAGTAAGAATAATAATGTTTAATATAAAATTGAAATGATTATTTTAACAAATTGATCTATTAAAATTATTAAATAAATGTTAATAATGACATAATTATCCTATGAAAAATATGTTACAAACAATGACATACAACTTCAATGAATCATATATATATATATATATTAAACATTATTATTAAATAAATGTTAATAATGACATAATTATCCTATGAAAAATATGTTACAAACAATGACATACAACTTCAATGAATCATATATATATATATATATATATATACACACACGAGAATCATATATAAAATAATAAAACATTTTACATGGAAGAAACAAAGTTGAAATTAATGGCATATAAATTTTATAAGCAAATGAATTATTTAAACTTTTTGTAATATATTCAAATTTAACAAAATATATTTAAAGGTACATAAAACTTAATAAAAGATGGAAGATGATATTAAGCATAAGGTATTTATGCTTAAAAAATTGGTATATGAATGAGATGATTATTAGAAAAGAATGATGCTTTAATAAAGACTAATGATATATACCTCCATAATTTTTTTTTAAATGATCAATGTAGATTAAGAACAATAACTTTTTTTTTAAATATGAATTGTTATTATAAAACTATGTGCTTAGTACCACACTATGGATGAGTTATGGTCAAATATGAAAAATAATGGATTATATGTGAAAATCTGATAAATTAATGATAAAAAAAATAATATGTAAGAATTATGTAAAGATAATAAATGAAAAAAAAAGGATTACATCATGAATCGGAGTATTGATTAAATATCACTAAGATTTCATTACAAATTAATAAAGAGCTGGGGGAGTTAAAAATTTCATTAAAAATTAAAAAAGAGCTTGTAATAATAGGGGTAAGTGTGGGGGCGGGGTTTCAAACCTGGGGTGGGTACCAAGAGAACAATTGCAGACATTAGATTGAACTTGAACACACATATTATGTATAACGTTTGGAAATGTCAGTGCTTGCACGTGCAGGCTCAGGCAGGCACGTGGATCCGCCCTTGCTTATATATGTATTTCTAAATATATATTTGTTACCTATATTATATATGTTACTTTTGCTTACAATATATATCATATCTTAATTATAGATATATTATTTTTATATTCTTATTCATGGAATTATAATGGTTATATTAAGTGACTTGATTTATTATTTATTACAAAATAGCCCCACCATAGAGACTCAATAGCGTTTAAGTAGTGCCACAACAGCGCCCCATGAATAGTCGACGCTATAGAGACACTACTTGTGTCGATATAGTGTCGCACACCTCCGACGCTAAGAGGATTGAGATGCTACTGCGACGCTATATGGTCGTTAATACACTGTAGCGACTCATTAGCATCTCTATATTGTCAACTATAGACATATAGACATATACATATACATATATGCTTACACTTATAATACGTATACATATATACATTATGTCACTTAATCTTACATATATATATATATACTTATAATGTGTATACATATACATGTTTTTGTCACTTAATCTCGCATATATAGACATATAGATACACATATATACTTATAATGCATATACATATACACATTATTGTCACTTAATCTTGCATATATAAACATATAAGTACACATATATACTTATAATACATATACGTATACACATTATTTCTATATAAACAATTTCAATATAATCTTAATATAATATAAACTTATAATATAATCTAAAGTTAAATTTGAATTAGGAAAAAAATTTGAAATGGCATCACTAGCTATGTCCACGAAATAGCGTCATAACCGATGTGGCGCCCAAGTAGCATCGCATGTGAGGAGGTACTAAATACTTAAGTTAAATCCCTAACCCTCTTCTGCATTTTCACTTTTTGCTATTTACCTTCGTCGATTTTCACCGAGATGCCCGACGCTCCTAGCGACACCCGATGCTCCGACCGACGCCCGACGCCCACTGCTCCGACGCCCGACGCCCTGCCTCCTTCGACCTCGCCCTCGTCCGACCCTGCCCCCCTCGCCTCCTCCGACACCATCGTCCGCCCTCCTCTGACCCTGCTCTCCCTGCCCCCTCCAACCCCGCCCTCCACTCTGACCCTACCCTCCCCGCCTCCTTTGATGTTGTCATCCATCATCCTCAGACCTCGCCTCCTCTGACCTTGCCCTCCATCGACGCCATCGTCCGGCCTCCTCCGACCCCGCCCTCCTGGCCTCCCCTGATGCCTTCGTCCGCCCTGCTCCACCCTCCTTCGCGCTGCGCCAGCCTCGTCCACCCAAGCGCCCGACCCCGCCCTCCCTACTTCCTCCGATGCCGTCGTCTGCCCTTCTCTGCCCTCCTCCGCCCTGTGCCGACCTCCTCCGCCCAATCGACCGACCCCGCATCCTGCACTTGCTCCGCGGCCGCCTTACTGCTCCAGCAGCTGCCCTGCTCTTCCACCCTACACTTGCTCTGTTGCCACCCAACTTGCTCCACCACCACCACCCTGCTTTTGTCGACCAATCGTAAGTCCCCGCTAAATCTTCAGATGCTTAATTTACTGAATTTCTTTACTGAATTGGAGAGATTAGTTTCTTCACTTGATATTTGCAGTGACTTTTGAGTAGCCGTCATATTTCGTTGTGCGAGTCCTCCGATACAATGAGTCCCAATTTTAATGATTTTTAGATATATTTAACTTCTTACCAGAATTAGTAAATCTGGATAGTAATTTGACTAGTATATTTAACTTCAATGTGTTGTGAATGTTATGTAGATGTATAGTTTGATCATGCTACATGTTCATGTTGTTTAATTTTTAGTATTGTTATGATTGCATTTTAGATGTTGTTTTATGTGGGTTGACATCTTTCGGGCCTTTATGGTATGATCTTCTTTTTAGGTTACATAATTTGTTTTATATTATTTTAAAATTACTAACTTTTATAGTATTATTTAGGAGGTAAATCAATTTTATCTGGATTTTAGTTTGGGGATGATCCGGAGAGCTTTTGCGGAGGTGGCTGTGAAATGCCTTCGAAATTGCAAGGTCGTAACATCCACTGGCCTCACTTTGGAGCAGTGCATACAAAGATGCTCAAGGCATATTAGGTGCTCGGTTTGAGTCGTTATGTAGGAAGTGGTAAGTATGTTTACATTTAAATTACTTTTATTAAATTTATAATTTTTCAAAGTCTAAGAATTTGATGTTCATACAAGACGGATGAACAATGGCAAAGAAAGTAAAAAAAAGGCAAGAGTTAACCGATTGTCGAAGACCGAGTCCTACATCCACACAGACAAGTCGATGCGATTTGACGAGCTTCGACGATACATACAAAATAAAATAATCAATTTTTTATCTTATACTTATTTTATAAAATTGAAACTTTATCACAGGAGGAGAAATAAGACTGTCATGCGGACTTTCGCGTGGTTTACGAGACCACGCATAAAATTAAAATTAAATAACCTCGACGTCTCTTCTCCCCTCCGGTACATGTGGAACCACAGTCTGTGGAAGCCGCCACGACGAGCGTGGGTCCAGAAGTAGTGATGTCGATTGTCCAGAACTAGGATGCTGCTTGTTTTTCTTCTTGTCATACTATGTAGGTAAAATTAAATAACGTGCAAACCTACGTAGGTAAAATTTATGATAATTAACTAATATTTCCGATAATTAGTAACCTGCCATTTTAGTATCTGTCTTAGTTCAATTTAACACTATTAATTTTTTAAACCAAATAAATAAATAAATAAAATAACTTTATGGATAATAATGCTATACTACTAATACATGTTTCTTCTATTTCTCCGAGTAAAGTCCTCATCCTAAAGTAGCGAAATTTTTTGTTAGATAAGTTTCGACCTGCACCAAAGACAAGGATTTGGGCACATGCACCGGATCAGGACCAGGATGAAGTTTGGATGAAATTAAATGTCTCAATTCTAATGCTAAAATTATTTACTATGTTCCGTAGTTTTTGGATCTGGACACCGTCCAGAAGAGAGGCTAGGTGAAATAGAAAGCTGCGGACATGCACCGGTACCACGGGTCTCAATTGCCAAAATTATTTACTATGTTCAGTAGGTTTTGGATGGCTTCTCTGGCATTGTCATAAATGAGTGGTTTTGGTTTTCGTAAAACCTAAATGTATTATTATTCTCGGTTACGACAATTAATTTACATAGACAATTAGGCCCATTACCTCCAATACGAATAGAAGTGCAAGATAGCAAGCCAACGCTGCGAGGAACACATCGCGAGAAAGAGGATTAAAGGAGAGAGATGTCCACGTCCGCGAACGGAGACGCAGTCGCTCAGTCCTCCTCGGCAAGGAGGTAAATTCAGATCGATCCCTCTGCCATCTGCAGATCAATTCTTCTAGATCTTATAAGACCTCTTAGATCGGTCGTTCATGGAGATCGTGTTAGTTTAATGCAATAATAATCTTAGGAGATGCATTTTTCAGATTGGAAGGAAAGGTGGCCATCATTACCGGCGGTGCTGCAGGTGCCGGCAAGGAGACCGCCCGTCTCTTCGTCCACCATGGCGCCAAGGTCGTCCTCGTCGACATACGCGACAACGTCGGCCGCGCGGTTGCCGCGAGCATCGACAGCGAAGACGTCGTGGTGTACTTCAATTTGCGACGTGACCGTCGAGGAGGAGGTCAAGAACGCCGTGGACTTCGCGGTGGCCAGGTTCGGGAAGCTGGACATCATGTTCAACAACGCCGCCCCGCCGTCATCGACTCGACGAAGCTCAAGATCACGAACGTGAGCACGGCGGAGTTCAAGCGGGTGCTCAGCGTCATTGTGACGGGGACGTTCTTGGGGACCAAACACCCGGCGCGCGTGATGATACCGGCCGGCCGAGGGGGCTGCATCCTCAACAGCGGGAGCATCGCGTCGGTGCTGGGCGGCGTGGCGACGCAAGAGTACATGGCGGCGAAGCACGCGGTGGTGGGGCTGACGAAGAACGCGGCGGCGGAGCTCGGGGTGCACGGGACCGGGCGAATTGCATTTCGTCCTTCATGTACGCAACGGAGCTGTCGATCAACGAAGCGGGCAGGGACGCGAAGGGCATCGAGGACATGATCTCCGGGCTGGCAAAGCTCAAGGAGGTGGTGCTCAAGGCGAAGGACACGGCTCGTGCCGCCGTCTTCCTGGCCAGCGACGAGGCCAGGTACATCAGCGGCCACAACCTCCTGCTCGATGGCGGCTACACCACTGTCAACACTGCCTTCGGCCTCTACAAGGAATGAATGAGGGAAAAGTGTCTGATTAATTAGAAGCCATTTGCTGTTGCTTAATTGGTCAATTTGGTTGCATAATAATAAGCAACAAAACTTTGTTAATTTCTTGATTGGAAGAGCCGCCAAGAAGTGGTTCTAATGATGCTTCCATTGTGTTCATTCGATTTTTGTAATGCAATTATTGATCGATCATATTTTTTCCTCTATTTTATCTAGTTTATCAATCTCATATATATATATATATATATATGAAAGCATTGGTAATAATAAAATAAAAATATTTCGTAATACTTCCTAACGGAAGTCGAATCGCTGCAGACTTTTGTTTCATACTCGGATCCTAAACACGTACGGAAAAATCACTGTTCACAATTCAGTCTATGTTCGACAGTGTCCGAACATCGCAACATATGGTACTGCGCCTCATGGGACAGCATCAGACATCCCACTCATACCCACAAAAAAACAATCGATATTGGGCTTTTATAGGGGATGCATGCAGGTTTATTAACTCCATTTAAGTTAACAAAACTGTTTTGCAGTTTTTGATGCGAGCTTCCAACTGCAAGACCCATGCGACCCACGAATATATTATCTACTTAGAGAGAATTATGACTTATTAGGAATATATAATCACTCAACCATTTGAGAATTTATACAATGCCCTATTAAGGATACATAGTTGCTCGATTAATTTGAGAGACAAAAATTATGACCACATAACTGCTCAATCAACATATAAGTTCATGCTATATCTTCTCAATGATATATAGATGTTCAACTATCATTTAAGCCAATAATATGATTTATCAATTCATAATTGCTCAAACAGCTATGTTACTCGCTTTACCTTAGAAATACCTTGCATGCATACTTTAGACGACATACGTATTCTCGTCATGATTTCAATTTCTTCGTATTTGTATGTTTACATATTTGGTCAATTGCATTACAAATATTATGTAGCACCAGTGAATCTTTCTCTCGTCCTCATATTTTCTAGTTTTAAGTCAATTGCTTTTCTAGTCATGGCTCGACAGGCTGCATATAATATTTTAACATTTGAGTACCTCGCTAAAGTAGCAACACTAACTCATTACTTTGAAATATAGTTAAGAGTCTAAGGACAATCTACGAACTTATTAAGTCCTTGTAGACAAATATTATAAGTTATTCTTCAAATCTTATTGTCAACTTAGCATACAAGGTACATAACCAAATACTGCGGTGGAGACTCTCACTAAATGAGTGTACGTCATAAACTCATAACACCGAACATATTGAAGTTCAAACATCTATCCATGATGCCTGACCTCGCTACAATAAATATAATCTATAGTTACAAATTATTTCGTGAATATAAGCTCAATTATCGTGATTATAAGTTATTAGTCACGAATAAAATTGTGGCAGTAACTCATGGATATTGATGGCGTTGCTAGTGATCATTAGCCACAAAGGTTATTTTTATGGTCATAAATATCATAATAATTTATGTAAGTATTAAACATTAACAAATGTGGATAATGATGTCATTCATGACAAATACCTTGATATTGACAAGAAAAGTTTTGTGGGAATTATTGATTAACTTTCATGGCTAATTATTTTTGTGACTATTAGCAAGTTTTATTTCCACAAACAATATGTAACAATTACAAGTAGAATTTTCATGATACGTAGCCAAATTTTTTTGTAATACGAAATTAAAAATGATTGATCATTTTTAATTATCACTCATAAACTATTTTATAAATACAAATAATTTTATCTATAAAACATGAAATAAAATAATTGAGTAGACACATTCCGTAAAATAAAAAATGATAAATTTTTGAAAATTCTCATGCTATTGATCATAGGATTTAATAACAATAATTCATGCAAAATAAAACTATTAAGAAATTTCAACTTACATTATCAAAGTATTCTATGACATAACATTATAAAGAAATCCATGCTAAAAGAAAGTTAACATAATCTAAGTTTTATAATTGAAAGAAAGCTTCCAACTTCTCATCCATCTTTCTTTGACGATCCTCTATCACAGTCTTCTTTTCTTGTTAATCTTGAATTTGTTATTTTTAACATTCAATATATGCATGTAGAGATTTTATAAGTTGCAAATGCTCTTCAAAATGTTTGCTTCATCACGTCGTCACCTCTCTTCTTCCAATTGTTCTTGTGTGACAATATTAACCATTGAAGAAGGACCACACCATAATCTAAAACCTTGAGAATATCCTAGTTTTGTACACATTACTTGTTAAAAAATTTGTTCTTTTGTCATTAATGGTTCTATTCCAAATTGTACAACAACTTTCATAGCCTCAGCTTGTATAACAACCTTGGCATGTTATAAAATAAATCAACAAAAAAATAATTCAAAATAAAATGGCTATAATTATGCACAATTATAAATTGCACATACATACTTTTCTTTGACTTCAACTTGATTCCATCCTTTGTCCTCTTTGAAATGAACATGTTTGTATATCTTAATTTTGCCACCTGTAATATTAGAGGAATCTCACTACATATTTGTACAAACAAATATGAAATTACTACAATTTAACATTTAATATCAACAACAAACAACAACAACAACAACAAAGCCTTATCCCACTAGGTGGGGTCGGCTACATGGATGATACGACTTCGTTGATCCATGTTTATGAAATTTGATAGGGTTTTACGCTGGCTGTCGGGGCCTAACACAACCCTCCTCCTTTATCCGGGCTTGGGACCGGCTATAAAACATAGGCTCATTAATAATTGTTATTCGTTTACATTGAACTTAAAAATTGTATGATTTAATTAATCACCTAGATTGTTTTATAAATTATTATTAATAAAAGATAAACTAAATATCTTATCTTTTAAATTCTAATATTTATTTATGTTAATACTTAGATGATAATTTTTTGTTTATGATAATATTTATTTATTCTTTACTAAGATAATAAATTAAATTCTTTGCTTTTTATTTTTATGTATGTCTAACTTTTTAAAATTATTTAACTTTGATTGGGATTTAGGTTATATATATACATATTTATATCTTTTTACATTCTTTTTATTTCCTTAAATAAATGATTAGAACCCAAAAAAATTATTTGTTATTCTAAGATAAAATTGTCATGTATTTTTTTCCTTTTACCACAAAGAAGGAGAATAATAAGCATTAATGAATAAATATTGTTGTTTAACATAATCATATTTTCTTAATTGACTCATTCATCTTCCTCCACATTTCCTTCAACAAGTACGCCTTCTAGGCTTCTACGTTTTCCATCCGAGTCGGCGACAGGGATGCCGCCACATAGGGATGCAGCCGTCGATGGACACCCAACGCGCAAAGGCGGCCGTCGAGCCTCGCTCTGCGCAGCAGGGACATGGCCGCTCAAAGGCGGCCATCGATTGGCGCCCCAGTGCTTGAGGCGGACATCGATGGCCGCCCAACGTGCAGAGGCGGCCGTCAAGCCTCGCCTCGACGGTCGAGTCACGTGTTGGGGCGGCCGTCGAGGGCTGCCTCTGCACGTTGGGTGGCCGAAGAGCCGATTCTTGCGCAACTTCGATTCATATTGTTCATATCGAAATCTCTGATCAACGATAGAACAAGATCCTTTGCATCATATCTAACTGATTCCTTGGTTTGAACTGAGAAGTAATGTCGCTCGATTATTATCAAAATCTTTTTCTGTCCTTGAGGATCCCACCAAAGCGCCTTCTACTTTAGAACCCACCTCTGACGGCTCACCGGCTACCTCACGCGCTAGGACGGCCGTCGAGGGCTGCCTCTGCACAAGAGGTGAATGGCGAGCTACCTCTCATGCAGAGGTGGATCGCCAGCCGCCAAGGTTATCAAGATCTCGGTCTAAATCTTAAGATCTTATAATTTTACAATCTTACGGACCTCTTCCGATCTCGATCTTGTCTTGAGGATCTTATGTGTAAGATCTTAATACGATCTTAATTTTGGTCACACGATCTTACGATCTTATCCGATCCTATACGATCTCATATGATTAATATAATCATTTAAATATTAATTTAAAATATATTTATGATAATAAAAATTAATTTATATGAAGTTAAATACATTTTCTTTTATTTTTAATATATTTTGATATAATTTGACTTAAGAATCGATAAAAAATGTCTTAGTGGGGTATCATTTAAGATTTGAATGCGAAAAATTGTCAAAAATATATTTATTATTTTAATAATATATTATTTTATTAATAGGTAGGATCTTACGATTCTCGATCCGATCTTACGATCTTCGATCTTATGACCCCCCTCCGATCTTATATAAGATCCCGATCTTGACAACCTTGTCAGCCGCCTCACGCGTTGGGGCGGCCGTCAAGGGCCGCCTCTACGTGAGAGGTGGCCGTTGAGGGCCAACTTTGGGCGTGAGGCAGCCGAGAGCTGATTCTCGTGCAGAGGCGGCCTCCGACGGTTGCCCCAGTGCATGAGGCAGCCGGCGAGCTGGCTTTCACGTAGAAGCAGCCCCCACGGCTGTCCCAGTGCGTGAGGCAGCCGAAGAAGGCTGCCTCTGCAGGAGAGGCGATCGACGCGCTGACGCGTCCGAAGAGGGCCGCCTCTGCGTGAGACGCGACCGACGAGCCGATACTCGCACAGAGGTGGCTCCTGACGGTCGCCCCAACACGTGAGGTGGCCCCAGCATGTGAGGCGGCCGGCGAGCCGCCTCAACAAGTGAGGCGGCTGATGAGCTGTCTCTCACACAGAGGCAGCCCTCTCTAGCTGCCTCATGCGCTGGGGCATCCGTCGAGGGTTGCATCTGTTCGAGAGGTCACCGACAAGCGTCTCTCCCGTAGAGGGGCATCCCACGGTCGTCGCCGGCCGCCTCACGTGCTGGGGCGGCCATCGAGGATAGCCTTCGCATGAGATGCGACCGGATCAAGGGCCGCCTCCACGTGAGATGCGGTCGTCAAGTGCTGCCTCTGCGCGAGAGGCAATTCGACAACCTCCTTATGCACGGAGGCGGTGTCCGATGTGCTAGCGCGGGAGGTGGCTCACCGAGACCGAAGATGCAGAAGTTAACTTAGGAAATAAAATGGGAACTGTTGGTTTTAACACATGAATTTTTAATATATGTTGCAGTAATCAAGATTACTACAATCATGATATTTGAAAAGAAGGGCGGAAATGCATTAGCACTATAAATCAATATGTTGGTTTCTTGCAATGTAATTGAGAACTAATATGCGGTTATTTTTTAGAAGAAACGGTTCAAGTACGACATACTACTTTCTATAATAATTGTGATATTTTTCTAAGTATACTTTTTATTGTTCTATTATGGAGGTTCAAAGTCTTTTCTCCATCTTCATGATACAGTATGTGATTCATTACAAATTAAGGTATCTATTTATTGGATAAAATGGATGTGTTTATCATTTAAAGGACATTATGCCTCTCCTTGGATTAAAAATTTATGAATGATGTGTTGATCCATTTACGGTTAAGATTTTTTAATATGATATTTCTTCCTATTTTTTGTATTAGTTTTACATTGTTACTTAAATTTATTATTTAGATTGAATTATTTTTCTTGCATGATATTAAATGTTAAATTTATCAACAAAACACATATATATATCTATGTACAATTAATAATGTTGAATAATATTTCTTGAATAGCAATAAAGTATGAATCAAACATTAAGCTTTTATATAAATCTTACATGTTACTTGCCGCAAATTTTAAAAAATGTAACAAATACATAATGTTGCCTTCAACGATTAGTTATGAAATTTTTGTGGCTAATATTGATGATAAAGAATATATTTTATTACAAAAATCAAAATTGTGACAATTACGTATATTATTTGCTACAAAATAAATCTTCATAACATTTGCTAAATGATTATTACCACAATATAAATTACTTGTGGCTACAAGTGCATTAATACTCACAAAAATAATAATCGTGACTATAAGATATGATTATTATCACGAACTAGCATGTTGTGAATATTAATTTGTGGCTATAAATCAGATCTGTTGTAGTGCCCGAGTGCTCCCACTAGTTGCCCAAAACTTGGCGTTATGAGGATTCACATTTGACTTTTCTTATCAGGCCACACAGAACTCGTGTTAACCTCCTGAATATATCATATATTTGGATTCAAATCATTTCATCTCCGCTCGCTATACATTAAGCGCTGAGGCGATTATCCGTGTGACATAGTCCACAAACTCTCGAGTTTGACAATTAAAATCTTACAAGTTCACAATTTTAGTCATGAAATCGAGTGAGAACTCATAGTGGAATTGGACTTAATGCTAAATTCGAGTAGACTCTAGTAGACTCGAGTAAACTCGGATAAATTCAGGTAAACTCGATCAAGTCTACAGGTAGAATCACCAAATACAAAAGTTAATCATTTAACCAAAATTTAAGGTTGAAATTGAAATGAAAATATCATTAAACATTCATGATTTAACAACTAAGAATACTTTATATTTTAATTTGCATGACGCATGAATTACTTTGATAATTTGATGTATAAACTTTGAACTCTTTACATTTCAACTGCATGACTTATATAGTGTGCTTGTAGAGTGTGATGAATTGTTAGAAATAATGAATGGTTAATATGAGTGAGTTGAAATATGACCAATGAACTCATTACATATATACACATTATTTTTCACAAATATTTTATAACATATTGTAACATTCCAAAATTCACTTGTATGCAAATTAACTTAATTGATAGTTAATAAAGTTAATTATTCACTTCGATCGGAATTAATTTAATTAAAATATTATATATTAATATCATCATAATTAACTTATAGCCTTCTTGGGTAGTTGGGCATAATAATCAAATTTAAATTAATTAATAATGAAGATATCCTGTTTTTATTTTTTAATCTAATTGAGAGCAAGCTAACGGCTAGATTTGGAATGTATAATTATTTTGTCAATTATTTTATTTGATCAAAGTTTAATTTAATTGAATATGATAGCATCTTATAATTTGTATATTAACATATATACTTAGTATAATTTCAAAATTTTGAGAGGGCAAGAACCCCTCATGATATATGTGGGTCCACCTCTGATTGTAACCTAAATTAATTAAATGCCTAATTAGGACTTTTGTCCTTATCTTAAATATCCACCACAGCTTCATTTAGATTGTAACCTAAATCAATTAAATTACTGGTCACATATATTTTTTAAACCAATCACTTAAATTCTACATGCCCATATCATAACCGACTCATGCAGCCACTAATTGATTTAATACTTTGTTCTTATCCCTCTGCCTAATAGCCGATTACTCACCACAAGTGCCAAATGAAGTTATCCTAAACTGATTGACCGGCTTCCCTACTGTCCATTAGACCACATCCTACCTTAGGGTCTATTCCTTTTCAAATTCTCTTTCAATATCTTTAATACACTAAAATTTGAATTTAATTTAGCAAATTACTTTATTACCTTTGATGAAATTTTGGAGTGTTACTCATCACCCTGAAAATATGACATTACTAATCCTTCATGTTTGATAAATCCTTTGTTGCCCAACTCAGATAAAAGGAAACAAAAATGAGATTTTTTTAGAAGGCAAACAACTGAGGAATTCCATCAAAAAAAGAAAAAAAACAAAAATGTTTGTCTGGTATCAGGAATTAAATCTCCCATCACATAATTGAGTCTTAAAACTCTAAACATTTTCCTCATACAAGAAACATTACAATAAAAAGAAGTGAAGTCGTCATTTCTCACAGAAGTGAGAGTTCTTGAAATCAAATATATTACCAACCTTTCAGAAAAGAGAATCAGTTTAGCAATCTTAATATCTTCTCAGTCTATTCAATTGAATGCATGAAAAAGTGCTAATACATCAAATGATAGAGGACGTTAACGTTCAAGCCCAAATATATATTTTATTCACCGAGTCAACCTGAAAAGTGAAAAGCAACAAGTACATAAGAGGACAACTAAAAGAAAGGCGCAACAGGGACGTGACGTCTGCAACAGTGCTATTGCGACAGTGAGGTGGCCCGACATGTTAGTTATTTATTAATTATACATTGATTGAATGTACATAAATTAATATATATGTATATCTAATTATATATATATATATAATTAATTACTGACTGATTCGTCCGCCTGTGCATCGGATCCGTCGTCTGCTATCGGATCCGGATCCGGCCGCCTGTGTGCTGGATCCGGCCGCCTGTGTGTCGAATCCGGCCACCAACGCAGGATCCGATAGTCATGCAGCCGATTTGGCCGCTTGTGCGTCGGATCCGTCGATCAAGCGGCCGATCCGACAATCTGTGTGCCGAATCCGGCCTCTTGATTGTCGGAGTCGAGAGAGAGGGAGTGGAGAAGGCGCTTGGGATCGTCGGAGTCGTGAGAAGTCACTGGAGTCGTGGGAGAGAGAGGGAGAGAAGGAGAGATAGCGGGTGCGAAAGGGGGGAACGAGTGACGAGAGAGGGGGCGCGAGAATGAGGGAGAGTGAGGGAACATTGGGAAGGAAAATATTAGAATTAGTGACGGATATATCCTTTAAAATTATCGAAGGATTTTAGATCCGTCGATAATTTCTAAGGACGTACCCGTCAGTAATTAAAATATATTATTTTTATCAATATTTATATATGAAATGTTATTATTAAACATTAATAATATTATATGTATTAATATATATGACTAAAAACATTAATAATATAATATAATATTATATTATAAAATATTATAAATAAATGGAAGATAGATATATATTATAAACATTCATAAAAAATATTATTTAATTACCGACGGGTATATCCTTCGGAATTATCAAACGATTTGCGATCGTCGATAATTCCGAAGGAGATACCCGTTAATTAAAATAATAATATTTTTTTATCAATATTTATATATGAAATCTTATTATTAAACACTAATAATATTATATCTTTAATATATGTGACTAAAAACATTAATACTATAATATTATATTATAAATAAATGGAAGATAGATATGTATTATATTATAAACATTCATAAAAATATTATTTATTAATTACCGATGGGTATATCCTTCATAATTACCGAAGGATTTGAAATCCGTCGATAATTCTAAAGAAAGTATCTGTCAGTAATTAAAATAATATTATTTTTTTATCAATATTTATATATATATTATCTTATATTATATGTATAATATTAAAGTATCATATATAGACACTTTCAATCACATTTGAGAATTTATTTTTCTGGTAGGTAGGATCAACTACTTCCATGTGGTTGCAAGTTCAAACCCCAATAACACATTTTTTTAATTTATCTCTGTGCTCGTTCATAGATATAAATATATATAAATAAATGTGTCGTATTAGATCTAAACCAATTTATATTTCGAAATGATAAAATATTAAAGAGAATTATGAGAAAATGAAAAATAATGATAATTTATTTAATGTATTATTTTATTAATGCATCAAGAAAAGAATACAAATTGTAGAAAAAGAAATATGCATTATATTATTTTATATTATATTATAAACATTAATAATAAATTATTTTTTTAATTATCGACGGTACTAGTCTTCAGAATTACTGACGGATACCTTCAGGATTATCGATAATCCTGAAGGTATTCGTCTGTAATTCTGAAGGCTAGGACCATCGGTAATTAAAATAATAAAATATTAATCATATATTTATATTATATTACATACATGTTATTTATAAAATTAATTACCGACGGTCTCAGCCTTCATAAGTGCCGACGGATCTGTATCTCGGTAATTTCGACGACTAGGACCGTCGGTAATTTACCGACGGGAATAGTCGTCCTTAGTAGTGAAGGACTTTTTGGCCGTCGATATTCCGAAATGTTTTTTCAATCCTTCGCAAAAGTCGTCGAAAAATGCGAAGAATTTTTGTCTGTCGGAAACTATCTGTTGCAATAGACAATTTTATTAAAATTAGTTATATATTGGATAGAAAGTTAACATATTTTAATTTTATTAAAATTTATGTATTTTATATTCTAAATTTATTGTAATCTATATTCTATATCTATAAATATATTCAAGAAAATCAGTAAGATGATAAAATATTAAAGAGAATTATGAGAAAATGAAAAATAATGTTAATTTATTTAATGTATTATTTTATTAATGCATCAAGAAGAGAATACAAGTTATAGAAATAGAAATATGCATTATATTATATTATAAATATTTATAATAAATTATTATTTTAATTATCGACAGTACTAGCCATATATTTATATTATATTATATTATTTATTTATAATATTACATTATATTAGGACCATTGGTAATTAAAATAATAAAATATTAACCATATATTTATATTATATTCATCGATAATTTCGAAGGCTAGGACCATTGGTAATTAAAATAATAAAATATTAACCATATATTTATATTATATTCATCGATAATTCCGAAGGCTAGGACCATTTGTAATTAAAATAATAAAATATTAACCATATATTTACATTATTTTACATACATGTTATTTATAAAATTAATTACCAAAGATCTCAGCCTTCGGAAGTGCCGACGGATCTGTATCTGTCGGTAATTTCGAAGACTAGGACCATCGATAATTTACCGACGGAGAATAGTCGTCCGTAGTAGTGAAGGACTTTTTTGCCTTCGATATTTCGAAAAAAAATTTCAATCCTTCGCAAAAGTCATCGAAAAATGCGAAGGATTTTTGTCTGTCTGAAACTGTCTGCCGCAAGTAGACAATTTTCTTGTAGTGGGATTGTTTGATTGAAAAGTCATTAAGAGGAAGAAAAGGAAAAAAAAAGACAAAGGAAAAGAATGAAGAATAATAATTAATCTTGTTTGGATGATATGGGTAATGAGAATAGAAAAAAAAATGAAAATTTTATAGTAATTATATTTAAATAATTTTATTCTTCATATATGCATTTATATGTTAAATTCTAGGACGAAGTATGAAAATATATTTTAATTATATTTTTTCTCATCATTTTTAATTTGGGTTGAAAGAAAAGTGAGCTATTAGAAAGTAGTCGAGGAGAAAGTAGGAGAGTTTATCCTCTTTTCTCTTCAATATAAATTCAATTAGACAAATAAATCCATTCCCTTTCGTTAACTTCCTTTAACCCCCAACTAAATAACCTTAATGTATCTTATTTAAAATTAACTAAGTATATCTCATCTTAATTTAGAGTTGTTATTATTATATTTGAAGTACATTGAAATGAAAAGTTTATATCTACGAATTTTTTTTGTATGCGAGACAAAAAATCTTTTAATTAATTGATATCAAGTATTGTAAAAAAAGAAAAAAAATATTCATTTGATACTTTTTTTTTTGCTCTCAACATCCTTTGGTAAAAAGATAATATGCGGAGTTGCGTGGAATTTAATGCTTCCCTCTAGTTTTTCTTGGGTCGTCAGCCCTTGGTAATTGAGAAGCGGCAGACGATTCAATTTAGCGACGCTAACTATTATGCACATCGTCCATAAGTTGGAGGTTAACCTACTATCGAACTCAACTAATTCAGTTGGTCGCCCCGCCTTGCATACCTGTCAATGACATATATGATTGCCAATAAAAAATTTCTTCTAGAGCTTAGTTTAATTGTTCAGAATTTAGGAGAGTGTACTAATTAAATTATTAAATACGAGTTTTTCCTCCATTAACTAAATAAATAGCAGGATCATGCATTAAATCTTACTAATATTCACTCTCGAAAAAATCTTGCAAATATTTCCGATAATTAAGTGAGATATTTAATAGAGGTCCATGCTACTATGCATAAAAATAAATATAAAAAATGAAATAAATGCATTGAACTTGAACCCTCAATTAATGCATTATTATTCTCGATTACAGTCAATTAATCTACATTGACCATTAGGCCCATCACCTCCAAATATAAGTGCCGATAGCAAACCGACGCTGAAGGGAACACATCGCAAGGAAAGCGCAGAGAGATGTCGACGTCCGCGAGCCAAGGCGCAGTCGCTGTGACCTCCCCGGCGAGGAGGTAAATTTAGATCGATCCCTGCGCCATTTGTTGATCTCTTCTTTTATATCTTATAAGACCTCTTACTAGATCGGTCGTTCATGGAGATCGTATTAGTTTAATGCAAATGTATTGATGTATGGAATTGGAGACGCATTTTTCAGATTGGAAGGTAAGGTGGCCATCATTACCGGCGGGGCTGCAGGTGCCGGCAAGGAGACTGCCCGTCTCTTCGTCGAGCATGGCGCCAAGGTCGTCCTCGTCGACATACGCGACGACGTCGGCCGCGCGGTCGCCGCGAGCATCGGCGGCGAAGACGTCGTGGCGTACTTCCACTGCGACGTGACCGTCGAGGAGGAGGTCAAGAACGCCGTGGACTTCGCGGTGGCCAGGTTCGGGAAGCTGGACATCATGTTCAACAACGCCGCCGTCATCGACTCGACGAAGCTCAAGATCACGAACGTGAGCACGGCGGAGTTCGAGCGGGTGTTCAGCGTCATTGTGACGGGGACGTTCCTGGGGACCAAGCACGCGGCGCGCGTGATGATACCGGCCGGCCGCGGGGGCTGCATCCTCAACAGCGGGAGCAGCGCGTCGGTGCTGGGCGGCGTGGCGACGCACGCGTACATGGCGGCGAAGCACGCGGTGGTTGGGCTGACGAAGAACGCGGCGGCGGAGCTCGCGGTGCACGGGATCCGGGCGAACTGCATCTCGTCCTTCATGTACGCGACGGAGCTGTCGATCAACGACATGGGCAAGGACGCGAAGGGCATCGAGGACATGATCTCCGGGCTGGCGAAGCTGAAGGGGATGGTGCTCAAGGCGGAGGACACGGCGCGCGCCGCCGTCTTCCTCGCGAGCGACGAGGCCAGGTACGTCAGCGGCCACAACCTCCTGCTCGATGGCGGCTACACCACCGTCAACACTGCCTTCGGACACTACAAGGAATGAAGAAGAAAAAAAAAGTGTCCACTTAATTAGAAGCCATTTGCTGTTGATTAATTGGACGATTTTATGGCATAATAATAAACAATAAAACTTTGTTGATTTCTTGACATGAAGAGAGACCAAGAAGTGGTTGTAATGATGCGTTGATCGGATTCATTCGACTTTTGTAATGCAATAATCGATCTTATATTTTAGTTCATTTTAGTTTTAATAATTTTGATTATTATTATTATTATTATTATTATTATTATTATTATTATTATTATTATTATTATTATTATTATTATTATTATTATTATTATTATTATTATTATTATTATTATTATTATTATTATTATTATTATTATTATTTGTTGCAATAGTTATTATTTAACGTCTCAAAATTTGACTTCGTCATATGGTGAAATCTCCTCTCGTATGCGTCTTTCTTTGACTCTTTTGTTAACACATATGCTTAAGAAATCTCCTCTCGTATGCGTCGATCGACCTATTGTATATATTACTATTTATCAAAATCAAATTTATATGGTAGGTCGATCGACCTATCATTCAATAAAGTATACTACAGCATATAAGCATGCAGTATACTCATTTTACTCTAAAATAAAAAGAACATCAAGACCATCCATGCCATGTACAATGTGAAAGGTCCCATAGTAGTTCAAAATACAACTCGATAAAATAAAGAAAAAAAATACTCCATTTAGATTCTAAGATAACTATGTATGCTAGGGGTGTTCACGGGTTGGGTTGGATCCGACCTGTGAACAAACCCGACCCGCAAGGGGTTTTGGGAGGGCAAATTTAAGCTTTTTTATTTTTTTACTATTTTTTATATTTATTTAATATAAAAAATATTATTAAATCTTTATTTTAAAGCATAAAATAAAATTTTAAACAATTTAATGTTATTTCTGCACTTATAATATTTTATTTCAATTTTTTAAAAAAAATTCAAATCAAATATAAGCTTAAATTTAAATTAAAAAAAAGAAAAAAAATTAAAAAATAAAATATCGGGTCAATCAGGTCGGGTCGGGTCAACTCGGGTTGAAAAATTCCAACCTGTACCCGACCCTTGGTCGGCTCGAGTTCGGGTCGGTTCGTGTCCGACCCAAACTGGTTTGGGTCAGTTCGGATCACCGGGATCACCGGTCGACCCGACCTGCTGAACACCACTAATGTGCGCGCAGTGGATTTTATTTTATATTTTCCATCCTTTCTGAGGACACTGACTTTTCAAGTCTTTTCCAATCACAAATGACGTATGTACTGAAATATTATTCTATATTTCAAATCTCAACAATATCTTATTTAGATATTGTTAGTGATTCCAACTCAATGTTCTTGAGTTTTTATTCCGAGTGAACATAACTTATTTCGCATATGTTCATTCTTTTAAATTCTTTGCTCAACATTTCATTTATCTTGTTGAGCACATCATTTTCCAGTAATCAAAATGTCATGTTCATGAACTAACATTATCACAAATTTGCTTCCACTATTCTAATGCACATGTAACAATCCAATTTTCTCACAACAAGGTTAAAATTGGATGTATGTCATTGTCATTTTAATGACATTATAATTTCTTGAGCCATATTATGATTTTTCATGTATACCTTATTCTTCAAAAATTCTTCCCCTTGAAATAATTAAGCAATCACATATTTATTTCCTCAATTCTTCATTAAGTGAGCTGATCCCATTGGAATAACTTCAAATTTATATATGTGAATCATTATTAAGATCATCATTCTCGATGCGCGCTTAGCTTCTAGAGAATAGGTTATCTAAAAATCAAATCCAGCTAACAAGTATAATCAACAACAAGAGGCCCCTGAATGAAACTCGCATATTTGGAATCTGTACGGATGCAAGATGTTCGTATTACACCGTGATATTTATAAGAGGATTGTACAAATCCTATTATAGAAATGATGACTTATGGGAGTCTAGAATCATGATTGACTAGCATAAAAAAATAGGACGCAATTTGTCGATGGTGAATGGGCATTATATGGCTTGCTGGAACTGGGCAAAATACATAGGGTGCAATTAGGCATTCGGAAAATGTACCTATTGTTGGTACTATTGAATGAAGCAGGGCGAAGAAAGAGATAAAGGAGATTGGGAACTTCCGACAAGTTGCCCTTTTCACTCTTGTGAGCCTTTTATAGCATGATGACTGCACCATAGTTCGTCTCCGTTTATTCTGCACGTTACGCCCGTTGACATATTGGGTTACTTTCATAACGTTGAACGTCATGTCATGTTGGCCATCTGCCAACGTCACGTTCTGCGACATTCCATGACCCTTAATGGTCACAACTAACATCAAATCACATGCATAATAAAATAAAGTAGGAAGAAGAGGGAGAGAAAAAGATGCACAATGGTTTGTTGACGAGGTTCAGTCACACCTTGTTCTACATCCCCGCTCGGACTTTTCGACCTTGTGACCGTCAGAGATTCCACTAACATCCTTTCTTCATTTCAAATGAGGCAAGGAAGAAATTTTTTACAACTCTTGCATTTTCTTCTTTTCAAGAGATAAGGCACACCTTTTTTACTCGTAGGCTTTCACTTGTTTGTTCGTTTAAAGGTAAGACACAATCGTTTTTCACTCAGGAGCTACAATATCACAAAAACACTCCACAATCTCTCTTTTACAATTTGCAACCTCACATAATGAGTAAGAGAGAAAGAAATGAGAGATTTTCAACTTTAAGTTTAAGATGACTTCTTGTATGAACACAAGTGTTTGCCTATTTTTTTTTCTAGAAAGTCTTAGTCTTCTCAATGTGTTTTGAACCCCTTTTATAGCATTCAATCTTTCCCCAACCGTTGGTACTCAAAATTAGCCGTTATGTACTTCTCTACATTAAAACAAATGTCCCTTTTAAGTTTCGGACGTCCGTTTTAGAACTAGCCATTGAAATATAGTCATTACAGACAACATTCGGGAGCCCATTTGAGTTTTGGGTGATCGTTATAAATCATGAAGTCTTGGACATTCGCACTCGCTATGCCAACATTTTTAAGAGGGAAGTCCTATAAAAGCAACAGGAAGAATTGCTCAGATACCTGTGAGTGAGGGTTATTTGGGTCGTATTATAAATGCTCTTGCTAAACCTATTAATGGTAGAGGTGAAATTTCAGCTTCTGAATCTCGATTAATTGAATCTCCTGCCACAGGTATTATTTCAAGACGTTCTGTATATGAGCCTCTTCAAACGGGGCTTATCTTGGAGATTGTGTAATGCTTACTCTCAAACTCTTTGTTTACACAATAGTGATATTCTTTGTTTCTCTCTTCATCTTCAGATTCTTATCTAATGATCCAGGACGTAATCCTGTGCGTGAAGAATAAAAAAAGAGATTTTTCATTTTTCCTTGGTTTTTTCTAAATTTTTTTATTATAAAATTTTCAATTGCCAATTTTATCATCGAGAGCCTAATAGACCTGCACACTTTTATATATAATTTTTTTAAAAAATTATCCAAATGAGAGGATTGTTTATTCTATGAAAAGATGACATAATTCTATACAATTTTGGTATTCATCATTTATCCAAACTATAATAAGAACATAGTCAAATATTCAATCAAAGTTCAGTGCATAAAGTTGTCAATTTCAAATTAAACATTTTAGACCTTTACTCTTATATATATATATATATATATATATATTTGTATGAGTATCCAAATGAGATGATTTTCTATTATATGGAAGTCTCATAGAATTATCTACGACATTGATATTCATCATTCATCCAAAATATAATGAAATCATAGTCAAATATTAATTCAAAATTCAGTACACAAAGTTGTCCATTTCAAATGAAATATTTTAAACCTTTATTCTTTTATACATAACTTTTCATACCAGTATTCAAATGAGGTGATATTTAATTCTATGAAAATCTAACAAATTTATTTACAACTTTCATGTTCACTCTTATTACAAATATATTGATAAAGTATTAAATGAAAGTTCAACACATAAAAATATCAACTTCAAATAAAACTTGTCGACCTTCACTTTTTTCGCATAACTTTTTATATGGTTGTCCAAATGATGTGATTCTTAATTTTCTGAAAAGATAAGAGAATTATCTATAACCTTTATATATAATCTCTTTATCCAAATATCATGATAGAATACTCAAATATTAAGTGCAAATTTAGTATATAAAAATATGAACTTCAATTTGAATTTTTCACATTTCACTTATTTAAATATAACTTTTTACGTGGTTGTCCAAATGAAGTGATTCTTAATTCTATACAAAGATAAAAAAATGATTTATAACATTTATATTCACCTCTTAATATAAATCTCGTGGGAACATAAATAAATATTAATCGAAAGTTTAGTGCATGAAGTAACTCATTTCTATTTAAACTTTTTTCCGACATTTTAAATATAACTCCATTTTTTGAGGTTTGTAAAAAATTTTGCTCCAACAAACACCTCTCCCATTATTTTCTCTTTCAAGAAATACATCCAAGTTTTTTTTCAAAAATTTAAGGACAACAAATATCAAGGACTACTTTCTATATTAGAAATTTGGAAAAACCCCAAAAAGTAAATATGAATATGATCAATAATGCTTTTGCCTTTATAAGATACAAGACACAATGTTGAAGAAAAATCTCTTATTAAAAATTTAATGGTCACATTTATACTATCAAACAAAGAACTCTATGATCGAGTTCTCTCTTTAAAATATGATCAAGTCTCAAATATCATAACTGTGTATCATGTGAACTTGAGATAAGCTTGACAAACAACGATGAGATAATAATGATGGATGATGCATACATATTTATATGTTTTGCAGATGACATTTAGGTTAATTTTAATACCTTTTATTTTTTAAATTCTTTTGAACAGAAGATACCCACATTTTAATTTATTTTATTCTTAGGTTCATTTATTTTGGATGTGCAGAGTGATCAAATTTGTAAATGTGCAAAACAAGACAAGATTGTTACATATGGTCATGTTATATTGGAAGTGGGGTTGGGTTCGTTCAAAAAATTAAATTCGAGTTGAATTTTGTTCAAAAATAAAATTTGCACAAAACCCAACCCTAGTAAAAAAAATTTGACCAGGACTAATACAATTAGCCAAATTTGATGGACTATGACTTTTCATATGCCTTTTACGCGAATTTATATAGTAGAACCAACTCAAAATCCTAAAAGGTCATCATCCCTATAAATGCTAATGAACAGAGTTTGGCAACACATGAGGGAACAAGTTTTACCGTGCACCATTGCGAATAAAAGGCATTGACCAATATCTAAGAGTTTGATATTCAATCTTTTTATTATATTATTTTCCTCAATTTTAAGCCAAATTATTACTTTTTGCAATAGTTTCATCATTATGGAAAGACCAAACTTGAATCCAAATTTCTCTTAGTTTATTTGATGATATAAATTTTCGTAAACTTTTATATGGTCTCTACTTAATATTCTTATTATAAATGGATAAATTTATGTATTAACTATTAGCAAATCATAGTTAATGCATGAATTTGGAGCCCTAGACACATGTGAAATAAGAGAATAAATTCTATTGGGCGTAACTACAAATCAATTCAATAATCAAAGTTTTCAAGGTTTTCGACGTAGTCTTGGCCAAGGCGTCTTTCGATACTTGGAATTGATTTTAAATTTTTTATCTTTTTATTATATTAGTTTCTTCAATTTTAATGTCAAATCATTAGTTTATGGAACTTGAATACCAATTTCTTTTAGTTTATTTGATGATTTAGAATTTTGTAAACTTGTGTATGGTCTCTACTTAATGCTCTTATTATAAACAAATAAATTTATGTGTTAATTATTAGCATATCCATAGTAGTTATGCATGATTTTTTGTATGATAATTGATCGAATGAGCGTCAAATTTATTAACCTAGAACACATACCACATTTGATCAACCCTAGCCAAGTTTCAAATTCAACTAATGTCACATCTTACTGACCTAAGTGGAGTTATCTATAAGCAAGTTTGCAGGACTAAATCCAGTCCAAGTCACACCTAACCTGGGTCGGGTCCTGCCACACCCGAGTTTTGGTAAGTTTATTTGATGTCATCAATTATAAATGATTAGTTATTTTAGTAACTAATATATATGTTTTCATTTGAAAATTTTACAATTAAGACAAATCGAAGTTGACTTATTTAATTTCTTTGATTTATTATTAGTTTAGTTTAGGGCTACTAAGCTATCTTAACAAAAACCTATACTCTTGACAATATTTTCATCACTTAAATTCTAAACAAGATTTTATTTTTCTATTAAGAGATAAAGTGAGATCAAAAGGTCTAAAATCTAATTTTCTCTCTCATTACTAAAAGACTCTAATATTTGATATTGAGGTCATCATCATTTTATTTTATTGGGTTATTTTCATAAAGCCACTTCTAGACTATTATGATTGTTCACATCTATTCTCAAACTACGAACTTATTTTTTTTAATCCCTAAATTATCGTGTTTTTCTAATTTGATCATTCCATCGACTTCTATCAACGTTTTCATTATCTTCGATTTTTCCTATTTATGAAAAGTGAAAAATATTCTCAAAGTTACAGAGGTCGAAATCGGAGGGGTATTTTTTACTTTTCAAAAATGAAAAAAATAAAAAATAATGAGAAAGTTGACATAAGTTTACAGAATGATCAAATAAAAAAATTGTGATAGTTTAGGTATCCAAAAAAAATAAGTTTATAGTTTGAGGTTAGATGTGAAAAATCGTGATAGTTTAGGGGTGGTTTATGAAAATAGCCCTATTTTATTTCAATTCAAAATGTTATCTTTTTTCCAATTAGTTGAGGATATAATGGGTATCCTCCCCATTTCAAAGGGGGAAAATCATCTTCACCCATGCGCACCCGTTGATCATGGATCCAATGGCCATAGCAAGAAGGCACAGTTAAGGATACATTTTGCGCAGTTTGGTTTTAAAAAAAGAATCGGAGAGGACAAACAATAGTTTGATTGGCTGTCTCTTATTAGATTCTCACTTCGATTTGGTTTCAATGTTTATGATTCAAATGAAGCGGACGAGGATGCACGAAGAGGAGGCACCAGCTTCGTTTCTCCATCTCCTTGTCCATTCATGGTCAGATGCTCCTCCTCTAGTCGTGGTCACAGTGATGACGAGTGGTGTTTCGTGCCCTAGCTTTGCATACTCCCCCTTTGTTTGATCATGGTCAGTGGCGACTTGTCCGGTGGTGGTTGCAGAATCTAACTCTTCATCTTGGATCGGCTATGTAATGCCAGCTCGTCTGGCGGCCAGTCCATTCCGATCGTATTGGAAGATCTTAAAGGGGAAGCTGGCCATCTTTTGAAGAATTCCATTTTGGTCGTTTGTGGTCGGCAACTTGGCTCTGTCATTTCCAACATTCCATAGGAACAAAAATCAGCAAAAAGCACAAAGAGGTTTTTACTAAACTCGAGCGACTATGATATAAAATGTTCAATTTGTATATAATGTTATGAATCAGTTTTTGCTAAAGCCGAGAATTGATTTTGCAACTAGGATATTAATCACCTGCTTTTTTGCTAGATATTATTTTAGTTCAAATGTTCAGTTTGGATGTTAGTACGTGACTTAAGATTAGTTTGGACTTCATATATTTCATTTCAATTTTAATCCTCTTGTATGATTAGAATTGCATGTTGTTGGATAAAGGATATGAAGATGGAGGCATATGTTATTGGTGATATTACTGTTGACCAATCAAATAATGATGAAGTGCATGTAGATTATGTAAATTCCTATGAGGTACCGAAATGATACGTTGGCTTTAGCACCAATAAGGAAACCTACAAATATTATAATGTATATGTCAAATTATTTGGGTTTTTTGTTAGGAAACAAGCTTTGCATAAATTCAAAAGTACATTAAATGTTATTAAATGATATTTTGTTTGTTCCAAGGAAGGGCATAAGAGAAAGCAAGGTACTGAAAAGGTGTTTATACAAAGAAGAAAAGTTAGTGATGATTATCATTCCCACTTATATGTTGATTTTAGAAAGGATGAAAAGTAGGTTATTAGAAAATTTGTGAAAGAATATAATCATCATTTAACAACTCCCTCGAAGTAAAGTATTTATTCTCACAAAAAGAAATCAAGGCAACTAAAAGAAACTATAGCGAACTATGTGAATTTGGTATGGAGCCAACCAGAGCACTTAATATGTTCGGTGAACCACTCATATGTTTGGTTACTGAACAAGCTGACATAGTCCAATTAATTGATCAATTGAGTTGTAGAATCAGTTGGCAATTTGATATTTTTTATTTATTTTTTGCATTGCATCTCATGATGTATGGAAACAATGGATTGTATGTGAAATTCAATGTATGATTTTGATATCTCAACATCTATGTTGAAATTCAATGCATGTGAAACTCAATATGACTTTTGAACTCAATGTCTGCTCAATGTATCTTAGCATCTAGATAGTAGAAAAGTTTTGTACATGATAGAGAAGAACTTGGTTGAGGCATCTCTGCTTCATGGTCGTCGTGATCATCTCATAAACGCCTATCCTCCATCCACGATAGTATGCTAGTCCCCCTTCATTCTTGTGTTCGTCTATCTGCATGTGTGGCGGATAGATTAATGTGACATACCTTCCATGTTATTACTCTTCCATTTATCAGCAACAATGGATTGTTTGTTTCTCCATTCCCACAAATTTTATCTTAAAATAGTTACTGTTTACATTTATTTATAGTAATTCCTGCTTATCAATCTTTAACACTAACTAATCACCATTGCCACTCATTTGATAATAATAAACCAACTACTGGCAACTAGATAATAAACCAACCAGATAAGAAAGTTGCAAGATAATATAGATCATTTGAGATAGGTTGATTTTCTCTTCCGCTTTTTCTATGTTAAAGCAACTACTGCCGTGATGATGAATATTAATATGTTGTGAAATTATGTCCTTTATTACCTACCATACCACACATCAAAGTAATAAACCATTACATCTAATCAGATCAACTTAACATATATAGCTAGAAGAACAATAATTAAACAAACAAATTTACAAATGAAGTTCATTCCATCATATTAATTCTAACTTAATCTTCATCTAAATTTGCAACCTCCATCTTATCATTTTTTTCTAAAAATCCATTGATAACTTGTGTAGATCTCGATTCAAATGATGAATTTAATCATCTAAAATATGTGCAAGCTCCATGTTCCTGCAAGATAAATCATAAAAGACAACATTAGAATCAAAAGAAATCGTAAAAAATGTTTTAAAATAAAAGTTATTTCAAACTCACTCCATAAAAAGGGCAGTCCTAAAATCTACGTCCAAAATTATGTTCGGTCCAAGATGTCTTTTTTATCGCTTCTTATTGGCAATAACATTTAGGTCACGTCATAGCACTATCTATACACAAGAAATGTGCAACCGAAGTAAAGCAACTCGATCTGCAATAGGATCGCAAAGCAACTAGGACCATCTGGTCGGGTAATTTATACCATCTAGAGATGCATGCATCCAACATAAAATGATTCAACAAGCAAACATCTAGCATCTAGCATGAAATCCTACTTCTAATGGTTCTTATAGTGGAACATTCAGAAAAAAAAAATCCTACTTCTAATGGTTCTAATAATCTTCAATTAGCATTCGAACCCTTCAACTTACTCCAGATGAAATACATAAAACTAAATTTCTCAGCTAATTAACATACATTCAGCAGAGTGCTAGTTAAAACTAGAAATTGTGATACAATAACTTTAGTTTGACATATAAATATGGATACGGATAAACTAAGAAATACGGATAAAAGCTACCAAGATGACCTCTAAAAAAAGCTAAACTAAGAAATACGGATAAAAGCTACCAAGATTACCTCTAAAAAAAGCTACCAAAATCATATCAGCAATGCCCATGTTTGAGGTTTATTCAAGTCATGCACAGATCTAGGCAGAGATACAACTATCACAATATTAGTACCGTTTAAATTATTCTAAAGAAATATATAGAGCTCCAAAATGTGAAAGGAAATACAAATTACAGAAGTCTATCATATTTTTTTGAGGGGGCAAATGATGACTATTCAAGATGGAGACATTAGGCGGCGGCTAACGAAAGATTTAGGGAAAAACCTAGGTTAAGAATAAAAAAAATTGAGCATCATATAAGAATCGAAGAAAAAAAATGTGGGATGAGAGATTTCCAGTCGCCTCGGGGGAAAAATCATTGATCTAATAGTTAGTTGCCAAACGATGATGATAAGTCGTTGGCTTCACACAACGTGCTTCAGGTGATGATGAGGCGGTTAGGTAGATACTGTCGGTGATCACAAAACTAGATCACGAATGAAAAAAAATAGGACAAAGAAATGATCATCATACATTGGGGTTGGGGGGTTGGGGGTTGGGTGGGTGTCATTGATTAAATTGTATGCTGTCGGACGACGTGCGAAAGGGTTCTAGGCGAAGCTTCCTGCACATGACGAGGAAGCGACTCCAAGTACAACAGCCTCCACATGACAACGAGAGCTTGATGTGCAGCCTCGATGTAACGCCACCAAATCGCACCCCGTTATGTGGTAAAATACGCTTTGAAGACGCTACGGGTCATCCTTATGTGTACATCATATTGACCAAAAAGAAGACTTTGACTGATCAACTCGACATCGATAAAAGCGGAAGACTAATCATCATTTAATAATAAAAGAGTATGACATCATAATATGCGGAAGACTGATAAAGAACTTCATGTGAGTCCAAATGAAAGCTAGTACGTCAAACTAAAGGACTCAAGATACCCATGTGCAATCACCTACGAGCTCGATCTGTCTCCATTGGTCACCTTCATTATTAAGATCTGGTCCTTCATTTAAGAACATGTAGGGAAGAAACCTCCCAATGAATTTTGCAACTCAGTATGGAAGTAAGATAAATATCATCATAATTTCATGATACTAGACATGAATCATAAGAATAACATCATCATATAGATAGAAAATAAACATCATCATCATATAGAAAGAAAATGAGCACCATCATTATTTGAATAAAAAGAATTCTTGTAACGTATCATATGAATAGGAGATCATTGAGATCATAAGAAATTTCATAGATCATGTCATCTTCTTGAGATCATAAGATCAAGGATCAGGATAGATCATGATAAATCATCATAAAGAGGCAAAAGTCGATCATCATCATAATAAGAATCGTGAGGAATCATCGTATGAACATGGATAATTATGAAATGAATCAACTTTATTGGATTATATTAATAATTGATCAAGAGATCATGAAAAGATCATCATAAAAGTGACAAGAGTCACTAATCATCATAAAGATATTTTATTATTAATATGCTTCATCTTCTTTATCATCTTTGACTTATAGTGAAGTATATTTCAACCCACAGAGAGGCATGCCTCAACCCGTCCATCATCATCATCATAACTGACAGAGCCATCACATAACTGATCATAGTTAGCTCATAACTGACCGTAGTCAGCCCATAACCTGGTCATCACAAATCCATCATAAAAAGAGCTCTCCATTTAACAGTTTTCATCTTTTATCTTGCAGCTTTTAATTTATCTTTATTATGACATAAGGATTATAATTAAGAATTTGGTCATCATAAGATAGGATCAAGGCATCAAATTGATCAGCGATCCTAATCATCATCATCATCATTTATAAGACTTAATCAGTGCTACAAGATACGATCATGGAGAGAAATAAGATGTACATAAACATCTTAATCATCATCATAAATAGATCAATTTTTTATGGATATGAATTGGTGTCATCACCGATATGATTGGATCTAAATTAAGTCATCATAAATAGATCATAAGGTCATGAATCATGTTGGACATCATTATTAATAAATGCATAAATAACATAATCATCATCATGACTTAGATCAGGATTAAGTACATAAATCAGGAGCATTAATAGCATAATTATCATCATCAATAAGATATGAATTGAGTACGTAATCAGGGAACAAAGGATTATAAAAATCAATTTAATCTCTTCGGAACTCGAGCCGAGTGGGGGTAAAATCTGGGCCGAGTTCGTAAGGGCATCATCGGAGGAAATTAAGACATGGCCCGGGCCGGGTGTAGGTCATACCCGGGATGGGTTCATACTTAGTAGCTCGGTCGGTCGATACGATGAATCGATCGACAGAAGTCACGGCCGAGCGTGGCTTCGTCGTGGAACTGTCCGGGCCGAGTCATCATCAACTCGAGCTGGGTTCTTCTTCATTGCATAGCTTGGCGCTCGCGACAATGGCGGACTCGATCGAGTTCCATCGAACTCGGTCCGAGTATGGACCTGCCCGGGCCGGGTCAGGGTGAACTTGGGCCGGGTTCCTCTGACGCAGGAACTGCGCAGTCCGTAGTTCGTGTTCCGTTCGACTTTTCCGATGATGGCCGACACCAATCATCATCATAAATCATTATACTACGATTAGGCATCAAATAGGACATGCTTCAAGTTTAAAATCATGATGCTAAGAAGAATCTACCCTAATTTCATACCTTATTAGTTTCTGTCCAGAAACTAATCTACAATCTTCTTCTTCTTATTCCTCCTCTCGGTTCAGACGAGCGTGATAGTGATAACTTGCTAATTTTTGGGTCAAAAGTCAACTTTTTCAATTTTTGATTCTAACTCCCTAACTCACTCTCTATTGCAGTACACAGGTCAATTGTAGTAACCCTAAATATCGTATCCACAGTGATTTGAAGTTCTAGACGACCTAAAAATAATTTAGACTAATCCTATTTAAAGTGGTAAAAATAGATTTTTAAAGGGTGGTGAAAACAGATTTTTTTTAGGAAAGCAAAATGAAAACTATTTTGAGGTTTCTGAAAAGTTAACTAAACTGAGTTATAAATGCTAATCTAGAGGCTAAAAGGGTTTATCTATCAATGAGGAAGGTCCTCCTAGGAATTGAGGTTCATCTAACTTAATTATGGATGGAAATGGACAAATTATCATTTTTTAGTCAAATCTAATTCAACCTTCAATATGTCTATTTTCAAAGCTCAATTAGACCAGATCTAAACAATATATTGTCATACAATTGTTAGCCAAGTTGAATTAGAAGAGGATCCCCACTAAAAATCAAGTTATCATTATGTTCAATCAAAGTCACTTTGCTGATTTTTTGGCAATTCAATAAAATCTGAAATGATAACTTCTAAATTGCACTTTGAAAATGAAGGGAATGCTTCAATCAATTAAACAGGGATGAAATCAATCCAATATTAATGCTAATGCTACTTGGTTTATCTCTAAACTACAAGAGGATTTAAAATCAGCCTCTCAGCTGCTAATTCAAATGAAATCCACGTTTCCATTAATGGATTGGATGGAAATCAGCAATCAATTACATATGAAACTCAGCACATGCAATTGCTTCTTGATTCATCTCTGAACAGTAAAAAAACCTTAAGTACACCTCTCAGTGATTAAGTAAAATCAGGGGCTTAACAATAACAAGGCAGATTCCATAAATTTCAGGAAATCAGCAATGGAAATTCAGAAATCAGCATTAAAATCAGCAACAATTCAAGGATTAAAACCTTAGAAATATCATTGTCTCTTGATTCATTTCTGAACAAGAATGAAACTATAAAGCAACATCTCAGTTGTTAATTCAATTAGGGCTCAACAATGAAAAGAATCAGATTTAATGAAATCAGAAATGGAAAACAGATTTCAGAAATGAATGAATCAGATTTCTAATTGGGGATTGAACCTAGAAACTTGCCATTGGCCCTTGATTCATTTCTGAACAAGGGGTAGATCAAAGGACAACCTCTCAGTTGTAAATATAAATAAGACCTCACAATATCAAGATTAGGAACAATCAAAACATATTTCAGAAACAAAAATCAGAAATCAGAACTTCAGGAATTTAGAAATCAAGATTTGTCCTTAATCCATCCATAACTAATCTAGACTACTACCCTATTCTAGGAGACATGGAGTTTAGCTCTTCATAATTATAAAGTTAGATATAAAATAGAGTGAAGAACAGAGGCTAATCATCCTGATTTTGAAGGCTGTTCTACAGAAATCAGCTTCTTCTCCACTCCACTCCATTTCAGCTTCTTGTCCAGCAACCCTCCAAAATGGAGGCCCCCCTTAATTCCAGGACTTCTTCAGCTTATATATGATTTCCTTCCACCCTTAGATCAGCATCAAATTATTCCATAGCCCCTGATGTGAGCCACCTGTCCAATGGTCCAGGAATTCCAGCTGTTGCAGTAGCTTTTGGACAACAAAAGCAAGTGGTCCCCTCCTTGCTTTTCTCCTTTGTGCAGCCTTGTTATACCTGCTAGAAGATCCAAAACAGCCAGCATCATAGTTCTCAAATAAAATTTAAATAAATAAGGATTAGGACAGCAAGTAAAATCAGCTCGATAATCAAATGAGGTTTTGTATTGTGCAGAATTGAAAACCAAAGTTAAAAATGATAACATATCAAATCCGAAATGATAATTTTGCATATATCATGGAAAATGTTCAAATACAAGTGGTTCAAGGCATTAGAGGCATCAAATGAATTAGGGTGGCAAGTGAGTGAAGTCAGAAATCAAATATGAATAAGATTTCACAGGAATGATAACTTGGGTGCCAAAACGATAACTTGATTGCCTTAAAAATGATAACTTGTCGTAACTTTGGTTGTGGTTATGCAAATGTGATCAAATTTGAACAGCAATAAGTTAAGTCAATGTTTTAGTGATTGCTTAATGCCTTTGTGCAGAATTGACAGCTTTGCGTGTCGAAATGAAAATTTTGCCCTTTAACGATAACTTGGCATTGGAAAAATGATAACTTGTTCAAATGGACATAAAATTTTGCACAAGTTGAGATATGACCATCCAAATTTGATTCATTAATGATAATAATAGATTTAGAGCAAGAAAATCATTGAAAATCAGTTCACTCAAAATAATGATAACTTGACATATAGGAGTGATAACTTGTCCTAAAAATGATAACTTGACATAGAATTGAAATATTTATGAATTTTGACATTTCAGAACCTCTATGCACATGAAATTAAGTATAAAATGATGAATATCAACTAGTTATCACAATCCATGCATTCCAAACATAATTGACCAAAAGTTAGGCAATTAAGGGATTTGATATGAGTGAAATACATCCAAAATGAGATAAAAAACTATATTGATCAGCTAGTGATCAGTGCGTCAAGCGGCGTCCATCCCCCTCCGACGAGTCTCTTTTGACGATGGCAGATCAGGGACGAAATAACGAAGGGGCGCACAAAATAAAAAAGAAAAAAACTAGGGCCGGCTTATGAGAACAAAGGGGCTGATTTATTGGCTTGACTTCATATTTATAAGGGAGGAATTTAAGAACAATTGGGACTTCATGGTATTTATGGCATTACGCATTTATGGAAGACGTTCTCTTATTTGAGGATTCATCATAATTATTTTCTCCCTTTTTTATTTGTATTTATAGTTTTCTCTCTCAATCTCTCTTTTTGTTTTTCGAACTTCTCACCTAGCAAAGTTTAATTAGTATCATTTTATTTTCTTCATTATTTATTACAAACTCATTACTTTAGAGTGGGAATATGGAAAGATGAACAAATTTATTTCAATAAGAAACACTTTGAATTCTCTGTTTTTTATTAAACAAACGAGTTACCTAAATCATCTTGAAATGCCATCATTAATTTCTAATTGATCGGCATAAATGCCATTATGCGAGGAAGGTATTGGCTTCTCTCTAATATGAAAATATAACATCCATTAAGAAGAATCAAACAAGCAACGTAGATTATAGATGGAGAGGTGTGTAGATAGCCATCAAGGGCTCGAATGATATATAAGATAACGATATAAGTTGCAAAATATAGTCTTTTAATTCTTCTGAAACTTCAATGCATTTAGTTTCAGCATCATAACTATAGATGATCACCGGTTTTAGATGGTGTTTTCTTTTAGATATCTTAAATGCAGTCTGAGAATTTGGAATCCTCGTAATACTGATCAAGCCACTGCTTTATGATCTTGATCTCCTTCCTCCTTGCACTCCGAAGCCACTCCGGATCGTCCTTTGTTGAGAACCTGAGGTCGACATGATGCATCAAGAAGAAGTAATTTTGCAGGTCAATATGATGAACTGCACAAGCACACACTGGTCACAGGTAAAACTGAAATAATTGCTTCCACCTTGAGGTTCTACAATGGCCGTAATGGTAGGGGAAGGAGACACCAATACACTGCAAAAACAAAAGAAAAGGTTTTTTCTGTTAATTCTATTGTAATCATATTTGCTCCTAATAAAGTGAGAAATCTTACCCTGTACTACCCATTGGATCTCTTAGTCCATTGAAAAATATGATGTTGCTACCAAATCGCTTCAACACCGTTTCGACATCCTGCACGGATCACATGGATAGTTTACGTATTCCTTTTGCCATTTATTGTAGATAAAGTGCATTATACAGTTCCTAAATGTATCCTTTGTTTGGAGATCTAAACCAAAACTTACACTCCCTCCAAATTCTGTCGTAATCCAATGTTGCCTTGGTGTCAAAACTTACACTCCCTCCAAATTCTGTCGTAATCCAATGTTGCCTTGGTGTCACACCAAAAGAAGCGTTGCAGGTCGTAGCGATTTCTGAATAGCTGTACGTGTAAGGCGGGAACATGGAATCGTTGCTCATCCCCATTGGAAGCATCATTTCTGTGCATCTCTTGCTCAACACAAAACGGGTAAGAACAAAGTCAGATGGAGGCAATCTGACATGTATTACATCTGTTTTGTCGCGATGAAGAAATGCCAGAAACAGAGGACACTTTTCCTTCTATTTCTACTTTTTTATATTTTCATCATACCTGCCAATCAAATGGATTCCAGCCATGACTGCTGTTATATGATGAATCGAAATAGAAGCATGTCTCGTCTCCGGTGGAATTGTAGTATATGTTCATTGCGCCGTATAATCTATCAAAAGTTTCGTTGCCTGTGGCTGGGTTATCTATGGCTTTGCACATCTGCATCAGCTCGGATAGCAACACTGATTTAGAAGCATACATGCAAGAACATCGATTACAGCAACGTGTGTTTATTGTGCCCGATAATTATTTGATAGAGCAAAAGTTTTTGAGTTAACCTTCTTGACAGGATAAGCCGGAAGGGGGGTAGCATTATTTTCAGCAGAAGGGTAATCTTCCAGAGCTGCAGCCCTTAAAGCCAATTGAATCCAATCTTCCAACTCATAACTGTACTTCTGTTGCTGGTTACTGTAACAGGGAGAGAAAGAGAGAGAGAGGACAAAAGAATTAAATAATAAAATTCCGTATTGCAATTACAAGTTCATTACTTAGAACCAACACCGGATCATTTTTGGTAACGTACGGGCATAACTTGAAAGCGGTCTCAATCTTTTCCAGTCCTTGTTTTGTTTGCATGGCGTCTTCTAATTCTTTCCACGAATCCTTTATTACTCTGTAACAGCTCTCGCTTTGGCTCTGTCATCAAATAATAGTCTTATGTTCATGAGGTGCTGTCTATGTAATATTGCAGCCTTGCAGGAGAGTGATAAATAATGTTGCGTTTATTTAGAAGCCTAGAGATTTAGAGAGAGAGAGAGAGAGAGAGAGAGAGAGAGAGAGAGAGAGAGAGACCCTGAAGTTTTTGGTGACAGTGTCGCAGAAGATATATTGGTTGGTGATAATGTGCGCAAGCTGGTGGATGGGAGCAGCAGAAGAGAGTGCTCCAATGGCTACATGAGGGTACTTGAGTCTGAACCAAGCAGCAAGCACTGCATAAAAGAAAAGGGGGTTAGAGATCAATTAATTGACAAACATGATCTGGCAATAAAAATGGTTTTGCATTTCATACGTCCTCCGTAAGAACCTCCGAACACCACAACAGGAGACTCCTCTGATGTCAAATTCTTCTTGAGGTCCGTGATGAGCGTGGCGTAGTCGGCCAGCGCCTGCGTCGTGCTCAGGTATCCCATAGTGCTTGGATCGTTGGCGTCCTTAAATGGAGTGGAAACGCCGTAGTACCTGTGCTGCAACGACTCATGGCCACAACAGCTTTAGAGAACTCAATTACTCTTATTATTTTGGACGGGTCTAACAATCGACGATACGGACAGATTGAGATCTGTAGACAATCTCTAAGACAACTTGTGGATAATTTTATTATAATAATAAAATATATATAATATAACATAAGCATATAATTAATATTTTAATATTATTTTGTTTATGATGAATGTAGCTGATTTGTCAGCTCGTTAATAATTTTATTTATAATAAAATATATATAATACAATATAACCATGCGATTAGTATTTTTTGTCTTCGATATTATCGACAAATATTAAGATACGTCTTCATCGATAATACCGAATACTTGAATCATCACTAATATTATTTATAATAAAATATAATATTATAAATGTAACATCCTCCGATATTATTTACTTTGAGCATTCGACCCGTACGAATTTAAAATGCATTTAGATAGGTGAATGTGATAGCTACATGTAAACCTACGATAACTTCTATGTTTTGTCCATATGAGACTATTCCATCAAACTATTTTGATTCTTAAGATCGTCGTTACAATGTTCCCCCTTAAGAGTTCAACCTCCTCATTGTGAGACCCGTGTTAGCCCACATGCCATATTTCTTACATGACTCAAGTAAGTATGAGAGGTTAGTTCTAATATCATTCTGTAACACCTACCGATCAAATCAAAATATTATTCGCTTTGGGCTTGATGCATAAAATGACGTAGTAAAATAAATTCTCTAACAAGTGCACTAGTCGATATAATAATAGGAGTAAAGAGTGTCGAACCCACGAGAATAATTATTAACTGAATATCTGAATTTATAAATTAATAAGAGAAGAAAAACATAAAATTATAAAACAAAATAGAGAAAATAAGATAATATAATATTTATAATATAATATGGTGGTGTTGAAGTTAGGTCTTAGGATGAAAATAGAACAGGATAAATATTTGAACCATAAAATATAAATTTAATCTTTAAAGAAGATTTAGAGTCTCCCTAAAGTAGTAACATAACAACTGACATCCCCTCAACCTAAGTATGCAGAACTATCTTAATTTAATAAGAATTGAAGACTTCACAACTGATATCCCATCAAATCGTATTAAAATTAAGATGCATTAAAAAAAATTGAATTCTCTAGCCTATTAATCACTCCATAAATTGGTATAAATTAACAGATCACAGAAACTTGATTCTCCACAATTAGTTATCAAATTTATGTCAATTATTAATTTCATATAAAATCAATTAAAATTAGCATCATGAATTCTGAAATTAAACACTCCACAAATTGATATAACCTAATTCAGAAATTCAATTAACTAACATAAAAGTATTAAATATAATTAATAATTAATCAGAAAAGATTAAAACAAATAAAATTGGGTTCAAACAATTTCCCTTCAATTAATAATCTCCTAAAATAAAAGATCTAATAAAAACATAGAATTGCTAGAGAGATAATAAAATACAAATGATGAAAATCAGAAGAATTACACCCAAGATAAAAGTAAAGATCTCAGATCTGGGCAGACAGTCTCTCGGACATCAACCGTAGCACATCTCTCCTCTTGGTCGTAGCCTGTAAACTCAGACTTCACCATTGAAGAAACCTGGACTTCAAGGAACCAATTGGGACGATAGTTTCCTCCTCTATTTATAGGTGTGGTACGATCTTGATGTTGATAACGGTCGATAATATCATATAGCCAACTTTAAATTCGACTGGATATAAACTTTACTACTTGAATGGTTTACGACTTTATCCACTTTGACACCTGATAATAGAGTTTCACGACCGATAAAACTCCATATAAGATAAAGTATCAACCAATAATAACGTTGATTCTTCAACTTAGCGCCCAATCAAACTCCCTTTAGATTGATTCTTGGCCACTAAACGAAGTTCTACCTTGATGATATAACAAATAAAATTCCTTTAGGATTTGTTTCATGGCCATTAATGCTTAAGTGTTGGTTAAGAATAAAATCTTCTCATCATTTTAGTGCCCAATGATTCTCTTCATGGTAGAGTTCTCGATCAATAATCTCCATAGACCTCAGTTAATTATGGTGTTTTGCTCCTAATGAAATTCCTCTCATTTTGATTCTCGGCCTCTAAAGATAAATATTGGTTAATGATAAGATTATTTAATCTACTTTTACGCCCAACTATATCTCCTTAATATGGTGAAACTTCGGTTTAGCGCCCAATGATCCAAGGGAAAGTGTTTAGCCCCCAATAAAAGATAAAGCATGACTTTAGCACCCGGTGATGTGTCCTACTGTTAGAATTAAGTTAATTCGCTCACAATTAAAATATTCAAAGAATTAATAGTCAGACTCAATAAATCCAAAATTACGATTGAAAGTGATCTAAGACAATGTATGCCATGATTATATTACAAAAAAAATCAACTAAAATAATAATCTAAAATATGTTATAATTTGCATGCATCAGGACTTTTGATTGGCATGAATTTAAAATATGTCTTAATAAGTGAAGGAAATAACTATATATAATTTCATGATCACTTTTGTATTTTGCCCACGTTAGACTATTCATCAAACCATCTTGATCCTTAAGACCTCATTACAATAAACATCTCTAGCTCTCACTCTGATGATCTCTCTCCCGTCTTGTGTCTCTCTCCCCTCCCCCCCCCCCCCTCTCCTTCTCTCCTCTTCCTCTCTCGCTCTCTCTCTCTCTTCTCCCTCTCCCTCTCCCTCTCCCAATTCCTTCTCTCCCCCTCTCCCTCTCTTCCCTCTCTCTCGCTATCTCTCTTGCTCTCACTCTTCCTATCTCCCTCTTTAGATTTGCTACTTGCGCTTGGATCCGACCGCATAGCGATCAGACCGACTCTGATAGCCTAACGGTTAGACCAGCTCTGGTAAGGTCGAATCCCTCATCCTCTCTCCCTCTCTCTTGATCTTTTCCTTTCTCCCTCTCTAGATCTAGCTGCCTCGTCGGCCGCCAAGCGCCGCCTCGGCCCAATCCGACCGCCCAGCCCGATTCAGCCTCCAACTATCGCTTGGAAGTCGGATCCATCCGCAGGCAGCCAAAACGACACCAATAATGGCAACCCCCGGTCGGCAACCTCTCTCTCATCTCCCTCTCCCTCTCTCTCGACAAAATCGGCCGCCTGCATCTAGATATGACCGCCTGGTGGCCAGGTCTGGCCGCCTATCGCTAGACAGGCCATAGGTAGCAATTTTTTTAATATTTAAAAAATGTTTTCGATGAGTACCCATTGAAACTTCCGAAGGTTACTAGCCTTCGGAAAGCCTAATGGGATCTATCTATCGGAACATGTGAGGGAAGCTCGCCTTCGAAAGTTCTGACGGGATCTGATAGAGTCCTTCCCATCAAAAATTTTGATAGTAAACACCTATTGAAATTTTTGAAAGTGGCAACCATTTGGAACTTCGGATGGGAGTTTTCCATTGGAATTTTCGAAGGACCTTTGCGACGACTTTACCTGTTAAAAATACTAAAAGGCTCTTGTGGCAACAACATCATTTTCGTTAGTATATCCATCGAAAAACAAATTTTTCAACAAATTTTACAAAATTTCTGACAAATTTAACTGTAAAAAATTCTTAAAAATATTATAGTGGTAGAACTCCAGGAGTTAGAATTAGGATATATTTACATGCGAATGGCCATGATCAGAAAGAGAATCAGAATATAACGTAGTGACAAAAGGTTACGAATTGGAATTCCATTTGTTCCTTTATTTTTAGTTCTTATTTTTCTTGCATCATGTTTATCATCCTCCCTTTCTAATCTAAAAAATTTATCATACCGAAATCTAAAATTAATAAGAGAATATCTGGAATTAATAAATTAGTGGTCATGAGTATGCCATGAACTTTGTCTTAACGCCACGACTCATAACTCACTACAAGAAAATTGGCGATTAGCGACTCAAGATAGGCGACGCTAGGGAGGCGCTATTACATCTCTATTGCGAAGAGCGTCTCTTTAGCATCTAACTAGCGCCGCAAAATTGAGACGCTAGAAATCGGTGGCTAGTGGCGTCGCACTATAGTCAAAGAAAATGAGACGCAACTACCGCCCCTTGTTGACGCTATATCGACGTTATTAAGACGTGATGTTTGCGGCTATGCGAAGCAGGAGCGCGTCGCTAAGTCGACGCGCAAGGGGCGCTAGATTGAGGAGCTATTCCGACGCCCACGTGTCGCTACGTAAGGCGCTAGGAGGGCGCTAAATTGACGCAAATATGATCGTGCACGCGTCACCAATGAGACGCTAAGATGGCGCTAAGTGCGATATATTTAAATTAGTGTCGTCATGTGTTGTGACGCCAATGAGATGCTATGGAGTCGCTACTTGCACATTTTTTTACCCGTCCCAGCCTCATTTTTTCCCTTCCCACATCATACAATTTATAATGCATTGATATTCATCACAGGCAATATAAAAGCATTACATGCAATATAAAACAATCACAGGCAATATAAAATCATCACAGGCATAATATATGACATAAGAATACGAAAACTACTAAACTGAACTAACAAACTATATGTATGTGTAGGTCTATAAGTAACAAATGCATAGTTTATTTTCTATCCTAGGTTTGGGAGTTATTGTTATCATTCCGGACGTTCGACCCAGACGTACTCGGTCCATGGCCTCGCGGGGATGGATTCTACATTGGGATCAATCCCTGAATCGCCTGCAATAGAGGATCCAACTGCTACGACAACTGTTGTGATATCTGCGCCGATAACTGCTGCGATAGCTGCTGTGATAGCTGCGTCGTATCAGGTGCAGCGGATGAGCTCGGAGCAGATGCACCTTCTGCATATCCTCCGATCCTCCTAGGTATCTGAGCGGCTGTGCCGAGGCCATGCAAGTATCACCCTCGTGTCGTGCCGGCCACCTCCTCCCAAACAGTAGGGTCCTCTACGAAATAGAAAAATTATAAAATCATATAATATATAAATTATATATCAAGAAACACAAATTAAAAACGTGTCTAAACCAACGAAGAAATATTACCTGGTGGCTGAGTACTCGGATCATCTCCATACTTTTCAGTCATTTTCACATTATACTCATCCTATAAAATTTAAACATTATGTATTTCAAAAATAGTGCAACAACCAAATGACCATATCATGAGACTTACCAGAAGCCTACGAGCAGTGGGCGAGACTAAGTCGTTTGTCTTTCGGCTCTTATGCGTGGCCTCATAGACCACATGAAAGTCTAAGGGACCGCTTTCTTTCTCCTCCTACAATAAAGTTTCAAATTTGATAACATAAGTATAAGTCAAAATTTTGATAAATTGAATTTATATGTAAATTACCATGCACCGTCGATGCTCATCAAATCGCATCGATCCCCCTGTGTGGATGTGGGCCTCGGGCTTCGAAAAATGATTAACTCTTGCCTTTTCCGACTTCCTTTACCATCGTTCATCCATCCTTTGTGAACATCAAACACTTACACTTTCAAAAAACTATAATTTTCATAAAAATAATGTAAAAGTATACATACTTACCACTTCCAACAGAGGGACTCCCAAACCGAGTGCCTAATATGTCTTGGACATCTTTGTATGCCCTGCTCCAAAGTGAGGCCGGCGGACGTGACGACCTTGTGAAACTTGTATAATCAATTTCGGAGGAGTTTCGCAGCGACCTCCTCAAAAGCTTTCCGGATCGTCCCTAAATTAAGATCCGGATGAAACTGATTTGCCTACTAAAAATAGAACGTTAAAACTTAGTAATTTTAAAATAAATATAAATCGAATTATGTAACCCAAATAGAAGATCGTATCGTAAAGGCCCGAAAGATGTCATCCCGCACTTGAATTGGGACATCTTTTCAGGATCCTGCCCCTTCCGACAAGTTGGAAAGAACGAGAGCACTGACATCCCGCACGGTACAAGCATGTATAAAAGTGGTCCTACCAAGAATGTGGAAGTACATGAATTAGTTCATAAGTTAACTTAACAATTAACATAAGTTAACTTCATCGTTGCTATATGAATAAGTAATACTTAAGTTAATTCCTAAGAGATGATACTTAATATTATAATTTATGTTCTTCCGCGAAGACTAGCTTGATCCAAAGAGATGATACTTAACTTAAGTAATACTTAACTTAATTCATAACATGAATAAGTAATACTTAACTTAACATGAATAATTAACTTAATTTAACTTCATGCATTAATAATTAACTTAATTTACATGGTGGCGGGCTAGTACCTTCTTAACCGGAGGATGACGAAGGGCGGAGGGCGGCCGAGACGGTGGTGGAGGCAGAGGGCAGTGGCGGCGGAGGCAGACGTCGGCGGTGGTGGAGGGAGGACGCGGCGGAGGGAGGACGAGGTGGCGGTGGATGCGAAGGGCGGCAGTGGAGACGGAGGGCGGACGAGGCGCCGGCGGAGGTGAAGGGCGGCGGCGGCGGTGGAGGGAAATGGAGGCAAAGGAAGGAGGAGGAGGCGGCGATGGAGGCAGAGGCAGTGGGCGGCAATGGAGCCGGAGGGCGGCGGGGGCGGTGGAGGGCGGACGAGGCGGAGGGAGGAGGAGGAGGAGTAGGCGAAGGGCGGCGGTCGAATGCGGAGGATGGCGGAGGCGAAGGGAGGCACCGGCGGTGGAGGGCGGGCGTCGAGGAGGGAGGAGGAGGAGGAGGCGAAGGGCGGCGGTCAAATGCGGTGGGCGGCGGAGGCGAAGGGCGGCGGCGGCGGTGGAGGGTCGTCATCGGGTGTCGGACGTCGGGCGAAGGGCGGAGGCGGCAGTGGAGGGCGTCGAAGGGGCGCGGTGGAGGTGGCGGGCGTCGGGCATCGGAGGTCGGACGTCGGGCGTCAGGCGTCGGAGGTTGGGCGTCAGGGCGCGTTGGGCGGGCGGGATGAAGGTAAACAGTAAAAGTGAAAACGAAGAAGAGGGGATAGGGATTTAAGTCATTTTTTAGTGTCGCCAACTAACGCGACGCTACGTAGATTCCATGTAGGCGCCAACACTGTCAAAATTCGGCTAGTGCGGCGCTATAGAGAAGCTAATATGTCGCTAAGATAACGTAGCGACACTATAGCGTCGTCTGGGTGTCTCAATGGTTTAGCGTTTCAAGGTTGCGACGCCATTGCGACGCGCATTAAAAGTTTTTTTTCAAATTTTTTTAGTATGTATGAAATTTTATTTATCAATGTAACGTCTCATCGCATTGTGCCACATTCCAATTGTTTTATTTCCTTTCGACAATCTATCATGTATGTATACAAAATTATAAATATGTATGTATATGTGTATATAACACAATTGTGTGTATATATATACATATGTAATACATGTCTATGTGTGGGAGATTAAGTTACAACAATGTGTTTATCTATATGTATTATAAATATATATGTGTATGTATATGTCTATACATGTGCGAGTCATATATATATAGATAACGTGTATATCTATATGTATTCGAAGTGAATATATGTGTATATGTTTATATGTGTAAAGTTAAGTTATAATAATATGTATATATGCACTTATTATATATAAGTATCAGCATATACGCGCATTTATATGTGTATATGTGCCCGATTAAGCGAGGGTAAAAAGTCGGCTTAGGAGGCACAATACAGACGCTATTGAGTCGCTAGATTCATTTAGCGACACCGTAGCGCCGAACTAGCATCTAAAACCTTTTCGCGTCTCAAACTTGTGACGCTAGAGAGATGCCAATAGTGTCACCATAGTGTCGACACTAACGGCGGCTCTAATTAGACGCTAGGTGGACGCTATTGAGTGTCCACTGTGTTGCTAAAATGGTAGAAAATCACTCACTTAATCAACCATCGTAATCTCATGATTAAGTATATAATAATAATATATGCATAATTAAGATATTACATATATTATATGTATAGATAACATAAATAATATAGGTAATAAATTATATATTTAGGAACACTCTTATCATGTAAATATATATATATATAATCGTGTAATTAATACATATATATGTTGATAATACGCTATTGATAATATATCGATAATCGTGTAATTAATACTAATATAATATTTAATGAATTTATTGATTGACAAATAATATATATAATATATAGTGTTTAAATATAAAACAAATAACGAAATAAATGTAGATAAGTTATGAGTAGCACACTAGCGTCTAAATAGCGTCTCATTTGTTTGAGACGTCATATAGCGTCTCTTTAGAGTCTCCAGTCGTGTAACGCTAGTGTCGCGTCTAAAGTCATCGACGCAAGAACGGCGCTAGGAATTCCGTGCGTTTGCGATTCGTGGCGCCCTCAATGAAGAAACAGGGAGAGAGACGTGCATGCATGCATGCTTTGAGATGAATCAGCTGACCTCAATGAAGACAAGGAGGGCCTTGAACGACGGCGCATTTTCGTACATGATGCCGGTGTTCGGCGGGAACATTTCGACGTCGGCTTGGTTCCCGGTGTAGACGAAGATGGGGGAGCCCCGGCCGCCCCAGTGGGTGCTGTTGATGAGGTACCTCTGCTGGAAGGTGGCGTAGCTCTGGGGGTTGAAGTTGAAGTGATCCAGCGTCTGGGTGAAGTACCTCGTCTCGTACAGAGAACGGTCGTACGCTGAGAACTCCTTGCCTCCGGCGGTATGAGTGGTCCATCCCGTCCGAAGCCGGCCGAGCCGCGGGAAGGTTCCGGCCGGAGGTGCCGCCGCGCTGTAGGAAGGGAGGAGGAGACATGGAAGAACGACAAAGGAAGCCAAGACGAGAAGACGCAGAGCCACCGGCCTCAAGGACTCCATGACGTTTCGACTTGGAACGGGGCGAAGAGAAGTAGATTAATTTGTCTGACCGGAGAGCAGACAGCAAATTAAAGCTAGAAAATGAAGCTATAATAACAATACCGTGGAGCTCAATATATGGAATGTACAAAATATACACTTTTTTAGCTATTTCATTGTATAATATTACGATTTATTTATGGGATATTAATTTTTTTTTGTCTTCGCCATTCAAAAACATTTATTTGCTAAGGTGGTAGGTGGACTCCAAATCAATATCATCTTTAACTGAATTAATTTGATTAGCACACATAGTTATGAGGGATGACGATCTAACAAAATTTTTTTATGTACATACGATGCACACGTAATAAGGCAACATAAGACAAGAAAAAAAAAACAAAACAATCAGCACATCAACTTTTAAAACTTTATTAAAATAAATGACATTGAATTTTAAAAACTTTTTTAGTTGAACAATGAATATTGAATCACATATTTTTCCACACACGATTTTTTTTATAATTGAAATGCTTATCTACATGTATATCATGTGTTGAGTTAACAAGAAAAGGTGCATAACAACTTGTATGCAGCTTTGGAGCTAGTCTTTCATTGAACTGTGAGTCTTCTGACTCAACCAAATTGTGTGTACATTAATGTTTCCATAATCGGTTCTGAGATAGAATTCAATTGTCAACTAAGTCACGATTGAATGGGTTCATACGGGAATTGGATTGAATATATATATATATATATATATATATATATATGTATATATAATAAATTAAACATCATTAAATAATGTTTCACCAAAACTGTAAAATAATCATATAAATAAGGATTATTTTCATAAATATCCCTTAAACTATAATTATTTTTCACGTCTAATCCCAAACTATCAACTTATTTTTTTGAATTCCTAAACTATCACGATTTTTTTTACTTTATTCCTCTCGTCCACTTCTGTTACGTTTTCTATTACTTTTACTTTTTTTCATTTATGAAAAGACTAAATTACCTCTCCCTCCAAAAAAATATGAAATAACAAATATAAAAAATTAAAAAAATTTGTTGGAAGGATTAAAGTAGTAAAAAAAATTGTAATTTACAAAAAAGACTAAATTACCTTCCCCCAATTTTTTTCTTTTTTATATTTATTATTTGACGTGTTATGGAGGGAGGAATAATTTAGTCTTTTCATAAATGAGAAAAATTAAAAGTAACAGAAAACGTAATAAAAGTAGACGGAAGGACTAAAGTAAAAAAATTATAATAGTTTAGGGATAAAAAAATAAGACCGTAGTTTGGGGTTAGATGCAAAAAAATCGTAATAGTTTATGGGAGGTTTATGGAAATAACCCTATAAATAAAATATGATGCCGGGAACATTATCAAATTTATATATCATTATAACTTAATCCTACAAAGATTTTAGCAAAATTTGATAGCATCATTATGAATAGTATGCTTTAATTTCTGCAAGCAGGAAATTCATTCTAATAAAAATAATTAGAAAAGAACATGACAAAATTAATGAATAAGTGGAATTGGAAATTAAAATAGTACATGCTCATTTTAATTTTTAATGTGCAGCATAATCAATTATAACTAAACACAAGTTTATATTACCAAGTTATATTTTATATTTTAATTATGTTATATTTTATATTTTGTATACCAAGTTTGAATAAATTACAAAATACAATTATAAAATGTACCACAACGTTATGAAAATAAAGACTCCTATTTGTAGTCCCATTTGGGTCTGTTTGGCTTAGCTGAATACAGAATAACTGATAAATTGAAGTGATGATAAGTATTTTATTGGCTGAAACGTATTTTTCAAAATAAACAGTTACAAGTTTGGATAAAACTACTTATATTAATAACAACTAGTTAGTTATGAGACAACTAACTAACTGACTTATTTTTTAGATAGAAAATAAGCACCCCTCCCCCTGTTTATTTTTTTTTACTTATAAGTAGACTTAATATCTCCTTATCGGTTGAATTTTTAAGTTACCAAACGCTGAGATTTTTTTAAACTAACTTATAAGTAGTTTATACGCTTAGCCAAACATAAATCTTCTATTTTTAGTTAAACAAATCTCATTTATTCAATCAAACAAAGGCTCCTAATTCCAGCTACTTAAATTTAGTCTAATTTTTAGATATAATATTCATTTATTTTAGTCTTACATAACAAAACTTTTATCATAAGATAGATTTTTATTCATTAATAAAATTCATAAAATAACAAAAAAAATATTATATCATATTATATTTTATATTTTTTAATAAGTTTTATTATAATTAGAGTTAGCAAATAGCATTACACAGGAAGTTTAAGATAATTGTATATATCGTATATTCTTCATGTAATTAGATGTGCTTAAAAGTTCTGCTTTTAGTCAAATTAAAATTACCTTAATATGTTAAATCTAATTTATTTTTAGTTATTTTTATTTTTTATTTATTAAAATCAAAGCTACTATTGCTCAAATTAAATTTACTTCTTTTCATCTCATTTACTTTTGACTGTACATATATTATTATTTTATATAACAAAATTTTACTATTAATTTTTATTTAAACAAACTCAAAACTATAAAGTTAAATAAAAAATTCTAAAACTCGTGCTCGACTCAAATTAAATTCACTTTTTTTATTTATTTTATTTATTTATTATTTTTTCTTGATTTAATCTTATCAAGACCCCTACTTATATTATAAATTTTAATTCCTTTTTTAGATTTCACATTTTTTAATTTAGTTTATGCAACAAAACTTTTATTATAAGATGACGTTTTATTTATCAATAAAACTAATAAAATAATAACAGAATGTGTTATATTATATTTTATATTTCATATATTAATTGTAATAAAAATTAGAATTAGAAAACAACATGATGGCCGTTAGAACGATTGTGACCGAGCCGCCGGAATTCGCTCAGCGAAAAAGGGTCGCGCTCATGCCCATGACAGATACTATCATGGCCGTGACAAGCCAGGCACGCCCGTGACATCCTGATTATGACAATGAGCGAGAGGTTATTGAGATCGAGTCCAAAATTACGTTCGCTCAAAATCGTGCGCAAGAGGGCACGACAATAACGAAGGATGTGGCACAGTCTTAATACCTCAGTCACGATCATGACCAACGGGAACATCTTTCATGTCACGATCATGGGCATGACCATGCAATTAAGGCCTTTGTGATATTTTAAAAGTTATTTTTAAAATATTAATAGTATGTAATGATAATTGTTAATTGCATATGAATCTAGATACACGAATTGCATGTTTCCACATAACTAGATTAAAATCTAAAGATTGAGAGACATAATTGATTGTTGTTTGAAAAGTATAATAATCTCAGTTGTTGATAATGATATTATATCGCCCCTCAATAGCTCTTATCGAATTGTCAAGAATTAATCGTTCTTACACCGTTAGGAATACTCATTCTCACATCGGTAACTGTGTGTGTATTCCTAAGTCATCTTCGAGCGAAAGGGGAGCATTGTCTTCAAGAATTAGCTAGTCTATTGTAGGGCCAATGACATAAATTTCAACTATCGAAAAATATAACGTTATAAGGACCAACATAGAACTGATGAATTGATGCCCATAAAAGTAGAAGTCCGAAAGGATTATGAAGCAACACTTAGGAAAGTAATGAGACGAAGGTAAAGGTAAGTGCAAGTCACTTATGTGCTTATGGAATTGTATGATTTTTATAAACATTCCTATACTAAATCTATGATGATAGTTAATTTTACATGTCTAACCATGTTAGTATTTTATATGCATGATGATAGAATGCTATTATTGATTCACATGTAGAATCATATATTAAGTGCAAGGCATGCATATTTCTATTTTTTTCATTAACATTATATTGCATGACATTTACATACTTTAATTGAGAAATTTTGCACCTTAGATTTATGCATGTAATCGATGAATGAATGAATGACGGCTCAACTCATGATGAGACACTTCAATAATGATTATTAGTGGGTTCTAGTTCTATAAGATTACTTTAATATTTTGATGAAATCTTCCGCTTTAAATGAAAGATTATATCATTTTATTCTACCGTTTTAAGTTTCCACTTTAATTGAAAGATTATATGATTTATGTATGATTTTATACTAATATATTAATTAGGATTGGGATCTTATTGTTTGAAACAAAATAAATTATTTAAGCATATGTGACCTTATAACTAAGCTATTCGTATTCAACTATAATTATATTATATAAACTTAAAGTTAGACTCATAAACTTCCGTATCTACCTTCTGTTGTTGAAACTTTTTTTATAGGATGGATTAATGCTTCTAGAAGATACATTAATATATTAATACGATAATCCGCCATAATTAATTTTACATTAGGATTAGTATTTTATTAATACTAAAATAATATATTCTTTTATACTTATAATTAAATTAGTTTTAACTTTCAGATTTAATCAACAAACTTTTATTATAAAATATTTTATTTTTCTTAAAATTCTGAAAATAATAATAGGTCATATTGATGTTATTTTCAAGTGTATCGATATTCTTGTATAACGATTTTTTAAATAATATATTTATTTTTTAATTAAAACAAATCTACTTTTAATTTAATTAATCTTGTATGCTTATAACTATATGTTATATATTAATTTTCCTTATTTAAAAAGTTCTGTAGGATTATTTTTATCTTTTATATTTAAAGCTTTTCATGTATGATATATTATTAGTTTTTAATTCTATATATTGTTATCTTATTTAACAACTTTGTGGGGCTAATTTTACCTTTTCAAATTTAAACTCTTTAAATTAGTTAAATCCTCTTATTTGACAAGTGTCATGATATTTTCTCTCTTGTTTTTATCTTTCCTTTTTTTATATATAGATTATATAAGATACTAGCATTAACTAGTAATCTATTTTTTAAAATAAATGCCCACGTTTATTATTAGAAAACACACCTTTAATACAATCAGCATATTGGCAGCTTTCCTTTGAACGTAAATGCTAAAAGTATTGTTCACTAATATTTCATGTAAAATTTCCACTAATAAATACTCAAATCTCCAAACCTAGTTTTTTTTTCCTTCCAACTAAAACGTCTCACTTTTCTTATATGCTTCATTTCCGTTTTCCTTATTTAAATTATTTATCATTATCTCACTAGTCACTACCTTTTATTTCATTTTCCTTATTTAAATTATTTATCATTATCTTACATATCTCACGAGGTAAAAAAGTAATACTACATCAGAACAAAACTAATAATTAAAAAGCCCAAACAATGAAACCCTCAAAGTACGCACAAATAATTAAATGTTTGTTATCTTCATACTGAATTTTGTATAACTAATGACATAGAATATAATTATAATCGTAATGTGAAAGCCTACTGGTACCATTACAATTTTAGAGGTTAAATCATTTTTTACGATGAGGTTTGAAATTTGATATGTTAACTCATTTTTTTTAAAAAAAATTTAAATCGATAAGAAGAGCAATATTATTGATTTATAATCTTGACTAGAATTAAGGCTAGTAATGGTGATCCCTGCTGCCTTTATCCTTATCTATTGTATTAAACCACTAAATTTATTGGTACAGGTGTAGGTTTTTACTCGCAATTATTTAATTTTTTTTACTTTTCATATAACATAATGCTTAGGCTCATGATTTGGATAGATAATGATGATTATTAGGATGTGTTTAAATTACTATATTTTTACATTTAATTATCCTGCAACTGAATGCAATAAATAAAGTCAATCGATTAGGGGTGGACCCAAATTTTTTTATTGAAGAGGAAAATTAAAAGAATAATAAATTATAAAATAATAATATAGGTTCATAAACAGTAAATAGTATACAGTGCAATGACCTTTAACTTTAATTTAATTTATAGGGCCCAAGTTGTAATTAAAAATTAATAATGTATAATTAACATACGTATATAGTGTATCTAATATATAATTTCTTAAAAAATTCGTTTATACTAAAATCTTAGAGTAAGGTTCGAAGCTCTAAGGTACAAAGTACCCTATAATAAAAGACAAGCACTTCCAACCATATGAAATAAGTTGAAGAAAAGTTCCTCCAATCAAAACAGTGAATTAAAGAAAAGGATATTAACAAAGTTAATATTCGATTGCCTTTCTTTACCTTGTCATTGCATGTTGTATTGTTATTGCATTATTAAAGTGGTCATAGTTATAAGAGTACATCACAAAATCTATGATTATATGAGTATTCTTTCTTAGATCCCCTTAAAGGGATCCTTCACTTCATATGGTTTATTGTTTCATTTTACTAATTATTTAGTTGTTATTAATCATGCTCGCACTATTATATTAAAGTTCGATACATTGTTATCGCTTTCACATTGGTTAGCAAAGTTCATGGGAGAATTGTCTTTCCTACTAGACACAAGTCACTAATGGGTGGTCTAGGTAATGATGCACATGAACCTAATTATTTTCTTTACGTTATTTTAAGAAAATTGATGTAATAATTATGGGGATTTCCTTTTGATATATTGTATTACCTCTTCGAATTTCGAATTTACTTGATATTTTATCTTCACCTTTTATCATTTTATATTTATTTAGTAGTCTTGCTGATGCGTCTTGTTTGTTAACTACTTTAGTCAATCTATAACATTCCCGTAACGTCTTTGTCACATGGAAAGGACTCAATTTTGTGAACCTATATATTCATCGAGTAATAGCCAAGTCCTTAGTTGAATTGGATCCAAACTGATTATAATTTTCTATTTAGACTCATTCTCACTCAGACTTTGTTTGGATTCAGGTATTTGAAAGGGTGGGGAATATGAAAGAATGAAGTTAGATATATCTTGTTTTGATTATAATTTTGTTAAGCTATTCAAACATCATATTTTTTATTCTACCAAATTAGTGGAATGAGAAGAAATAAATAATTTTATATCAAAATAACCCTTCTTAAATTATTTTTCTTGTTACTAAATTAAACCATCTCTCACTTCTCTCTAATAAATTTTCTTTTTCCATCATATGAATATATATTTATTTATTTTACTTTTGAATATATAAATTTTGATCCAATCTTTTTTTTCACTTTATCATCCAGGAAAGATAAGAAAATTTTGATAACAAACATTATCTAGAATTTCTCTCTAGGATTGGCTTTGGGCCTTTCCTACGCAACTTAAGTGGAGGGCAAAGAAGGCCCCCTTACCGGGGGGCGATCCATCAGTGAGATACCACTCTAGAAGAGCTATAATTCTAACCTTGTGCCAGGACTTACGGGCCAAGGGACAATCTTAGGTAGACAATTTTTATGGGGCGTAGGCCTCCCAAAAGATAACGTATGCGTGCAAAGGTTTCCCCGGGCCAGACGGAGATTGGCCCTCGAGTGCAAAGGCAGAAGGGAGCTTGAAAAACTGCAAGACCCACCCATCGAATATGGATGAAAGTCGGCCTTAGTGATCCGACGGTGTTGCGTGGAAGGGCCGTCGCTCAACGGATAAAAGTTACTCTATGGATAACAGGCTTATCTTCCCCAAGAGTTCACATCGACAGGAAGGTTTGGCACCTCGATGTCGGCTCTTCGCCACTTGGGATTATAGTATGTTCCAAGGGTTGAGATGTTCCTTTGATAACACAGATTCCTATTTGTCAATGATATTCCATGATCGAGACAATTGCATCTTGAGATCCTAATTGCCATGGTTCCGCTGCATCACAAGGAGCGATTGTGAGGAATTCTAGAAAAATCATTTCTTCTAGAACAATCAGAAACACTTTTAGGATTATGGCTCTACTATGAGAAAACCTAGGTCGGCCTGGAAACCTTCATGCCTCCATTCATCCGACCATATGTGTGTTCACAACCTTCTCCCTTCTATCCCTATCCAAAGTAAGGTAGGGGGTTCGCTTTAGTTGCTCAACTGCTTAGTGCTCATGACAATCCCGACGATCCGAGTCCGAGCTATTGGAATTGGAATAGGTTCGGCACGGGATCGCGAAATCTTGGCGATCTTCTCTATCTAATTAATGAGGAGTCCGTTTGGAATTGGATTTCACTTGACTGTCTACGATTCCATTGTGTGTGCTCGGGGTAGAAGTTTTGTAAAATATTTCAAAATTAAAAATATAATAAAAATAGAAAAAATAGTTAAAATAAATTAATAAGCATTTATTGCTTGTTAGATATTATAAAATGTTTATATATAATAAAGAGTAAAAATATTTTTTTAATAAATAAAACTCTTATTCCTCATACCATCATTTTTTACTACTATTATTTAAACATGGACTTTTTAATGACACACCACCCTCCATCATCCCATCTCTCGCTACACCATCCCATCTCAACCCTCGCTAATTGCCAAACAAGCCCTTAAGGATTATTTGGTTGGAATGATACAGAATAATTAATCTTATTCGAATGACATGAGTAATGAAAATAGAAGGAAATAAAAATTTTTATACGTATTTATATGTTAAGTTTTTAAGATTAAGAATGAAATATATTTTAATTATATTTTTCTTTTTTATTTGGGATGAACTAAAAATGAGGTAATAGAAAGGAATGGAAAGAAAGGAAAGCTTAATTACCCTCCGTTTCTTTTCATTATAAATTCAATTAGACAAATAAATGCATCCCCTTTCGTTGACTTCCTTTCACCCCAACTAAATAGCCCTTAATGTATTTTATATTTATAATTAACCAAATAGATCTCATCTTAATTTAGAGTTGTTATTATTATATTTGAAGTATATTGAAATTGAAAGTTTAATATATTCTTTGTTTTTTTTTTTTTTTTGCTCTCAACATTCCTTTGGTAAACTACGCAGAGTTGCGTAGAATTTAATGCTTCAGCATAGTTTAATTGTTCAGAGAGTTTAGGAAAGTGTACAAAATTATCCTTCATTAATTAAATAAATAAATAAATAGCAGGTTCGTGTATTAAAATCTTGATAATATTCACTCTCGAAAAAATCTTGCAAATATTTCCGATAATTAATTGAGGTATTTAATAGAGATGCTCCTGTGCATAAAATTAAATAAAAAATAAATGCATTGAACCCCCTCAATTAATGCATTATTATTCTCGGTTACAGTCAATTAATTTACATTGACCATTAGGCCCATCGCCTCCAAGTATAAGCGACAGATAGCATAACGACGCTGAAGGGAACACATCGCAAGGGCAGCGCAGAGAGATGACGACGTCCGCGAGCCAAGGTGCAGTCGCTCAGACCTCCCCGGCGAGGAGGTAAATTTAGATCGATCCCTGCGCCATTTGCTGATCTCTTCTTCTATATATCTTACAAGACCTCTTAGTAGATCGGTCGTTCATGGAGATCGTGTTAGTTTAATGCAAATGTATTAATGTATGGAGATGCATTTTTCAGATTGGAAGGTAAGGTGGCCATCATTACCGGCGGGGCTGCAGGTGCCGGCAAGGAGACCGCCCGTATCTTCGTCGAGCATGGCGCTAAGGTCGTCCTCGTCGACATACGCGACGACGTCGGCCGCGCGGTCGCGGCGAGCATCGGCGGCGAAGACGTCGTGGCGTACTTCCACTGCGACGTGACCGTCGAGGAGGAGGTCAAGAACGCCGTGGACTTCGCTGTGGCCAGGTTCGGGAAGCTGGACATCATGTTCAACAACGCCGCCATCATCGACTCGACGAAGCTCAAGATCACGAAGGTGAGCACGGCGGAGTTCGAGCGGGTGCTCAGCGTCAGCGTGACGGGGACGTTCCTGGGGACCAAGCACGCGGCGCGCGTGATGATACCGGCCGGCCGCGGGGGCTGCATCCTCAACAGCGGGAGCATCGCGTCGGTGCTGGGCGGCGTGGCGACGCACGCGTACATGGCGGCGAAGCACGCGGTGGTGGGGCTGACGAAGAACGCGGCGGCGGAGCTCGGGGTGCACGGGATCCGGGCGAACTGCATCTCGTCCTTCATGTACGATCAAGGACGCGGAGGGCATCGAGGACATGATCTCCGGGCTGGCGAAGCTCAAGGGGGTGGTGCTCAAGGCGGAGGACACGGCGCGCGCCGCCGTCTTCCTCGCCAGCGACGAGGCCAGGTACGTCAGCGGCCACAACCTCCTGCTCGATGGCGGCTACACCACCGTCAACACTGCCTTCGGCCACTACAAGGAATGAAGAAGAAGAAGAAGACAAGTGGCCGCTTAATTAGAAGCCATTGGCTGTTGATTAATTAATTAAGCAATAGAACTTTGTTGATTTCTCGACTGGAAGAGCCACCAAGAAGTGGTTCTAATGATGCATTGATTGGATTCATTCGACTTTTGTAATGCAATTATCGATCATATATTTGAGTCTATTTTAGTTTTCATGATTATATATACATCATATATTTGTTGCATGGATTCCCTCTCAGTTTTTAAGAAAAAAGTTATTATTTGGTGAATTTATCTTTAAAAGAGAGACATGATGAAATTTTTTCGATCGAAATTTATCGATGTTTAAAATTATTAATATTCGATTAATTTAATATTTAGACGGGAGTAATATGAATAAATCATTATCAACCATATCTGCCCTCACTATCTCAACCATCTCTGCCCCCACTATCTCAACCATCCCTCACGAGCAGACGAAACATATCATTTTATATTGTGTCGCGTTATTGTGTATACATGATACATTCGCTCAAACGTTTTTGTGGGAGCAATGCAAATATATATCATCGATTTGATATGGCAAACGAAGTCTATATATATATATATATATATATATATATATATATATTAGTTCTGAATAAATACTTGAATTGATAAATTAATTTTAAATATAATTAGGTATAATTTGTTGAATCTTATGTTTTGATGATAACAAATTAAAATGAACATAAAAATTACTAATCTATGCTCAAATGTGATAATGCATGTGTAGAATTGATATGAACAGATTCGTCGAAGAAATCGTCAAATTTAAAGTTGGAAGAAAATTTTCAGCACGACCACGGCCATGGCATCGGTCGATTGATATTCTGTTGGAGAAAGGTCAAGAATATATCGGTCGATGTCGAGACATTATCGGTCGAAGGACCGGTCGACCGGACAAGCATCAAAAACGCTGAAAAAGGCAACGGTCACATAGACCAGTCGACCGGCCCATCCCAGCGATCGACCGATCTCTCAGTTAAATGAACAGTAACGGCTAGAATTTTGAGAAGAAATATGTGGGAGACTTTTTGAACGAATTCTCACCTCTATGAGCTTATAAAAGGGGTGTCAAAGCCTGAAGAAAATGTATCCAAGCAAGCAAGAATATCCTAGAGCTCCTCTCAAGTCTTTGAGCATAGAATTGCAAATTTCTTCCATTTTCTTTTCTTAGTCTTGAGTGTGAGAAAGAATTTTGTAAAAGAAAAGAGTTAGAAGGAACAATTACTTTCTGATCTAGTGAGATTGAGAGCTCCTTGCATAAGAGGTGTGCCTTGCCTCTTGAGCGGAGAAGAAAGCTTGATTGTGTAAAGAGGATTGTTCTCTCCCTACAAGAAAAGAGAAAGATAGTGAATCTCCGGTGGTCTCGAGAAGTCGAGAAGTCGGAGCGGTGACGTAGACTAAAGAGTTGGGGCCGAACCTCGTCAACATATCGTGTCTCCTTGAGTTTATTCTTTATTCTTCATCTACGCATTATCTTCATTTGCTTGTGATCGTTTTTATTGATTTTCTCCGAAAGTGAATTTTTAAAAAATTTAATTTCATCAATTCACGCCCCTCTTGGTGCTTTTTTATTATACAATTGATATTAGAGCCAAGTTGCTCTAGCTTTAAGATTTAATATATCTTTAGAGATATGGTATCAAGTGGTTTCAATTTTTCCGAAGGTCAATCTATTAATCGTCCTCCATTTTTTAATGCATCGAATTTTGCATATTAAAAAATTAGGATGCAAGTCTACGTTTGTTCTATTGATATTGATATGTGGGATATTATTCAAAAAGATTTTGATCTAAGTAAAAAAAAACTCCTTTTGAATATACCGAAGGAGAAAGGCTTTTAGTAAAACTAGATTGGAAAGCTAAAAATATTTTTTATTGTGCTTTGGATCCAATCGAGTTTAATCGGTTTCTAGTTGTGAAAGTGCTAATGACATTTGAAAGAAACTTATTATTACTCATGAAGTGACGGATAAAGTTAATGAGTCTAAATTAAATATTTTAAATCATCAATATGACTTTTTCAAAATGCTTAAAAATGAATCTATAAATGAGATAGTCGTTCGCTTTAATGATATTATAAATATCTTAACCTCTTTGAACGAGCCAAGGACTAACCCTCAAAAAGTGAAAAAGTTTTTCAGGTCTCTCTCCTCCAAATGGCATACAAAGAGGATGGTGATTGAAGAAAAGGACTTAAACAAGTTAAACTTTGATGATCTTATAGGTTCGCTCTTAACTTATGAGATCGGGATTAAGGAAGACGAAGAAATAAATACTCCAAAAAGGAAAACATTAATATTAAAGGCAAATAAATATGAGGAAGATAGAGGGTGAGGATCTTGATGACAAGAAACTTTCCCTATATGCAAAGAAGCTTGACAAATATCTCAGGCTTGCTAAGCAAAAGAAGAAAGGCTTCACCAAGAGAAGATCATCATCAATCAAAAGTTAAATAATTTGCTTTGAGTGCAAAAATATTAGACACTACAAGAATGAATGTCCAAATTTGGTCAAAAAGGAGAAAGATGAAGAAAGCTCGAGAAAAAAGAAAAATACTCTCCAGGCCACTTGGGATGAAAGCCAAGATGAAGAGAATGACTCCAACACCTCCTCTAGTGATGACGAAGAAGCCTACATATGTCTAATGGCTAATAGTCATGAGGTATCATCTAACTCTTCTAACTCTAGTGATAGTGAATCTTTCAATATGCATAAGGAGTTTAGAGTTCTAATTAATAAATATGAATGCTTAAAAAAATACGATGAGATAAAAATAGAGCTTGAAAATCTGCAAAAGAAAAATAAGAATGTTAAAGCATGTGAAAAGTGTGATACATTTAATAAAGAAAACTCTAGCTTGGAATTCTTAATTGAAGAATTGAAAACGAAAAATAGTGCAAAAATCACTATGTAAAAGATAAATTGTAGAAAGTGCATGTTTGAACAAAGAAATTAATAAATTGAAAGTTGAACTTGAAAAATTATCAAATGGAAGTAAAATGTTAGACGCTATGCTTAGTGGATCTAGAATATCTTCAAACAAAAAGGGACTTGGTTTCACCTCTTTTGAAAAAAAGAATGATAAAAGAATTTTATTTGTTAAAGCATCGCATGATTACACAAGATCGTATCTTGTTTGTTTTCATTGTGGATATGAAGGACATTATTCTTATGATTGTAGAATTAGGAAAGGAATAAGTAAAGGAATGAAGAAAATTTGGATCCCGAAAAGAACCATGACTAATCAAGATGGACCCAAGTAAGTTTGGGTACCAAAAAGATGAAACTCCTAATTTCTTTCTTGTATGAAGCTTCTAAGTACAATGAAGATAAATTGTATTTTGATAGTGGATGCTCAAGGAATATGATCGGTGATGCCTCAAATTTCATCAATTTGAAAAAAAAATGTAAGAAAAGTCACTTTTGGAGACAATAGCAAAGGAAGAGTAATTGGTATAGGTAATATTGGTAAGAATGACAAAGTGTATTTAGAAAATATTTGACTTGTTGAAAATTTCAGACATCATCTTGGTCTGATGTCGTGAGGCGACGACAGCAATCGGGCAAGGCAGCAGGCCGGCCGTTGGGTTCTATTACGCCGAATCAACTCCGGACACTGAAGGCAAGCGTCACTGAGGAAATCACCATTCCCCTTGAAGACACTGCTGCAAGATCCGAGACGCTGCAACTCTGCCTTCTGGGTCGCACCTTTGGCCCCCAGAGATCTACTGATATGCTTATGAATGAGCTTGTCCCACGCTGGAAGCTCTCGGGCTCCCTCCAAGTTCAAGAAATGGGTAACGGATTCTAAAAGGGAAACAAACCAAAAGTTCTTTTAAATTAAAAGGAGTTATTAGTACACATAAGGCCTTGGAACTTTTACATCTTGACTTGTTTTGACCTATTGATGTGACAAGCTTAGGAGGAAAAAGATATGTATTTGTAATTATTGATAATTTCTCCCGTTTCACTTGGACAATTTTTCTCGCTAGTAAAAATGAAACGCTAAATATGTTTTCCAAATTTGCAAAAAGAGTTCAAAACGAATTTGAACAAAAGATTTTAAAAATTAGAAGTGGCCATGGAGGAGAATTTGAAAATCATAAATTTGAATTATTTTACGAAAAAAATGGAATTACCCATAATTTTTCCTCTCCTAAAACACCTCAACAAAATGAAGTAGTTGAAAGAAAAAATAGAACTATATAAGAAATGGATAGAACAATTTTAAATGAAAGCAAGTTACCAAAATATTTTTGGGCGGAAGCCGTAAGCACATCATGCTATGTTCTCAATAGAATTTTACTTATACCTCTTAGAAAGAAAACATGTTTTGAAATGCTATTTGATAAGAAACCAAATATCTCCTATTTTAAAGTTTTTGGATGTAAATGTTATATTTTGAATATCAAAGATAAACTAGACAAATTTGACGATAAATGAGATGATGGTATTTTTCTTGGTTATTCTAGTACAAGTAAAGCCTATAGAGTGTATAACAAAAGAATATTAGTTGTTGAAGAGTTTATTAATGTTAAACTCAATGAAACTAATGATTTTTTGAGCAAACAAGCACATGATGATGATGATGAAGAAAAAGTTGAAGTACAAAGAAAATTTGAAGTTGTGGACATAGATGAAGCAAAAGCTTATACCCAAAGGTGGAAGAAATGGAAGTACCTCAAAGAGAAAAGAATCAAATAATCTCAAGAAATTGGAGACATGCCTCATCACACCCACTTGATCAAGTTATAGGTAATATAAATGAAGGCATAAAAACTAAAAATTCTTTAAAAAATCTATGTACATTTTCGGCTTTCCTTGCAAATTTTGAGCCCAACAATATAGAAGCACTTGAAGATCCAAATTGGATAAATGCAATGCATGAGAAATTAAATAATTTTGAAAGAAATCAAGTGTGGAAACTTATAGAAAGACCCAAGGACATCCTATCGTTGTAACCAAATAGGTCTTTCGAAACAAGTTAGATGAAAATGGTGTCATTGTGAGGAACAATGCTAAATTAGTGGCCAAGGGTTACTCACAAATTGAAGGGATTGATTTTGATAAAACTTTTGCTCTTGTTGCTAGACTTGAAGTAATTCGAATACTTTTGGCTTTTGCATTCTATAAAGGTTTTAAATTTTTTCAAATGGATGTTAAATTGGCTTTCTTAAATGATTTTATAAATGAGGAAGTTTATGTTGAACAACCACAAGGTTTTGAAAATCCAGATTTTCCCCATCATGTATTTAAATTCTCAAAAGCTCTTTATGGATTGAAATAAGTCCATCGAGCTTGGTATGAAAGATTGTGTTCATTTTTAATTGAAAATGATTTTCAAAAAGGGAAAATTGACACCACATTATTTTTAAAGTACTTTAAAATGATATTTTAATAGTTCACATTTATGTTGATGATATCGTTTATGGTGCCACTAATGAATGCCTATGCAAAGAGTTTGAAACTCTTATCCAACAAGAATTTGAAATGAGTCTTGTAGGAGAGCTCATTTCTTTCTAGGCCTACAAGTAAAATAATCCAAGAAAAGCATTTTTCTCAATCAAGAAAAATATACAATGGAACTACTCAAAAGATTCGGAATGAACGAATGCAAGCCGAGCATAACTCCTATGAGCACTACTACAAAATTGGATAAAGACGAAAAAGGCAAGTCCATTGATCAAATAAGGTACAGAGGTATGATTGGTAGTTTGCTTTATTTGATGGCATCTAGGCCAGACATAATGTTTAATGTGTGTTTTTGTGCTAAGTTTCAATACGCTCCTAAAGAATCGCACTTAATCGTCGTAAAAAGGATAATGCGGTATTTAAAGCATACACGTTAATTAGGCATTTGGTACGATAGAAACTCACCATTTGAATTGCATGCCTACACCGATGCGAATTTTGTCGGGTGTAAAGTCGATAGAAAAAGCACTAGTGGGATGTGTTATTTTTTTGGTAGTTCTCTCATTTCATGGGCTAGCAAGAAACAAAACCCATCGCACTCTCTATCGTCGATGCCGAATATATAGCCGCTAGTAGTTGTTGTGCACAGATACTATGGGTAAAACAATAATTGCTTGATTATGGTATAAATTATTCCAATGTACCCATGAAGTGCGATATCACAAGTGCTATAGAAATAATCAAAAATCCAATTCAACACTCCAGGACTAAACATATTGACTTACGGTATCATTTCATTAGAGAACATGTGACCCTTAAAGACATTGTCATTGAATATGTATCCACCGAAGTTCAACTTGTAGACATATTTACAAAACCCTTAAGTGAAGAATGATTTTGCATGCTTAGAAGGGAATTAGGAATAATTAACTCTTGATTGCACATCAATTCAAAGTAAAAGTGACTTGATTCTGCAATATCACTTTTGACATGAATTGAACATTAAAAGTGTTGCACAACACTTACATTTTCCTCTGGAATATAATTTTTTATTTATTTATTTATGGCTTAAATTTTGAAAAATGCAAGGATTGGTCAACCGAATGGATGGACCGGTCGATTGATGTGAAATTAACAATTGCGCTTACAACGATCGGTCGACCGGTGTATCACAACGATCGGTCGACCGATATGATACACCGGTCGACTGGTATATGAATGCGTCCGGCTGACACAGATCGACTGATGGTGATCTATTTGGAAAAGAATGGTTCGGTCGACCGCTGTGTAGGATCGGTTGACCGGTATATACCAAAATCGTGCGATATAAGCAATCGACCGCTCGAATCGGTCGACCAAACTCTTTCTCTTCACGCGACCGCCTCCCTTGCGACCCGTCCTCCTTCGACAACCGCCGACCAAACTCCGGCCAGCCGTCCTCCAGCAAACTCTAGCGACCGGCCGCCCCCTTTTTTTCTCGAGTTCAACAATCACCGGCCGATCGTCCTACCTTCGATCAACCTCCTGCCCTAACTGCTCCGGCCGATCATTCTCTCTCTCTCCTTCGGACTCTCGCTCTCTCTCTATCTCTCCTCTCTCACCATCCACTCTTTCATCGGCCACCTCTTTCATCCGGTTACTTTTTCTCTCTCTCATCTCATCAAACTCCGGCGACCCGTCGTCCGCCACCGTTGACCAACCGCCTCAGTTCTCATCTCCATTTCCCTCTCTCTCCCTCTCATCTCTATCACCTCCGACAACCTTCTGCTCTTTCCAGACTTCCACCCCTCTTCGTCGCGAATACCAGCCGTCCTAGTCCTGTTCTCGGCTGACCTCTCTCTCTCCTCTCCGACACACTCCTTCCGACATTCGCCTCAGTTCAGTTTCGACCTTCCGTTCACTTCAGACCACCATTGTTGAATCCATGGTCGATGACGACGGACATTCACATGTTCAGATGATCTTTCAGCGTCGTCGTCGCTTTTCTGGCTCCAGTGGTACCATTCATATCCTCCCACCAAAACCTGAACTGAAACCCGAACCCGTCCGACGTGGATGAGGCCGTGGACGAGGACGATCTCGTGGACATACTCGTCAAACATCCTCTCCTAAGCCCACTGATTTCGATAGCCATTTTTTTGTCACTAGGGACGTCTCTGCTAGTTTTGATGTCTTGTATGCCTTTCGTGATGTCCGACGTGCCTACACTGTTGACTGGCACATTCTGAACATTTCCGATGTTCAGGAGATGTTCACAATCATCAGTTGGATGCCATTGCTTTCCCTCGCTGAGTGTGTGTATCCTCGTCTTGTTCGTCATTTCTATGCGAACATAACGATCACTCGGGATGCCATCATCTCATATGTTCTTGGTGTACCCATTCGTCTTGAGCTTGACCATATTTGTCACATCTTTGGCGTTGCATGCCCTTTACCATGTCTCTATGCATTTGTTACTCATGGGTGGCCTTCTGATTACGGATGACATTCGTACGATCTTTGCTGGACAGGACATCCAATATACCGTCGAAACTTCCTATCGACATCTTCATCCACTCATGAAAATGGCACATCACCTCCTTAGCCGCATAATCACTACTTGAGCCGGGCACTATACAGAAGTCACTCACTTTGATCTCTTCTTTCTTCGCTGTCTCTGCATCTGTGATGCCTCATTTCTTCATTTCGATCATTATGTCTTCTATCACATGGACTACACCTTTCATAAGATCTCTTCTGCTGCTCGTGGACGACACCACATATATTTTGGTGCTTAGATCACAAAGATCTTACTCCACTTTGGTGTTGAGATCCCTACTGATGAGGAGTGCATTCGACCCCGTCCCACTGACGTCATTAGTTCCAGGACTTTACACCGAAAAGGTCTTAGATTTAGTGAGCAGGAAGCGCTAAATTCTGACGATAGAGATGATGCCACAGATGGCGAGCCAACGCCGATGGACACTCAGGATGCACCGGAGGCTGACAGCAGCTTCCCGCCACCATCGACACCCGCTGAGCATGTTGGACCTTTCCAGCATGCTACCTCAGATTTTTATGGCACCTATGACTTCACGGCTCTTTCACAGCAAGTGGCTGCCATAGACCATCGTGTGACCTAGATGGATCATCGTGTTCGACGGATGGAGCGTGACACTCGTTACCTTGTTGGTTCACTACAGGCCTACTATGTATCGCAGGATTTTATTTCGCCTGTAGCTCGTGAGGATGATAATCTCGATGACGAATAGTTGGGTTGTCTCCCTCTTTGATGATGTCAAAAGGAGGAGAAGTTTAGGACGATATTTTGCTCGGACAATATTTTGCTCATCTTATGTGTATGTTATGTCGTGTATGTGTATGTTTATGTCGTGCACCATTTTGTAGTGACTGGAGTCACATTTGTTAGTGCATGAACACATGATGTATTACTAATGTAATGTGGTCTTTTTCTTCGTAATGAAAATGCCCTTTGATTTAAAATTTTTTTTCATATCTACTTTCCTTCTCGTCATATATTCATATTATTCCAAGGAATTATGAAAATATAAATGCCATCGATTTAGGGGGAGAAAAAGTGAAATATGCATAAATGTAGGAGGAGCTTGTTCACTACTTTCTATGTAAAACTTACATTTTATTTTCTTTCTTTATTCTTCTTCTTATCATCCAATTAATTTGTCATCATCAAAAAGGGGGAGATTGTTGAATCCTACGTTATGATGATAACAAATTAAAATGGACATAAAAGTTACTAATATATGCTCAAGTGATAATGCAGGTGTAGAATTGATATGAACAGATTCGCCGAAGAAATTGCCAAATTTAAAGTTGAAAGAAAATTTTCAGCACGACCGGTCGACCCATCGGTCGACCGGCCATGGCACCGGTCGACCGGTCATGGCACCGGTCGATTGATATTCTGTTGGAGAAAGGTCAAGAATATACTAGTCGACGTCGAGACTATACTGATCGATGTATCGGTCGAAGGACTGATCGATCGAACAAGCATAAAAATGCTGAAAAAGACAACAGTCACATAGACCGGTCGACCGGCTCATCCCAGCTGTCGACCGGCCTCTCAGTCAAATGAATAGTAGCGACTAAAATTTTGAGAAGAAATTTGGAAAACTTTTTAAACGAATTCTCACCTCTAGAAGTCTATGAAAGGAGCACCGAAGCCTGAAGAAAATGTATCCAAGCAAGCAAGAACATCCTAGAGCTCATCTCAAGTCTTTGAGCATATAATTGCAAATTTCTTCCATTTTCTTTTCTTAGCCTTGAGTGTGAGAAAGAATTTTGTAAAAGAAAAGAGTTAGAGAGAAGAATTACTTTCTGATTTAGTGAGATTGAGAGCTCCTTGTATAAGATGTGTGCCTTGCCTCTTGAGCGGAGAAGAAGGCTTGATTATGTAAAGAGAGTTGTTCTCTCCCTACAAGAAAAGAGAAAGATAGTGAATCTCTGACGATCTCGAGGTCGAAAAATCGGAGCGGGGACGTAAGCCAAAGAGTTAGGGCCGAACCTCGTCAACATATCGTGTCTCATTGAGTTTGTTCTTTATTCTTCATCTACGCATTATCTTTATTTGCTTGTGATCATTTTTATTGATTTTCTCCGAAAGTAAATTTTTGAAAAATTTAATTTCACCAATTCACCCCCTCTTGATGCTTTTTGATCCTGCACAATTAAATGTAATAATAAAATTTGATAATAGAAAAAGTTATAATTTGATAGATTTATTTTAATTTTTCATTTCAGCTTATTTTTTATCATTTATCATGTCATTAATTTAACAAAGTAAATTGAAATAAAGGAATTAATTTCAGCAATGATACTGTACTAATATCTTTTTTAAAAAAAAAAATTCTCATCAACCGTCATATATAAACTTGTAAGAGAATTGAAATTTATTGCAATATACAATTTTCCTAAGAAAATGTTACTTTTTTAAGTTTTGGGTTCAGCTTTGGGTTGGCAATAAATAAATAAATAAAATCCCTCTGATTTAAATATTTTGTTTTTTTTTTTCTTGTAGCCATACTTATTTCACATGTAAAGACTAATGTGTATTATATGTACATTTGATGGGCTGTAAAATGAAGTAAGTTTATAATATATAACTTTCGAAATATTGTCTCACTTAAGAAAGTGTGAACTAAAAAAATCATATTTTAGAAATATTGAACAAATATTCAATATAAGAAATTACTGAGATTCAACGAAGATTATACTAATTTTCATATCCAAATTTATGTGCAGGATGAGCATATTAAATATTATTAATGAAAAAAGGGACACTATATAGAACTCACACATCATATGAGCAATGTCCTTCTCTAGTTGTCTTCACTAAGTTATTCTTAAATGTAGATATCACAAAGTAAGCACAAATGGAGTCATTATGCAAAGTCTCGGATGTGACGAAAGAAATGTAAGAAAAATCTATAGCAAATAAGAAAATGTTATAATTATGTAGTAAAAAAGTACACTGAGTCTTTCTTCACAGAAAAATTTGATGATGATATTCTTCTAATAATTCCCTCACTAAAATCATGTAGTAAATATGTATCAAATGAAATAATGTCACAAACTGAAAAAAATGATTAAATTAACATATTTATGTAATCCACTTCAGAATTTCATTATTATCAATGCTTGATCTTTGTTTTGTTTGTGGTAACTATCAGGAGATGTAAAGCCAACATGGGTTCTGTAGGTTTATTTTTCTTCTTTCTATAACTGATTAAATAAAAAGGTCATTTATCACAATAACAGATAAAATAAAAGTCCATCAGCATGGAATCTTATTACATTTAATTATTTTTAATATTTTGCCACACAATTTTTTTTATATTTTCCTTTTGTGGGCTGTTGTTACATTTGTAAAATTCTTATATATTATTTTTTTATCCCTAATTCATTTTGAACATATAATTGCATTCTTTTCCCGCGTTTACTCATTCTTATATATTATTTTTACCCAAAATTTATTCATTTACAAGATTCAGAATTTAGAGAGTTCAATTTTGTAATTTCATTTTCTAATGCACACACTTTGCTTTTCTAACTTGAGCTCAGTATTGAATAATTGCTTCCGAATTTTGTTCAACTGACCTCCAAATTTTGAACATGTTGATTTTGCATTGTCAACTTTCTTTCTTGTGATGAATTGATTAATCATATCTGCAAAGTCAAATGTTGATTATCTAAATTCGAGAATGTTGACATATCACAATCAGTCTTCTTGTTGTTTTGTCTAATGTTGTAGATTTGCATCTCCAAATTTTTTATTTGGGAATTTTGTGCACAAAATTTGTTGAACGAAGTGTGTAACATTTATGTGAATGTTGTAAATGGATCTCAAAATACATTGTTGAGGATTCTTCATGATACTTTGTCGTGATGAATCATGATGCCTCAATATAAATCTCATCTTGCTGGACAATGGTGTCGTTTACCCCCAACTTGTTGGTTTATGGTCATTTTCTTCTTTGCCACTAACGGTGTAGAGACATGCACGTAATGATCAAGTCGTGTATAAAAGTTATTCTTTGAAATACTTACACAACTTTAAAAGAAAAGTGAAGCAAACCATAAAATAAAAAGTCTCAAAGGGGCTTATATGATATAGAATAAGAATTATAAATAATAGTTATCCAACGACAGAGTATAAAATTTGATGCGATAAATTATGCAACAAATAAATTTGCTAGTAAATGTGTTAGTCATATTAAGTAATAAAGTGCAAAGTAAAGTTGTCAATCCCACAATAAAATATTTAAACCTAATCTATCCCAACAGTTGAATAGGCGAAGAAAAAATGTTGTGATGTGAAAATAGAAAATTAAAGTGTAGAAATTAAATGACAAAAAATAATATAAATTAGTGTTGAGCCTTAGAATGATGGATCATTAAAGATTAAGATTAATTTGCATGCACAACTATGATAGTTGAGTTATAAACGTTAAAAAAATAATTCTGATTCTTAGGACAAATTAGGAGTACCTATTGACCTTTCACCGGAGTAAATCAATCTTAATTCTTGTTATAATTAAGATTACAAACACCGAGCCAATCCTAAGTTTAATAAGATATTATGATGCTTTAATATGAATGTCTTAAACTATCAAACATCCATCCAGTGCTAGATAAAAGTTAATATACAAATTTAGCACAAATTTTGACTTATTACAAACACGATATGAATGCTTCGACTCATAAGTTAATGATCAATTTACTGAGGAATAATAAAGTATAAAATTAATCATCAAATACCCAATTTGTATTCTAATTCTAGAATATAATATGCTAAGCATAAGGACTTAAACATAGCATTCACAATCAAAAGAAATCAAATAAACTATATTAAATAAAAAATAATCAATGAGTCCATGTAATTTTCTCTTAAAATGAAAATCTCTATTACAGAATAAATTGAGCATAATTAAAACATATGAGTAAAAAGCATCCAAATAGTTGGTAGAAAATAGAATTCTTCGCCTCCGATGATCTAAGGACTATTGTGAAGTACAAACACCGAATTGCTCCATAGTTTCCTCCGAACAATCATCGAAAAACTTTAAAATTCGTCTTCTACAATGTAGCATGACCCTTGAGTCTCAAGCACCATGTTCTTTGCCTCCTATGACCTTCCTTTATAGTTTCCAAGTGTTAGACTCCAATTGGACTTAATATCATTCAAAACTTCTTCAGTTCTGAATAAATATGTTACAAATCATTCATGTAGATTATTATAAGGTTTGGAGTCTGATTGCATTTGAAGTTCTCGAGAAAATTCAATAAAACATCAATTTTATGTTTGTCACGGCCCATGACACATCTGTAACGCCTCAAATAGTGTTTGAATCGAAGTTGAAATACGATTTCACGACCCGTGATATCATGACTCTTACAGTGTCAAAATTGGAGTAAAAAGTTTCATGATCCATGACATTTTGATCATCGTCCGTGGCTCAGATAGCCCTTTCACGGTTCTTTTGTCAGGGTCGTTACAACTCTGTGATGACCCATTATACTTAATTTTCAGCCCATGACAACTTTATTAATTTTCACTTTCTGAAACTACTTTGTCTCCAATTTTGGAGCATCTTTTTATAGTGGCTTCATAGTTGTTTTCTTGTGATTTTTAGATAATAAAATACAGAGTTGGGTAGATTCTTATTTATATAAGATTACAGTAAACAAGCTCATAAAATAATGTATGCTATTAGAAAAGAATCGAAATAAGATTAAATTCAAAGTTAATTATATGTTGGATTGTGCATGCATCAATGATACTAAAATATTTTCATTTCTTAAATCATCAAAATTAATTATGTAAATGTTGTTATTTAAATATGGTATGCTAGATTTTCTCATTTTCATCAAGCAAATTATTTTCTCTTTAAAATTTAACTAAATAATTTTTATTATAGTTGACTCATACTATTAAGTTATGTTTCAAATTTTGAACCAATCAAATATTTTCTAGATAAATCTTGTCATCCATACCAACATTACCCTTATACCAATTGCACCTTCCTTTCTATAGTCTCCAAAAGTAATATTTCCTCCATTTTTTCAAAGTGACAAAATTTAATGTATGTCATATAACTTGAGAATTCACTATCTAAGTATCATCTATCTTTATTGTCCTTTGGAGCTCCCTACAAAAAAGAAATTGAAAGATTCATCCCTTGGGTTTATTTTGGTTAGGGGTGGTTCCTTTTGGACACAAATATTATTCATGTCAATATTTATTCTTTTCCTAATTTTGCATTTATAAAAGTAATGTCCTTCATACCTACAATAAAATAAGTAATTACATTGCATGATAGTTATGTGATGTTTTAATAAATAAGATTATTTTATCTTTTTTGCATCAGATGAGCTAAATCAAAGTCCATCTTTATTAAAAGATCTCTTTTGTTTAGATAAAATGACATCTAACATTTTTTTTACCATTAATTAGAAAGTTTCTCAAGTTCATTTTTCAAAATGTTAATTTCATTACACAAGTAATCAACAACAAAAGTATGTTTTGAGAGCATTAGTATTCATTTCAATTCTTCAATCAAGAATTTCAAACTAGAATCTTCTTCATACAATAAAATTAAAATTTTTGCATACCATGATAGTGTCAATATGATCATTTTTCTTTTTAAAGTTTCAAAGTCTATTTTCAAATTGTCATATTTCTTTTTGGGACATCCATATTTGTCAATACTAATTATAAATTCATTCTATATGTTATAAGATTCACTATCACTCGAATAAGATGAGTTAGATGACCGCATGACTATTTACCATAAAACATATATATGCCTCTTCATCACCACTTGAAAAGTTAAGAGTCATCTTTTTCATCTTCAGTCTCATCCCAAGTAGTTAAAAGGGCTTTTTTTTTAAAAAAAAATTCTTCTTCTTCTTTTTCTTAGTCAGGTTTGAACACTCATTTTTATAATATTCAACTTTTTTTAATTCAAAGAAAGTCACTTGATTCTTGTTTGATGAAAACTTTTCCTTAACAAGATAACTTTTCTTATTTGTTTGACAAACTTGAGATATTTGTCGAGCTTATTATCATACAACACAAATTTACTTTATCAAAATATTCATATTCTTTACTTGTTTCCTCCTTATCTCCATTTACTTTAAAGGTCAAAATATTCTTCTTGTGAGCACTAGCTTATTCGACTTCTTTTATTTTAATCTTATAGGTCAAGAGTGACCTTATGAGATCTTGTTCAAGTTCTTGTTTTCAATTATGATTCTTCGAATGTGCCACTTGAAAGAGACTTAAGAAATTTTTTAATCTTTTGTGGGCTAGTTCTTGACTCGCCCAAGGAAATTAAGGCATTCACAGTATCATTTAAATAAACAATCATTTTATTTATGAATTCATTTTCAATGCATCTTAAAGAAATTATATTGATGGTTCAAAATATTTAGTGTAGACTCTTTTACTTTGTCGGTACTATCATGAGTAATAATAATTTTTTCACATATTTCATAAATATTTTGACAAGTAAAAATACAATTAAATTTGATGGAATGCAAAGCATAATCGAAAATATTTTTAGATTTCCAATACAATTTCACGATCGTATAACAACAATTTATCATGTAAATTAAAATTATTTTCAATCACATTCCAAATGTCATTGTCGATAAAGTAAACATATGCTTGCATTCTAATATTTCACTAAGAAAAAAATGAGACACTAAAGATTGGTGAGTGATTTGTCGATTGACTTTCCCCATAAAGTTATTTGATATCGTGATTTTAAAAATGTTTCAATCTTAAAAATAAGATTAATCTTACTTTGATATCAATTGTTAGATGAAGAGAATAAAAAAGAAGCATGGAGGAGGATGATTAGTGTCGTACAAAATCTACATGTCATTTTCGAAAAAGCAAACAGAGTTTTTGATTTCGTCGAGCCAGAGAGGATGTGTAATGTCCCGAGACCCATGTGACTTTCACGTGCTCAGAGTCATTCCAAAAGTGCTACTCAATCTTCTATAAAATATTTTTGCGGAATAAAATTTATTAAGTGTGGAATATAAACAATAAATGCGGAAGACTTTTAAATAATAATAGCTAATATTTAAAATATCAATAAGTTCACGATTCTAATAAATGCAGAAATAATAAAAAACTAGACAACTCAATCTAAAACATGTGCAACATTTGTTTGTCACTAAGCATAGTCACCTACAAGATCATCCTCTATCAAAACACTCTCACCTGCACGGATCCAGGTATAAGAAAATATCAAGGTCTACTAAATAATTAATATATTCAATCAAAAATAAGATATGATAATGACGAGTCAATTGAGCAATCAATACAATAATCAATTAACAATATAACGATTTATCAATATGAGCAATTATATTAGGTTATGGTCAAAAAACCAATCAATAGCGATAACAATTAATAATTGTCTGATCAATATGGAATTATTCAATTAACAGTAGAGCATTGGATCAATGATTTAATATAACAATAGGACAATAAAGACATAGATCAATAGGAAGGATCAGAAAAAGATCATATGACCAATCAATATTGATTTAACAATTAATAATATCAATGATGCCTGATCACTATGGCACTATTCAATTTAATATCAATGATAATTGATCAATAACAATTCCATTCGATTCAATGAGCGGAGGCAATGTCAATCAACGTCAGTATCTAAATGACCATGATCTATTCAATTAAATTCGATTTCAATCCAACTCAATTCGATTCGATTTTAATTCAATTCAATTTACAATGTTCGGAGTTATCCAATTCAATGAGGAGCGCTCGGTCAATTAAGAAAAACTCCATATCTCTTTCATGTAGATCAATGGGGAATCAATCAACGGCAAACCACCCAACAATATAGCGCTAACAATTATTCATGAATGACGGGGGACCATGACCAAACACAAGACAGATATAGCTTCTCTAAAGGATGATGTCGTCTCAAATCTTCAAGTCCATTATCTATCACATTCAATTCATTACAATTCAATTCAATAACAATATGTCCAGAGGGCTTGGAGACAATCAAAGAACATGGAGACCCAGCACTTTCAGCGTTTATTTTGTTTATCTAAGACATTTATCTTTTAGCAATTTAATTTAGGTGAAACAAGACTCAATCAGAAAGACTACTGGATCAATATCATAATCAATGATAAAATTGGATATGATAACAAAATATAATCAGATATGATGACAATATAATTTGATAAAATAATACTATTATCAGGTATGATAATAATATAATCAAGTATGATGGTAATTTAATTAGGACGAGTCAATAATAATACAATAAATATATCACATTCCAATAATAATAACAACAAGACAATTATTATAAAATTGATAACTAAAATAATTAATTAAAAATAAACTCACAATTCTTTCATTTTCTATTTGTTTTTTCATTCGTTAAAGATTCAATAAATGATTTTCTTCGTCGGAAAATAAAAAATGAAGCAAACAATTATCCTTTCTCTCGCATCTAATGTCCTCTTAATTTGGCTTTGTTGAAAATATGTTTCTTTTTTTTTCACCTTTCTCCAATGTTTTAAAAATCGGACCGAACCGACCGATTCAACTGGCTCAACCGCGAATCGACCGATGATCTAGTCCGATTTTGAGGACAAAACCGATTTTGAAGTTGAATCGGAGAAAATCAGTTGAACGGGCTGTGGTCTCTCGACGTCTCTTCTCCCCTCCGGTACATGTGGAACCACAGCCTGTGGAAGCAGCCGCGACGAGGGCGGGTCCAGACTCCAGAAGTAGTGATGTCGAGGCCGGTGCTGCTTGTTTTTCTTCTCGTCGTACTAATAACAATCAAGTACAAATTCGAGTGGAGGGAGCAGCTCATGACATCTCGATCATGTTTTACACGTTAAACTCATCTCGCTCATGTGTAGTACCTTTTCCTACCTATCTCGAGAGTGACATGCAAATGCAAGTCCATCCAAGTAGCAACGTGGCCCTCCAATCGCCATGGCCTGCAATCTAATCCGCGGAGTATGACATGCATTACAGTCTGGCTAATATTTCTGATAATTAACTAATATTTCCGATAATTAGTAACCTGCCATTTTAGTCTATCTTATTTCAATTTAACATTATTAATTTTTTTAACCAAACAAAATAAATAAAATAAAATAACTTTATGGATAATAATCCTATACTACTAATACATGTTTCTTCTATTTCTCCAAGTAAATCCCTCCGTAAGAAGGTCCTAAAGTAGCAAAAAATTTTGTCGGATAAGTTTTGACCTGCATGAAAGGTGTAACAATCTGGGCACTTTCTTAGAGAGGAAAGTTATGTAAAAGCAATAAGAAGAATTGCTCAGATTATTCAATCTCCTACCTCAGTATTCAAACGGAAATTATTACTATTGATTTGATGATCCCTATAGGACACGGTCCGCAAGAATTAATTATTGGGATAGATAGACCGGCAAAACAACAGTAGCTACAAATACTATTCTCAATAAAAATGGACAAAATGTAATATGTCTTTATGCAGGTCAAAAAGCATCGTGACTCATGTAATGACTACTTTTCAGGAAACGTTAAAGATGCGAACTATTTGCACCTGAATCATTGCACCTAACCAACGTGAAACTCGGATGAAGCTAAGTGGGGTCTCAATTTCGATGCCAAAATTATTTTCTATGTTCAGTAGCTTGGCTTCTCTGGCACCGCCGGTTTTGTTGCTGGACATTCACTCCTTAGTTTTTGGAAAACCGAAATGTATTATTATTCTCGGTTACGACAATTAATTTACATCGACAATTAGGCCCATCACCTCCAATACAAATAGAAGTGCCTGATAGCAAGCCAACGCTGCAAGGAACACATCGCGAGAAAGAGGATTAGTGGAGAGAGATGTCCACATCCGCGAACGGAGACGCAGTCGCTCAGTCCTCCTCGGGAAGGAGGTAAATTTAGATTGATCCCTCTGCCATCTTCAGATCTCTTCTTCTAAATCTTATAAGACCTCTTAGATCGGTCGTTCATGGAGATCGTGTTAGTTTAATGCAATAATAGTCTTTGGAGATGCATTTTTCAGATTGGAAGGAAAGGTGGCCATCATTACCGGCGGTGCTGCGGGTGCCGGCAAGGAGACCGTCCGTCTCTTCGTCCACCATGGCGCCAAGGTCGTCCTCGTCGACATACGCGATGACGTCGGCCGCGCAGTTTCCGCGAGCATCGGCGGCGAAGACGTCGTGGCGTACTTCCACTGCGACGTGACCGTCGAGGAGGAGGTCAAGAACGCGGTGGACTTCGCGGTGGCCAGGTTCGGGAAGCTGGACATCTTGTTCAACAACGCCGCCGTCATCGACTCGACGAAGCTCAAGATCACGAACGTGAGCATGGCGGAGTTCGAGCGGGTGCTCAGCGTCAGCGTGACGGGGACGTTCCTGGGGACCAAGCACGCGGCGCGCGTGATGATACCAGCCGGCCGCGGGGGCTGCATCCTCAACAGCGGGAGCATCGCATCGGTGCTGGGCGGCGTGGCTTCGCACGCGTACATGGCGGCGAAACACGCGGTGGTGGGGCTGACGAAGAACGCGGCGGCCGAGCTCGGGGTGCACGGAATCCGGGTGAACTGCATCTCTTCCTTCATGTACGCGACGGAGCTGTCGATCAACGACATGGGCAAGGACGCGAAGGGCATCGAGGACATGATCTCCGGGCTGGCGAAGCTCAAGGGGGTGGTGCTCAAGGCGGAGGACACGGCGCGCGCCGCCGTCTTCCTGGCCAGCGACGAGGCCAGGTACGTCAGCGGCCACAACCTCCTGCTCGATGGCGGCTACACCACTGTCAACACTGCCTTCGGCCTCTACAAGGAATGAAGGAGCAAAAAGTGTCTGATTAATTAAAAGCCATTTGCTGTTGTTTAATTGGTCAATTTGGTTGCATAATAATAAGCAACAAAACTTTGTTAATTTCTTGATTGGAAGAGCCACCAAGAAGTGGTTCTAATGATGCTTCCATTGTGTTCATTCGACTTTTGTAATGCAATTATTGATCGATCATATTTTTTCCTCTATTTTATTTAGTTTTTCAATCTCATCTATTATCGTATATATATATATATATATATATATATATATATATATATATATATATATATATATATATATATATATATTAGGGTGCATACAGGTGCATACAATTCATCACAGCCGTCGGATGCAACACGGATAGGATCAAGGTGCTTGAACTAGATGCTAATTACCTTTGAAGTGAACCGGAATATGCATGAGTCAGCATGGATCTCCCTCTCGGCCGGATGCCTCTAGGGGTACACGATGGGCGCGCGAGAATCTCACTCTCAGCATTCACTGGTGCGGCAGCAAAGGGGGAAGGGGGGCTGACGCCCCCTTTTCGCGCACACCGACGTAGTAGCAAAAAGGGTGGCGTCGCCCCCTCTACGATCTCGCCGGTGAGGTTGCAGAGGGGGTTGACGCCCCCCTTTTTTCATTGCTGCATTGGCGCAGGTCGAGGACATGGAGTCTGGGCCCGACGATAGCGAGAAGGCTGCTCAGGCCGGAGCCAGGAAGGGCAAGGAGGAAGTCAACAACGGGAAGTGGGGTGAGGGAGGTGGCGTGGCACCAGAGGAAGACGGGGTCGAATGACGAGACGTTGCCTCCGTGGACAACGAGGAGGGTGCCGCTTGAAGTGGCGACGGAGAGGGTAGACGGGGCATCGCAGCCGAGGAGCGGGAGAAGAAGGGAGTGACAGAGCGAGAAAGGGTCGAAGAGGGAGGCGTCTGGAAGGAGGAGCTGCGGGCCTTAGCAACGAGGTCGAAGGAGGCGCCGGCGATGGAGGATGCAAGGCGACCGGAGGACGAGGTCGTCCTGGAGAAGTGCTTCGTTCGCGCAGGGTGGAACCGAACCGCTCGCTACTGGCTCAAACACGCTAGGATCACAGCCGTCGAAGCAAAAGGTTGGAGTCCAACGTCTGTGAGGAGATGATCACACCAGAATGCACCTAAGTGTATATGCATCCTAATATTCCTCATATTAGTAATAATATTTTAAAATAGAAGTATTTTCGAATACTTCTCAGTGGAAGTCGGATCGTCATAAGCTTTTCTATGTTATTTCAGACTTCGTCGTCGGGATCTAATCACGTACAGAAAATTATCACTATTCACAATCCAGTCTATGTTGGACGGCATCGAAAACATGTCGCAACATATTGTATGTGCGCCTCATCGGACAGTCCACTCATATTCACAAAAAAAGCAATCGATATTGGCCTTTTATAGGCATGACATGCAGGTTTATTAACTGCATTTAAGTTAACAAAATTGCTTTGCAGTTTCTCATGTGGGCTTCCAACTGCAAGGGCCATTAAGTGTGCAAGTCTAACAATCTCCCACTAGCACATAATGGGTCATCATTATTTCCAGTAAAATGTCTATTATAGTAGATGGATCGTTCGGCCCACGAGTACATCCACAATTTCGAAAGAACTATGACATGTTAGGAATACGTAGTCACTCAACCACTTGAAAGCTTATACTATAACTTGTTAAGGATACATAATTACTATGTCAATTTAAGAGTCAAAAGGATATATAGTTGTCCAACTATCATGTGAACCAATACTATGATGTATTAATACATAGTTGCTCAAACATTTATGTTACTCATTTTTTCCTAAAAACACCTTGCATGCATACACTAGAAGACACGTTTTCTCATGCATGATTTTGATTTCTTCGTATTTGTATGCTTACGTATTTGGCCAATTGCATTACAAATATCATACATCACCAGTGAATCTTTCTCTCGACCGCTATCCTAGTCGTGATTCGACAGGCCTCATATAATTTTTTTCTTTGAGTACCTCGCTAAAGTAGCAACACTAACTCAATAGTCAAGAGTCTAAGAGCAATTTCCGAATTAAATCCTTATATACGCACACTTACAAATATTATAAGTTATTCGTCAAGTTTTATGGTCGACTTAGCATACAAAGTACATAACCAAGTACGTACTGCGATGGAGACTCCCACTGAATGAGCGTATTCCATAAACTCATAACACCGCACTGACTGCATTTTAGACGTCTATCCATGACGCCTGACTTGAGTCCTCCACTAGTCGCCAAAAATTAATGTCATGAGGTCTCACATCTGGCCTCTCTTATCAGGCAACACAGAGTTATTTATAAACTCATGTTATTCTCCCAAACATATCAAGACAATCTTAGATTATATATTTGGATCCAAATTATTTCATCTTCACTCTCTATACACCAAGTCTCGAGGCAATTATCCGTGTGACTCATGATTCACAAACTCTCAAGTTTGAGATTTAAACTCTTACGAATTCACGAGTTTTAGACATGAAATCGAGTGAGTGGAATAGAACTTAGTGCCAAATTCGAGTAAATTCTAGTGGACTCAAGTAGACTCGAGTAAACTCGAAATAACATGAGTAAACTCGATCGAGTATATAGGTAGAATTGTCAGATGCAAAAGTTACTCATTTAACCAAAATTTTAGGTTAAAATTGAAATGAAAATAGCATTAAACATTCATGATTTAACAACTAAGAATACTTTATGTTCTAATTTGCATGACTCATGAATTACTTTGGTAATTTGATGTATAAACCTTGAACACTTTACATTTCAACATGTGTTGCATCGACTTATGTAGTGTACTTGTAGAGTGTGATAAATTATGAATGGTTAATATAAGTGAGTTGAAATATGACCAATGAACTCATTATATTTGAAACTAACATATACAAATTATTTTTCAAAAATATTTTATAATATATAATATTAAATATATATAAAGTCATACATATAAACTCTATGAGTTTACATTTCGAGTTTACGTCTCGAGTTTACTAGATGTAAAATGAGTCAACGTAAACTCTCAAATTAAACTTTAGTGTGACTAATAATCTCGTGCACATACTTGGCATGCATTGTCAAAACCATTAACTAACTCCTCCAGAATAAAAACAACACAATTTTATTCATCGTAAGAAGATTTTAGAGTACATTAATAAGCCTTGCGCATGTTAATGTGTCAGTCAAATATGCTTAATAAGTATCTCATACTTATATGCATTCGTAAATTGTATTTTCTTCACATTGTTAAGACAAACTAGACATCAATGTATTTTCCTTTACAATGGTCCATTCTTTTTATCAAGCAATAGTGACATATTGCCAAAAAATACCATTATCAATATAGGAATAAAAGAATTTACTTAACCAAAGGGCTTCATTCCATTATTGAGTATAACAAAAACTCAATTTTCATTGTTGACAATCTACTATAGTTTTGCTTGAACTAAACATTGCAATAATGTCATTTTGTAATGTGAAGACATAATTAGAGATTGATGTGATTTTTGGGAGTGTGATTAACTAGCTAATTTATTGGACTCTATGCACAAAATGCAAAAGACTAAGGTTTAGACATAGATTATGCAAAAATAAAAACTAAACAAGATCTAAGCGTAGACTATGCACTCCTCACTTCACTAAACTGCAAGTGCACAGATCGAAGTAATAGACTCGAATGTCATATTTATAGTGTTTTAAAGCTTAATATTCACTAACTAATCTAAATTAATCTTAAACTAAGTTAACTCTTTTTGGTATCTTACAGTGATTGATATAAAATGATAACTAACAAATAATGAAAGGTTCTCTTAAGAATGGGGTTCATTTAATATTCTGCTATGGATGGATTAAAACAACTTAGCAATAAGTAATCAAACTAGATTCAACATGTAAAAACTACTCTCACCGTGCATTAAAGTTAGAATTAAGTATCATACTTTCATATGAATGTTAGTTAGGTTGATTCAACGAGAGTTTCAACTGATATTAGATTATCGTGAAACTTCTAACTCACTGCATAAATACAATAAGATTCAGAAACTAATGCTAATGCTCTTTATTTATTTCTAAACATCAAGGAAATTTAGAATTAACATTTCTATTGTCATTTCAATATGAGATTCACGTTAACAAAATTTAAATGGATGCATCAAGCCTCACAATAATAGATTGAAATTAGAAAACCAAATCAATGTTCTTGACTCATTTCTTACAAATCACAGATGAAATCAAATACAGAAACTAATTGTTAATGCTCTTGGTTCATTTTTTAACAAGCATGATGCCAATTAAAGATGTTATCAAATACATTCTTATCTACATGCACGATGCCCAAGTAATGACAAATGAAGTCTGAAGACCAATATAACAACTCTTAAAAAATACTTCCTCTCCTAGTTATGTTCACTCGATCACAAACTCAATTTAGTTGTAAGAACCAGCTTTCAAACCATTTTGATTATGCTTGTTAAATTGCATTAGCACTTCCTGTAATGTCAAACGATTTGGGAGAGATGTATACTTAATTGTAATCTTTTTTCAATGAATTTTCATCACAACACATCGAATTCTCCATAGGAAAACATCCGATGACAAATCAAATTAACATACTTTCTACTATTTTTCAAATAAAATAATTTCATATCTATTTTGCATATGGAAGAAGGAAGTTAACCATTCGTGCTCCACAACTTAACATTTTATATGCCGAAAAATCACTTATGGGTCATATTAATGGACCTCTCATCATGAAATTTTATTTCTTAGATTTGTTATAAGTGAACACACAATCCTTCCAGAGCATAATTAGTTCATCGATCAAATGACTTAAATAAATATCTAAGCTATTGAGTTCATCAATCGAAGACCTGAAATCATGCAGATAAACAATATGTTCTCTTGTCTCATATACATATGATGCGAAAATTGATAACAATTAAATGCTAGCAAATGCACTAGTCGCATAAATAATAAAGTGAAAGAGTAGAGTGTCGAACCCACTAAGAATTAACTTACTTAACTAAACTAATTTCAGGGTCTAATAAGAGACGATATAAAGTTTGGGTAAAAAGAAGTTGCAGAAATTAAAATTACATAAAATAAAGACTAAAACTAAATTAATCTAATCTAATCTACTGATGCATAGGGCTTAGGATGATAAATGAAAGCGTAGACAAACTGAAGTGGCCAAATATTGCAAGTTAGTTTCTAACGACGGATTAGAGTTTACTAAAATTATTGATTTTCGCCTATATAGGATCAATCAACATATCTTAATTCAAATTAGATTAAGACTATTCCATCATGGATCATAATCTAATCAAACCTGATATTAAGAAGCATTAAAATGTAGTCTCTAAACTATTATCACCCATAATATGGTAATGATTAATAAACCACACAACTAATATTCCTTCAAAGATCTTACGAGTTGTGATATGCAATACTTGGACTTAAAAGTCAAGAATCAATTCCACAAAAATTATGCAATCAAAAGTAACTACTCCGACAAGAATGTAGCTAACTATAGAAGGCAATCAATTTCTGAAAAAGCATTAATAATAGCATGCATACTCGAAAGAAAACTAAACTATAATCGATTATGAAATAAGATTTAACAGTTTACTTTTATCGATTAAAACTATTACACAAGTCTTAAACAGAAAGAAAACTAAATTATCCGAATTACAGAAGATAGAAAGATGTATCAATTAAGCATGAGATCATCCCAACATAAAATAAAACATAGAGTACTCTATGAACGCCAATGAACTGCTGCCCGGTGCTCTTCTAGAGTCAATCGTGCAAAAATCTTCTCGGTGAGCCTTCTGAATTCTCCCACGTTCTTGCTTTTGAAGAATAGGTTGCAGGCCCTAGCATCCTTAACATGTTCTCTTCTAGCTGTAGAGGGCTTCTATTTATAGGGGTTTGAGTTTTCATGTGATCGGAGAAGAAACAGAAACTTTTCCATGTGAAATAAGGAAAATTCGGATCTGAATTGATTTTGAAATTTTGGCCTTGTCAAACTCCGAAGTTTGGGTTATAATATGTTTTCAAATCATCCTAGGATCATATAATATATAATATGAGTACGAATCCTTATGCACTTCAAATTCTTTCAAAAATCCATTCAAATATGGAATCATGGCCTGTTACATGGTTTTAACGGCTTAAAAAGAGTCCGAATCGGTTTAGAAATGGATTTTCACAGCCTGTGAGAAGCTTTTCACGGCCCTCACAGTGTGAAAATTATGATTTTCATGGCCCGTGAAGGTCTGGTCACGGCCGTGACTCGGGCTGGCAAAAAATCGCATTTTAACGCATGAAACAAGGTTTCACAGGCTTGTTTCACGGCCTGTTAAATTGTCTTCACGGTCCGTTAAAATGCCATTTCAACTCGGCTTCACTATTTTCCTTTCTAGCTTCATTTTAACTCTGATTTGAGCATGGTTTTCTCTGTTAACTTCATAATTCAATTTTTTTGCTTCCTATACAATAAAATATAATATTTGGGTAGATTTTCAATTTTTTTAAATTAATATAAATAAGCTCATAAAATGATGCATGCTATTAGAAAATAATTCGAAATGAGTTTAAATGTTACTAAATATATGTTATATTTTGCATGCATCAAATTCTCCCAAGCTTAGATATTTGCTTGTCCTCAAGAAATGTTCAAGGCAAAGCTCCAACCAAGAAGATCAATCATCGCTTCTACCCTGTTAGTCAACTACTTTTCTTAGCACTAGATTTTAAACCTCGATCACCAAAGAATCTTTCCATCATTCCAATGACCCAGCCTTATAGAATTTTTGAATATTAGATATATTTAAACTCATCCAAGTTCAGCTCATGCAAGAAAACATACAAACAATGTTGAAAACATAAGTGCATACTGAGCTTATGTATTTTCATTTTAAAACTTCTTCACTTTAAAACTTTTGATATTTTCATTCATACTTCTTTTTCTCTTGTTGATTTGGTACTTATGTGCTTCTCCATATTGCACAAGGTGGTCCATGTAACGGGCTTTCGATCGACGGATCCCAGAGTAGTTGCCCTTAAGTCGCCAGGCAAGAATTCCCTACGAATCTAATCACCCGAACACACCAAGGTTCCGGATAACACTTTTGTACTTCTTTATTTTGTTTTGTTGGGGTTCAACTAACCCTCTTTTATCTTTTTGCACTTTATTTTCTTTCTTTTTAATATAAGCTCAATAAACACTTAAATGTTCAACAAAGAGGCAATTATTATCAAGACTAAAGAAAAATAAAAGAAAAGGGCATGAACAAGAATTTGTCGTCCAAATATTCATAGTTCTACTTAGCAGCATTCACATTCCAAATACCCAATACTAAGGCGATAAAAGATAAAATAATAGTGCTTCGAATTTCATTATTAAGATGTCCTTGAATAATGTTTGAAAATAAGAAAATATTAATACATGAGAAAGAATGATATGGAAATTTTTAATTTTATAGATTTTCGAAATGATGTAAATCACATATGCAAATAATAAATAAAACATGATAAGAATATATGCATGTATTTCAATACTAAAGAAAATTATAGGCATGATGCATGAAAATGCAAAATCCCCCAGGCTTGAACTCAACACTGTCCTCAGTGTTGAAAATCAAATTCGAAAAAGGGGATATAAAAATAATAAAAAATAATAAAAGGAAGGAATTGAAAAGAGACAACTTGATGTATCCCCATGTGACGGATGTGGAAGCCGTAGAGAGAAGTCAATGTATGGTTCGGACGTCAATTATATAGTGAAGTTGTCAATGTCATTTTGCTCAATTCCAGAAAGTTGGCGCGTTGAAATCCTTCGAGCTTCTTAAGTGGCCATCATTTGGCAAATTCAGTGAACATAATAACTCCATGATGATTGGCTCGTGAGAGTGTCATCATTGCTACTCCTTGAGATGAGTAATATGGGATGGAGATGCTTCTTCAATAGCTTATAACTCTTCTGTATGTTGATAATGATGAACAGGCCTTAAAGCGGGGCGACATGATGTAAGGTTGCAGGTGACGACAGTGAAAAGTAAGTAGTAGTCCGTGAAGCGAATTTCATGGGTCGTGATTTAGTTGTAACGACCCTCACAGAAGGATTAACATGAAGACAGAAATAAGTCACAGCCCGTGAAAAAAATTTCACGACTCTTGCGTGGTTGCCTTCTTTGTTTCCGTGTGATTGGTTGCCAGCAGAGCGGTCGGGGATGGAGCTTTGGCCGGAGATGCAGGCCGAGATCGCAGTGGTGGATGGTGAGCCGGGGTAAAGGCAGATCCTGCACTGCTGAACGTCGGGGATGACACCTCTGTGAAGGAACTATCAGCTGTGAGGAAGGAGATTGGAGCGATCAAAATATGACCGCCAGCATCGAATCGGTGGTCGCATAGAGGTCGCCAGAACCCTAATTGTCGATGAACGTTGGCGCAGTTCAGTATGGTATCTTGTTTCCTAGAGTGTCAGAGATGGCCGCAACAGTTGACGGTCAAAGGATCACATCGAAGGAAGATGAGAATGGTGTTGGGAGATCACTGGAGTTCCTACTGCTCATCAACGTCACGCATCTCGGTGTCTGATGGTCGAAGAGGAAGATGGCTCGCCAGTGTCCGCTGGACAGGGGACGTGAAAGGGGGGCATCACAGATCTGCATAAAAAAATAAAGAACAGAGGGGCCGTGAAAGCTTTCTCACGGGGCATGAGTCGGGCAAAAGGTAATCCTAAGACATGAAATGACTCACTTACGGGTCGTGAAAGCGTAATAACGGCCCGTGAAAACTATTGTGTAATAATCATGCAGGGTCGTGACTCGAGCAAAATGTATGGCGTAATTACTAGTGAAATCACTTACGGGCTGTGATGAGGTTCTAACGACCCGTGAAGTATAAAAAGTTCAAAATACAAGACACTGTGAGGTGACGGTCTTCCTACGGCCCGTGAATACTACAACCGGCTAATTTGTGTGGATGTTAACGGGTCGTAAAGCATATGTTACGCCCCGTGAAACTGAGGTGTTCCATTAGCAACCCACTGTGAGACCCGTTAAATAGTTCTTAAGGTCCGTGAAACGTGAAAATTTGCAACACAGGCTACTATGAGACTCGTGAAATATAGCTAACGCCCCGTGAAATATGAAATAAATAGAATAACACACCGATTGCATCGTGATAACTCTCTAATGACGTGTAATATTCAACATAACGCCTCGTGTGAATGGCATAATGGCCCGTGAAGAAGGAAATTTTTTTTTAAGTTTAAAGAAAATTCAGCTTGTGACATGCAGAGACCTATAAACAAAATAATAATAATAATAAAAATAAAAATAATAAAAATGATAGAAGGAAACTAAAGAGACTAAGCAACTAAGATAATCAAACTAAGTAATCTAACATAAATCAAATTAATCTAAATTAAATTACGTGAAAGATCTAAATTGTAAGTTTTAGGATTGAAAATGAGTAGTTCTATGTTTAAAGTCGCTAGCTCGACTTTGTTATGGCTTATGTTGAGACTAAAATAAGATAATCAATTAGAATAAATATATGAATTTGCAATTAAGGAACAAGCTCATCGGGAGTATTTGATGTGATCATGAATGTTCGATGTGGTGAGGCTCAGCGCATGTAGTGGTGGATGACGCCCAATGTTTCCACCCTTGTGTCATTGTCCGATGGTGGAGGTTCTTCAAGTGCAGCAACGTTCTTATATTGAAGTTGGGAGTTGTGTTGCTTATTGTCATGGATAGTAGAATGGTTCTTGATTCGCCACTGGACTGATTTGGTTAGTGTTTTTGGCATCGGTGATGTGCTTCTTTGTTTTTCTTTGATTTGCCACTGTTGGATTGTAGTCGGAGATGTCTTTAAAGGTGGTGATATGCTTTCTCTCCTTGGTGATTTTTGAATTTGCAAGGATGTGGCTGTCGGCGTTGATGGTGGCGGTGTTATTGATGATGATGTCGATGTTGGAGACGAAGTTTGTGTAATAAGGACCTCCGAAGGCCATCTCCTCCTTCGTACATGTCCATCTTTAATTAAGTATTCACTTGTCTCATTTACACGCCATTGCATAGTTGTTGTCCTTGCTGAAGATTTTGTTTTTGAATGTTCTTTGATATGGATGTTGATGATGGCAGGGGCACATAATGATGATTGGGCTCTCGTCGTTGTGCTTTGGTAATTCAGAATTTAGAGAAGTCAATTGTACAACTTGACTCTCTAATGCATGTAGCTTTGCCTCCAAAGCATCGAACTTGAGCTTTGTATCGAATAATCGAATCGAATCATCCACTTTGATTTGTTTCTGAATTTGAGTCAATTGTGCTGCCAAGTTTTGGATATGTAGGTCTTGTGCTTGTAGTTTTCTTTCAATTGTTGTAATAAGTTGACCCATCATCCCTTCGAGATCAATTCTTGGCTCAGCTAAAGGCTTCGAATTGAGAAGTGATGTGACATCCTCTTGTGTTTCCTTACTTTGATATTGCAAATTTAAAAGTTGACTCTCCAGATTTTTTATTTGATATGATTGCTTGGAGAGTTGTTTCATCAGGGGATTCAACTTGCTTGTGATGATGGCTTCTGCGTCCAAAGAGAAATCTTCATATGAAGATTGTTGAGGCATCTTTCTGTTGTTGTTACTTGATGAAGCGTCGGTGTGAACTTTATCATGTTGGACAGCAACTTGATTTTCCTCAATGTGTTGACTTATAGTCATTTTCTTCTTTGCCATCGAGGATGTGATGATATGAGCGTGATAGTTGAGTCGTGTACAAAAGATGTGAACTTGAAAACTTAACACAACTAAAAGAAAAGGTGAAAACAAAAGAAAAATAAAGTCTCAAAGTAACATAAAATAAGAATAGTAAGTAAAGATTAATTCTCCGGCAACGGCGCCAAAAACTTGATGCAAAATTAAATGCTGGCAAGTGCACTAGTCGCACAAGTAATAAAGTGAAAGAGTAGAGTGTCGAACCCATGAGTAATTAATTCATTTAACTAAACTAATTTCAGGGGCTAATAGGAGATGATATAAATTTTGGGTAAAAAGAAGTTGCAAAAAATAAAATTACAGAAAGTAAAAACTAAAACTAAATTAATCTAATATAATCTACTGATGCATAGGGCTTATAATGATAAATGAAAGTGTAGACAAACTGAAGTGACCAAATATTACAAGTTAGTTTCTAACGACGGATTAGAGTCTACTAAAATTATTGATTTTCGTCTAGGATCAATCAACCTATCTTAATTCAAATTAGATTAAGACTATTTCGTCATGGATCATAATCTAATCAAACTTGAGATTAAGATGCATTAAAATGTAGTCTCTAAACTATTATCACCCATAGCATGATAATGATTAATAGACCATACAACTAATATTCCTTCAAAGATCTTACGAGTTGTGATATGCAATATTTGGACTTAAAAGTCAAAAATTAATTCCACAGAAATTATGCAATCAAAAGTAACTACTCCGACAAGGATGATAGCTAACTATCGAAGGCAATCAATCTCTGAAAAAGCATTAATAATAGCATGCATATTCGAAAGAAAACTGAACTATAATCGATTATGAAATAAGGTTTAACAATTTGCCTTTATCGATTAAAACTATTATACAAGTCTTAAACAGAAAGAAAACTAAATTATCTGGATTACAGAAGATAGAAAGATGTATCAATTAAGCATGAGATCATCCCAACATAAAATAAAACATAGAGTACTCTATGAATGCCAATGAACTGCAGCCCGGTCCTCTTCTAGAGTCAATCGTGTAGAAATCTTCTCGTTGAGCCTTCTGAATTCTCTCACGTTCTTGACTTTGAAGAATAGGTTGCAGGCCCTAGCATTCCTAACATGTTCTCTTCTGGCTATAGAGAGCCTATATTTATAGGAGTTTGAGTTTCTATGTGATCGGAAAAGAAACGAAAATTTTTCATGTGAAATAAGGAAAATTCGGATCTGAATTAATTTTAAAATTTTGGCCTTGTCAAAATCTGAAATTTGGGTTATAATATGTTTTCAAATCATCATAGGATCATATAACATGAGTATGAATCCTTATGCACTTCAAATTCTTTCAAAAATCCATCCAAATCTCGAATTTGGGCTTCGTCATGGCCTGTTACATGGTTTTAACGGCTTAAACAGAGTTCGAATCGGTTTAGAAATGGATTTTCACGGCCTGTGACAAGCTTTTCACGGCCCTCACAATGTGAAAATTATAGTTTTCACGGCCTGTGAAGGTCTGGTCACGGTCGTCACTCGGGTTGGCAAAAAATCGCATTTTAACACATGAAACAAGGTTTCACGGGCCTGTTTCACGGCCCGTTAAATTGTCCTCACGGCCCGTTAAAGTGTCATTTCAATCTTGCTTCACTATTTTCCACTTTTAGCTCCGTTTTAACTCTGATTTGAGCGCAATTTTCTCCGTTGGGTTCATAATTCAATTTTCTTGCTTCCTATACAAAAAATATAACATTTGGGTAGATTCTCATTTTTTTGAAATTAACATAAATAAACTCATAAAATGATGCATGCTATTAGAAAATAATTCGAAATGAGATTAAATGTATTACTAAATATATGTTATATTTTGCATGCATCAACATACTTGGAGGAAAATTATAAGGTGCAATAAAAATTGGTCAACAAGAATAAACCATGTCTAATGAACCAAATAGGTTGAACCCATCAATGCGAAGTCCTAATATAACATTGCATAATTCTACTGAAGAAATTCAATGGAGTATATCAAATAATTTTCATGTCACAGCATCTGAACAATATATAATTGGTGTGAGATAATCATGTTCTCTTTTTTTGTGTCATCTCATAAATGATGTAGATTTCTGATAAAAAAAATAGTCATTGCACGTTTCTCACATTAGCATACTATTAGCTGTAGAAAAGAGATAAGGACAAGACTTTGACTTCAAATTTAATGATATCAAACTAATTATAGCCTATATAATTAAATTAATATAGGAAGATAATCAATCTAAATATTTAATTTATTTGCAATTAACAAATCAGTTACTAAAATATTGTTGAAATATTTAAGATCATGACTATTGATTTTGATATTAAAATTGTCATGTTCTTATAAGGTTAACTGGCTTGTATATATAAGTAATATTATAATCAAATATTTAACTTTGTTACTAATTTCATTAACTTAATTAATTACTAAGTAAGTTAATGAAATCATACTTAAATATTCAAATTATCATGTTTAGATCATGAGTAAAACATTGTTTGCTATGCTTGGCTTTAGCCTAAGTGGAACATTGTATTATTTTTTTATAAGGAGTTAATCACCATCTCTCTTGACCATTTTCATGTGATTATTCTCAATAATCATTTGCAAACTATTTAAAATTCAGAATATCATTTTGTTATTTTTTGAATTTAAATTTTTATCCGATCACTTTGTTCCGTTGGTGGTAACAAAAGAAAATCCTAACTTATTATGTTTTTGTGCCCTTTGACCTTGGTATTTTGTTAATAATTCTGCATGACGAAATGTATATTTTTAAAGGGCATGACAAAACTTTGGTGTCCTTTCTTAGCTTGACCTTGATTGCAGCCAGCCTCTCACAATTTAGTGTTTATGAATCGCAACCTTATGGGGCAAAATGATGTAAAAGTCCAAAACATGTCCAAGGTTTCGATGTCCTTCCTTATATGTGCACTCAGAATCTCAATTCTCTTGCACCATAGATATTGGGAGGTAGAGATTAAAATTTTAGTTTTTATGTATACTTTTCATAACGACATGAGGCTTTAGTATCGGTTTGATTGAATAGTACTTCTATATGAACAAAATACGAAGGTGATCATGGACTTATATGTAACTATTTCTTTATCTTTTAAGACGTATTTTAAATTCGTATAAGCCGAAAACTCAAAACTCTCGTGTGCTCATTTGAATCAAGTAGGAAACACGAGCTCCGGGCCAATGTTTTCTTCGACCCAAGGATTTAATTAGGCTCATGAACTCGTTGTGGATGTTGACGACAATCAAGAAGTTGCACGTCGGCCCATAAAAGATTACACTAGTGAATTCCAAAAAAATGTTTCTGATTTTTCTTTTGATATTTCTACTCAACTCGGTGGTTCATTCATGCTTAATCAAAATTTGACGCATGGTGGCTTCATCATTTTTTTTAAAAAAAAATTAATCTGTTTGATTTGTTTTAAAATTCAATACTACTTCAAGTTCAAAATTTATCAATGAAATTGCTATGTGAAGAAAAAAATATGTTAAATGGCGTGGAAACTATTCAAGAATACCTAATATTAAATAGTGCCCGGTGATGCAAGCCATTCCAAGTCAGTTTTGGTCGAATTTAAAGATTTCTAAATCATTCATCCCATCATATCTGATCAAAGTTAATTTGGTCAATTTAGATTTGAATTCGAAAAAGGTCATTTTCGACTAATCATACTACATCTAAGTTCGTAATAGTCGTTGACAATAAAGTCTTGTTTTTCTTTTTTTTTTCTTTTTTTTTCTTTTCTTTTTTGAATTGCTAGAAATGGTACATTATGAACTGTATTTTTTTATTGCTAATGTTGTTCCTTCCTCCTGGAAAATGGTGACAATGATCAGCCTCCTCCTCCCCACATTTTTTCACATTTTGTATTTCATTATTTTTTAATTAAAATAATAATAAATATTACTTTATTAACTGAAATATTTTTAAGTCATAAAATTTTTAATCCTTTTCATAATTTGAAGTCCCCATTAAACATTTTTTTATATCAAATCAAATTAAATTTCCTAATTTTGCAGTGCGTAGCAAACCTTTGTATTGGTTACTAAAGTTATTAATCAAATATTCTAAATTTATACGTGCATTACGAACTTAGTGATTTCGTATATAATAATTTTGACTCGGCTACTAAATTTAGTAACACTAATAGATTGTTACTTGCGTGCTAATAAATAAATTATATATAGTTTCTTTATTTAGGTGCGGGCTTTAATTTTTTTTACTTATACATAATTTCAATCCACTAACATTTTTTCCTAAAATCCAACCACTACAAAATAAAGAGTTGAAAACAAAAGACTAAAGAGAAAAAGACATAAATTTATTATTATTATTATTATTATTATTATTATTATTATTATTATTATTATTATTATTATTATTATTATTATTATTATTATTATTATTATTATTATTATTATTATTATTATTATTTAATAATTAACAAATTCACAGTCTTAGTAGGAATAGTACCGCCCCGCATCCGAATTCATCTCCGTTGTAATACGCAGCCAAACACTTCCTATATTAATTAATAATCTCTTTTCCTATATATATTATTAGTATGTTCCGAATTCATCTCGGTTGCAGTACGTTGGCTTATAAAACTATCCACGAGCCCTACGCCTCGCCCACACAAGAAGCACTTCCGAGCACATCACCTTTTGCACCGTCCCCCCTCATCCGTCATGGACTGCCATCCCAATCTCGCCTTCGCCGCCGCCGCCGCCGCCCCACAGTCGGTGCGCGTACGCTCAGTGTGGAAGCACAACGCGGATGAGGAGTTCGCCCTCATCCGTCAAGCGGTGCCGTGGTTCCGGATCGCGGTCATGGACACGGAATTTCCCGGCGTCCTCTTCCGCTCCCCGTGCCACCCCTGCCAGATGACGCCGGAGCAGCACTATGCGCTAATAAAGGCCAACGTCGACGTTCTTAGCCTCGTCCAGGTGGGCCTCACACTCTCGGACGCGAACGGACGGCTACCGGAACTCATTGGCGAAGCCGGCATCGGCAACGTGTGGGAGTTTAACGTCCGGGGCTTCCACCCGAGCCGCGACCCTCGCGTGCCAGAGTCCGTGGAGCTGATCGGGGCGCAAACCGGGATGGATTTCGACGCCCTCGACAGAGACGGCATCGAGCCCCAGCGGTTGGCGCAGCTGATGATGTCCTCGGGGCTCCTGCTGAACGGCTCCACCATCGGCTGGGTCACGTTCCACGGTGCTTACGACTTCGCGTACCTGGTAAAACTGTTGATCCGTGGGAAGCTGCCGGAGACTCTTGCAGACTTCATGAACGTGGTGCGTTGTTACTTTGGAATCTGGGTGCTGGACGTGAAGTACGTCATGCGACATTGCCGTGGACTCTGTGGCGGCCTGCAGAAGGTGGCGAGTGATCTGAAGGTAGACCGGACGGTGGGGGTGCCTCACCAAGCCGGCTCCGATAGCCTGTTCACTTTGCAAATCTTCAGGAAGATAGTTCAAATCTACTTCCCCGGCTACCAAGGCATCCACCAGCATGCCGGCTTCATCTACGGACTTGCTGCGTATTGTCACAATGCAATGCCATGATGCATGCATGTTGATTGCAGTCTTTAATTGTATTAGGGCTGCGGGGAAGGGGCTCCGACACGTTGCAGATATATTTTACCGGTGGCAGCGTCGACGGCTTCATACTGATTGCACACGTGTAGTGATTTCTTGTTGATATATGGGAGTTGACTTTGTCCATAACTTCCTTTTTCTCTTACAGTATTTTTTTTTATTCGTTTGAGGAATTTTTCATTTCTGTGAATTATGATGCCACCTTTTTTACATTAAAGTTAAACTCGTTATCCACAATCCATGATTAAAATAACCACAATGTTCTTATCGGAAAAAAATAACCACATTGTTAAAACAACAAAGAGTGGCGATATTCGTTTCATATTTCTAATTAATTGCATGGCAGCATGCACCTCTACTCTAACATAGATCTAACCAGTGGCAAGTGATTTTATTCCACAATTGATTTTTTTGTTAAGATAAAAAATCGTTTTATGAACATGAACAAAGAAAATAAAGGGGTACGATGAGTAATCAACATAAAATTACGTATGCTATACATAATTTTATGAACAAAGAATATATGTATGCTATATATAACTTACGTGCAACTTTTTTAACAATTCGAGTTTACGATGCGTACTCATTATTTTATGCATTTTCCAAGCTGATGTAACAAATATGGTGCATGTATACCCGATGGGTTATACATGTAACAGTTATAATATTCTAACTTTGGAACTGCACCTTAACTTCCCTTCTTATATAATAAAAGGAACAGCAACCAAATTAGGCCAATTTTTTAGCAATTTAATCTTGACAATATGATCTTTTTTTTATTGAGGTGGGGGTTTTAATTCTTTTATTTTATTTATATACACTTTCAAATTCAATCCACTAATATTTTTGCGAGTCCGTCCTCAATCTTACTAAAAATAAAGAATTGAAAACAAGAGAAAGGAGGGAAAAAATAAATAAGCCAATTCGTTTACCGCCATATATTATTCAAACATTTTAATAAACAAATGAGCTTGACTTCTTCATTTTTTCAATATTAATAAAATAAAAATAATCATTTCTATATATATATATATATGTGTGTGTGTGTTTTACTGAAAAAAAAATGAAGGTAGAATGAGTATTGAATCGTTACAGTTCAACGATATACGAGGGGAATCTAGTACAGCATGCAATTGAATGTATAGCATCATCGTTGTTTAAGTTTTTCAAATGCAGCGTTTGACAAAAAAAAAACAATTTGTTAAAATGCAGCTATAATACTTTCTACAAATACAAACAAGTTAAATCTCTCGGCCCTGGTGAACTAAAACAAATGCATAAATACTCGCAGATCAGATCCTACACAATGTTTACAAGTCTTGATGCACCCTTCTATTTATTATCCTGCAAAACACTTGTAAGCAAAAAAAAAATTTGCATTATTTCATGGTTCAATTTGTGGTCGGCTGAAAGAAGCATTCCACTGCAAGAAAAAATTGATTTGATGGTGTATTCGTCACAAATCCCAAAAAATTCATCAAAAACATCGTTTTCCAACAACTTTTCTAATGAAAAGAAATCATCGCAAAAACTTTACGACGGAAAATCTTGATCCATCGAAACTTCCTACGGGAGATGTCCGTGGAAGGTTTCGACGAGAGTTTTGACAATCTAACTGCAATAACAAGAGGAACTTTGTGAATGACAACTTAGTCTTCATTGTAACCGGCTGGAGATATACAAATGTGAATAGGGAGGAGTATAAGTGAGCTCTTGTAGGAGTTAAAATCTTCTCTCATCCACTTCCATGAGATAGTTAAGAGCCAGTTACCTCAAGAAATCAATGCTCGATATAGACTTATCGTTGTAGTATCCATCCACTAAAGTGTAAAGCACGAGTAAATTCGTATGTCAATATTTGCCTCCCCATGCCTTGTGCCCTAATTGCCTGAAAAAATAAAATGAAATGTGACCAACTTGGTAGGCTTTTGGAGTTAATCCAGCTCATTAAAAAGTAAATATATTTAAGTTAATTAAACCTAATTAACTTAATATGGGATGCTTTTCTCTTGAATTGTGCGACAGCCACATGAAGAAAAAGGTGATTTTTTTTCTTCCTTTCTGCCAAGCCGAGAGCAAAAGAAAAGTTTTTTTTCTTTTCCATGATCTAGAGTTGATCGAAAAAGAAAAAGAATTTTTCTTTGGTCAACGGATAAAGAAAAAAAAAGAGAAGAGGGCTGAAAAAGAAAACAGAAGATTTCTTCTTAAAAAGCAAAGAATCATGAATAGAGTCAGATTGGGAGGATTTTTGGGGTTTTGCTCATACTACAATCACAGAGAATTGTAGTAATCATGTGATATTATTTTTACTGTTATTTCAGTATTTTTTCATAGAAGAATTATTTATCCTCGTGAATTATTATTCGGGTTTAGACAAAACCCGAAAAATATTGTACTCTATTCTTGGATTAGTGATATTGTTCTGTGATTGCCCTATAATTTTTTCCCTTCTCATTGGAGGGTTTTTTCACATAAATTTGGTGTCTGTTTTGCCTATTATTATTTTCTTATGCATCGTGCTCGGCTTATATTATTTAATTCACACATAAGAAGTGGGATTAAATTCCCAACAAGTGGTATTAGAGCGAGATTAATTGGGATTTCTTTTGTGTGAATTAAATGAAGGATAACTATTTTAACGGAATGATCAAACTAACATCGAATAATTATTCAACTTAGAAAGCCAGGATGGAGGACTTTCTTTACTGCAAAGACTTGTTTGATCCCGTTGAATAGGAGATAAAAAGCCGACAGGAAAAATTGATGAAAGTTGGAAAAAAATGCACAGAAAAGCGGTTGGGATGATTAGGTAATTTATTGATGTCAGTATTTTTCATCATGTTGCTCAAGAGACATATGCACAAGTTTTGTGTAAGAAGCTACAATATTTATATGAAAGGAATACTGCTCAGAATAAAGTTTTCATGATTAGGAAACCGGTAAATTTGAAGTTTAAAGATGAAAGTTCTATTGCTGAACACTTGAGTGAATTTCAAAAAATAGTAAATCAGTTGGAAGCAATAAAAATAATCCTTGATGATGAGATGCAAGAATTGATGCTCCAGAATTCTTTACCAAATTCATGGAAAACTTTGGTGATAGCACTTAGTAATTCTGCTCCTAATGGTGTGGTATCTCTCACCATGGTCAAAGATTATTTGTTTAATGAAGAAACAAGGAGGAAGAGCATGAGAACAGATACTATACAGGTTCTTGTCACAGATAATAGAGGTAGAAATAGAAGCAGAGGATCAAAAGGCCGTGGCAACAATAAGTCACGGTCAAGAGAAAAATTTACATGTTATCACTGTGACAAAGAATGACATATCAAGAAAAATTGTAGAGACCGGAAGAAGCAACAGAATGAGAAGAATTAGAAAGATGCATATGATCAGAGTACTGTAGTGGCATCAGATGAGGATCTATATTACCTTTCCGAAGGGGATGAAGAATGCAATGTCACATACTCTTCAGTTGAGTGGATCATCGATTCAGGAGCTTCGCATAATGTATCTCCATTAAAATAATACTTCAGTGTATACAGAACTAGTGATTTTGGAACAATGAAGATGAGCAATAAGACAGAGTCTAAAATTGTAGGAATTGAAGATGTATGTATTCGAACAGATGTTGGTTATGAATTGATTTTGAAGGATGTCATACACATACCAGATTTACGTCTCAATCTGATTTCTCCTCGACTTTTGGATCAGGAAGGCTACTGTAGTCACATGGGTGATAGAAAGTGGAAATTGATCATCAAAGGATCCATGATTGTTGCCAAAGGAAAGCCATCAGGGGTCTTCTACAAAACTCAAGTGAATTTGATTGGACAGTCAATAAATGCAATAGAGGAATAAACTTCACCAAATTTATGGCACAAAAGATTAGGACACATGAGTGAGAAAGGAATGCAGGTTCTGACGAAGAATTCTCACATCACTATTATCAAAGGTAAATTTCTGAATACTTGTGATGACTGTCTATTTGGTAAACAGTGCAGAGTGTCATTTGTGTCCAATTCTAAGAAAAGGGAAAATAAGTTGGATTTGGTGCATTCAGATGTGTGTGGTACTCCCATTGAGGTAAATTCTTTAGGTGTATGATCTAGAGTTGATTGAAAAAGAAAATGGATTTTTCTTTGGTCAACGAATAAAGAAAAGAAGAGAGAAAATGGCTAAAAAAGAAGACATAAGATTTCTTCTCGAAGAAAAAAGAAGAAAGAAGAAGGCTAAAAAAGAAGACATAAGATTTCTTCTTGAAGAGTAAAGAATCAAGAATAGAGCCATATTGGGAGGATCTCTGAGGTTTTGCTAATACTACAATCACAGAAAATTATAGTAATCAGGTGATATTATTCCTACTATTATTTCAATATTTTTTCAAAGAAGAATTATTTATTCCAGTGAATTATTATTCGGATTTGGGCAAAACCCGAAAGACATTGTACTCTATTCTTGTATTAGTGATATTGCTCTGTGATTGCCCTGTGATTTTTCCCTTCTCATTGGAGGGTTTTTTCACACAAATTTGGTGTCTGTTTTGTCTATTATTATTTTCTTGTGCATCGTGCTTGACTTATATTATTTAATTCACACATAAAAAGTGAAATTAAATTCCCAACACAACTTCCTTTTACAATAAAAAAAAGAACTTAGCAAGAACACATATATGGTGTCTGAAAATGACAAGCAAATTTAAATTCTAGTATGACCTTTGGTAAGAAAAAAATCATGAAAAAATGCCTTGCATATTTTATAATTTTAAAATGTTTAAATAAAGAATGAACATGCAATATAATCAATGCAGAGGCCTCAAGGAAGATATCTAGGGACGGAAGAAGTTTTCTACATCAACATGCTTTGATTATTGATTTTCGATCCACTAATTTGTTCACGATTCTCAAATAAAATGAATCATAGACCTCTAAGAAAATAAAAATGCTTTATTTGCAGTTTTGTGTCCCATCTTGCGGTAGTAGAGAGACTATGAACATAGCATTCAACTTATCCTCAAACCATGATTCTTAGACACCAAAGCAACTCAGTTGTTAATCTTGTATCAGTGAATAAAATGTTCCTAAACCAAAGGGAAAACACTGCTTTGGAAAATGAAAGAAGAACTAGCACAATCAAGTACTCTGTATCTCCATTGGAGGATGGAGATGAAATCAAAGTCATGACCCTGAAAATCTGACATGACTAATCCGTCGTGTTTGATAAATCCTTTGTTGCCTAACTCTGACAAAGGGAAACAAAAGAAATGAGGTTTTTTTAGAAGGCAAACAATTGAGGAATTGCGTGAGGAAAAGGAAAACAAAAATGTTGTCTGGTATCAGGAATTAAGTTTCACATCACATAATTGAGTCTTGAAACTATAAACATTTTCCTCATACAAGCAACATTACAATACGAAAATGAATTCATCATTTCTCACAGAAAAATTGAGAGTTCTTGAAATCAAATATATTACCAACCTTTCAGAAAAGAGAATAAGCTTAACAATCTTAGTATCTTCTCAATCTATTCAATTGAATGCACGAAAAGGTGGTAATATATCAAATGATATAGGACGTTAACTTTAAAGCTCAAATATATATTTTATTCACTGGGTCAATCTCAAAATTGCAACAAGTACATAAGAGGACAACTAAAAGACAGGTGTTAGTAGACAAGATTTCAAGACTGGTAAATCCAGCTGACAAGGAACATCCAACATAAGCTTCATGTAAAAGGATTCAATAGGAATTTCAAGATATTAACTTGGATATCGGCTGCTTATCCACAAATAACAAAGCATTTCCATCCATACTTGCATGTGTCAATTTATAGACTAATTGGAATATTTCATGTATTCTCAACATACCTGATTATAAACCTTGATGTAAATTATTTGTTATTGTCTAGCACGTACGAATTAAACATATTCTTCATGTGAAATATATAGTTCACTGCACACAGGAGTCAATCACAAAAGTAAGCATTTTTTCGATTGACACCACAGTATCCAGAGTGCTAGATACAAAGGTAAGCCTATTTACGATTATTGGTTATACAATATTGGCATATCCGCACAAGGTAACTTACATAATGCAACTCACAAGTTGGTTTACACAAAAATTGAACCTATGTACATGCAAGCATATATTACATATGTTCTGTTTCAAAACTGGTGGGAGTAAGATATTCAACCTCCTTTCTAGTTTCTACCTTCTACAGCTTTCTCTGACGTTACAAGTGGATTTCATGGTGTACCAACATCAGTGTCTATTGAATTTTCAAAACTGATAAACTTTCAATGCAAGAACAATAATTGCGAAAAAGAGGAAGGGGCCAAAGTTTCCAATCTCCAAGGAATACTATCCATGTCCACAAGGACTACATGGTTGCGCATCACATTACGTCCTTCTCATGGCATGAGTTTCCAACGCTACAAGATCCATCTCCTATCACATTAGGGTTTGTAAACGAAGGAAAAATAAAATAAAAAAAGGTACAGTGAAGGTTCGCAAAACATACGAGCACTGCTCTAACTAATCTTACAGATTGCTTAATTAGCTCTTTCCATCCTTTGATCAAACGCCTTATACCCATTACTTCAGGAAAAAAAATGGACAACCATGCAATTGCTTCACTGCTGCCTACTCAACTGGTAAGAATCACCTCCACGGCAATTAGAAACGATTCTTTCTTTCAGGAAAGAATCCAACAAGAAATATGAGCAGCTCATGCAAATATTGCAAAGAGATTAACTTACCTGTTCACGAACAAGTTGATTTGGAGATCGAAACATCTTGATCGGAAAAAAAAGGGGAAAGCAGGAAAAAAAAAAAGAGGGGGAAGGTAAATTAACCTCCTCAACACCCAAAAAAGACGGATTTGAGATGGAATTTGGGCGCGCAAACAACAGAACAAAACACGACTAATGGGCTTTCCATGATGAGCCCAATATCATCGTAAACGAGCCCAAAGCGGGCCACAGTTGAGAAGTTGGCTTGCAGTTCTTAGAAGGCCCAATGCGATTTAGGTGTAAGCAACAAGATAATTTCTTTTTTTTATTAGAAAGAGAAGGTTCATGTAAAAAAATAAATAAATGAACACATAAGATATATTAGTGTAAATTAAACAGTTCATGCCATGTTCCCTAAGATACTTAAATTGACCTTGAAGTATCTCCGGAAGCTTAATGTTTTTGCAACAATATACCAGTACACATCAAGGGTTTATTGTTTCATTTTTTCATTTTTTTTTAAACCTCACAATGGTACGTATTTTTTTACAGATTTTAAAATATCTATGAAGCAAGATGCTTCACATGAACTATGTCAAACACTTATACATGAATATATATATATATATATATATATATATATATATATATATGTTGATGTGTCTTGAATTATGTACCTTCTACCCAAATTTCTGAAAGAAAAAAATGAGAAAAAGGAAAAATGAGAATATGTGACGGAAGCGGAGGCCTTGGTTTTTATATGATGTACTCTTTTTTTGGACCTTTATATATGAGGGTTAGGATTTTATATGATGTACTTTTTTTTTTGCTCATGGTGAAATTCTTCTGACGGCGGCCCCCTTTGCTCGTGGATATTTCTCTCTTATTCACATTGATCAAGAAGGTTTTACAACGTTAAATCTCTGTGTTCATCTTCTCTTTCTTTCGTTGTTTTCATTGTTCATCGATCCTCGATGTTTTATCACCAACAATATAGAAGCATATATTATGTATAGTTTTATTCTGTCAATCATCATATTAGAATTTTTGTACGAGAGAAATCATACAACAAATAATGAATCGAGAATTTAAAGCGACGCAAAATTTTATTACATAAAAAGTAGAAGGATTTATAATAATTCATATTCCTATAAAGTTTATATAGACACTCCTTTTACAAATAATAATAATTATAGACCGATTAGGAGTCTGCATTAATCTCTACAAAATATTATACCGCTCTCGTGACAAGAAAAAATAAATCAATTTCAAATCAAAAATAGAATTCATTAATGTTTTGACGAGGACGTCTTTTATTTCGAAGTATTTTGAGGACTAGATGAATTTTCAAGATATTAAAACTTTGCTTTCAAAATACATGTGATATGGGTTTTGATGGAGAGAGACTCAAACTCCATACTCCATGTAGGCCACACATCAACATGATGATCATGCACGGCGTTGCTTATTCTCTTTATATATTGTGAATTTGATTATTTGCTCAAACATGTAGGCTTACCAAACGGCTAAAACAAATCTAAAACTTAGTTGTCGGATCATAATTCCATCACATATATATGTATATGATCAATCCCTTATCGTACTTGATCCTAGAACCAACAACAACGTCCTTACTCAATTATTTCAAATCATGTGCAAGTTTTCAACATCTGTCTACTTATATGACAAAGTTGCAGGCTTAACTAAAACTAAATAATGTATAGCACTTTTCTTTTGGTCTTCCCAATTATTGTCCATGCATCTTAAAACTGGCTTTCATTAGATATATTTAACAAATACACATGACCTTTTGTTTGGCATGTGCCCGTAGCACAGTGTGATTCGTGTTGGCTCAAAAATGTCACTTAGCATGGTCAGCCCTTGTGCTTAATTAATTTAGTGGCGTGCACATGTTTGTTATAACGAATACAAGTACGTAATCTAACCACCATACTAATTAGAATAATCTCTATATAGAGTCCAAATTACGACATGCATCTTTTATATACTTTTGCTTGGCTCACAAGGACAAGATGTACTGAATTCCTAATTAATTTCGACTTAATAAAGCGACATCGGATCATGAAAAGTAACCAATAGAGAAATCGTTCTATGAAAAAACTAATATTCAAGCACTATATATGTAATACTTAGTTCATAAAACTTCGAAGCATGCAGATATAAAAGTTATCTGAAAAAAAATGCATTCATCTTCTAAATCCTGAACTGCATTAATCAACATGCGTCCATCTTCCATACGAAAAATATATGATTGACTGTAATTGTCTATATATGTTGATAACGCCTTGAATTTGGTATCAGTTATAATCCTGTTTGAATCTCTATGTTATTCAGGCATTTTAGCAATAGGGACACTAAGCCGTCCATTCCCTATCGAGACTCGCTATTTCGATTTTAAGTTTTCTGTTTTCTATTTTATATTAGAGTTTCCTATATAAACTTTTTGGCAGCTAGATTATTTTATATCATTGTAATTATTAATATTTCATAATAGAGAGCGACGCCAATCAAGGATGTGGCTTAATTTAAAATAACTTTCGTAAATCTTATGTGTTCTTTTGTATTCATGCGATCTTTATTTTTTTTTCATAACAATATATTTATGCATATATGGTCCTTTTCTTAGATCCAACAAAGGAGCATGGAAGCCATTTGATTTTTACAGCAGCTTGGGAATTAAGTTTTGCAATTTGCAGACGACCATGTCATCATTGTCTAGTACCTACCAATGCAGGGGTAAATAAATGTGTAATCGAATTACTACTGCATTGCATTGAATATTTCAGGGAGCAAGTTGTAGGTGTTTGTCTCATAAATAATCATCATCTTTGCAGCTTTTTTGTATGCATCTTAATTAAACTCCCACAGTATTCTTCGCCTGCAAATAATGGCATTAGGTCTATGCACCGTCTTTGGCGTTTGGATAAGTGATCCCCTAACATGTATGTTTAGGCATCCAATGAGATGAGGAGGCCGAGCTCGTCAAATTAATGCATGCAAAGTACGAAGGACAAAGAGGGCAGTACTGCTTTTTAAATTGTGTCCTTGAGGCAACACACAGTTGCTGGAACTTTTATGATCCATACAATCCATGAAGGCTGTTTACTTTTCAGATTACTTGATCCACATTGTTTGACATATCTTTAGCTGTTGAACCAGCGGTGCCCCAAACTTGAGAGAGAGAGAGAGAGAGGCCTATATATGCTCATTGTTTGCATGTCATCGGTTCTTAGAAAAAACTATTCCGAAATTATAAGATCTGTAGCGACGACAATTAGATACAGTAGCTATCTGTTAAAAATGGGGCTATTAAAGGCAATTAAAGTTAGCTAATTGAAAGCTCCAATTACCGTGCAGTTACACTTATTTGTGCTTCAGAAGTGGTTGGATCAGGTCATCAATTCTCTCTCATGGTTATAACATGTAAGAGTTATTTTCTTCAACATATTTTTTCTTTAAAATTGAAATATCTTTTTAATTATAGTTTTTGTTAACATCTAACCCTAAATTATAATTGTTTATCCTTTAGTTTCTAAACTTAGTCAAATTGGATGTTTGTTTGCTTTTATTATCTTCTATCCAAAATCCTTAATAACAATACAAATATCAGTATCACAAGAAATAATTCTGAACAGAAATAGTGACCATGTGACATAAGATTAATTGTAATGTTCTTAAATGCAGGGAAAGCAGTAGAGTAAGTCCATTTGCATAGGATGCCAACCTCTCTGGACTTTACTCCTGTCATTAATACTTGAAGACGTTTGTTTAAATTTTGTTACAGATGCATGACAAGTTGGATACTACATGTAACTTAAACCTTTGCATCTAATTTAATGGAGCATAATTTTTTTCAGTAAGGGTTCCTGATTCCACCATATTAAGGGGGAGTTTTCTCATGACTTTCAAAAAATTGCACATATATGGTTCTTGATCATAAATGCATGCAGTGGAAACTGACTAAGCAAAAGCTCAAGAGTGCACTCTTCCATTTTCTGCTTCAAGCAATTACATATCTTTCTGGCCCAGTTTCCATCCCTTTCCTACCTTTCATTTACTTTCTTCTCAATCAATAGACAATTCAAGAATCGAACGAAGAGAAATGGTAGGGCTAAATGCAACTCCTAATAAATATGATATGACTTGACTCGCTACGTTCTGATTCGACGGATGCTAGTAGCCCTGAAATCGCTCAGGAGAATGTCATTCCATGTTTTCTTTCAGGTTCCGACTTAGTAATCAGGTGCTAATAACTTTGGACAACGGAAGCCTCCCGTAGACCCGGGCCCGCATTAAAAAAATATGATATGACTCGATCTATTAGCTGGTAAAAGGGTGAATTGTTGAGTTCAGGATCAAACAGGAGGTGGAGCGTTTTACCCCTACATAATATACTAAGTCTAGTAGCAATACATTTTTCATTCTTCCAAGATTTTGAGCCAAGATTTTGAAATCAAACCCAACTGCTTATAATACTATGTCCTCGGGTAGGATGTTCCAACCATGAAATTAATGAGGGTGATGACTAAGATATACATGGCCATCCCTGGAACGCCCAGCAGCCCAGCTCCAGAATGTATACTTTTGAGAAACTTAAAAAGTTCTTTAATTAACAGGTTTATTGCACGGAAACCTAAATTGCTAGAGATATAAATTACATGACCTTGTTAATATATAAATGGTTAAATACGTACCATTCAAGTGTCCATGCCCCTACATGCAGTTAATGCACACATGAAACGACCCCGGCACCCTTCTTCCCCTTTCCCCCATCCATCATCCACTCTTTTAAAAGAAAATACAAGAGCAAACCCTAAAACATATTATACATAATTTATATGCACGCAGGGGCACACGCACATACGCACCTTTGCATTAACGCCACACCTAAAAGGCACGCACACCTCTCTCTCTATCTTTGTTTCTCTCTCCCTCTCCCTCTCCGTTTCCATCCACTTCTTCTTCTTCTTCTTGGAAATATAGAGATGGGCAAGAAAAAGCTTGGACTGAGCTCTCTCCTGTTCAAGTTTAGGAATACGCCAGCAAAGGCTTCCCCTTACTCGACGTACTCGACTTCCTCGTGGCCGTGGCCGTCGTGCGGGCACCCGAAGACCAACTCTTTCCGCGACGCCGGCGCGGGCACCATCTACAAGACCGTGAACTCGGTCTACTTCGATTCGGCCGACTCCTGCTTGACCCGCTGGTCGTCGGAGGAGGAGGAGCAGGACAGCTTCTCCACCGTGTCGGAGGAGTACTGCTCGACGGCAGTCGGGGAGCCACCGTCGGTGGAGACGACGGTGATGCGCGGGCTGCGCTCCAACAGGCTCTTCTTCAAGCCCGGGGACACGAGCTCGATATTAGAGGAGGCCAGGAAGGGCAGCAGCCGCGCGCCCGCCGCCGGAGCCGCCACCGGACGGGAGTTCTTCAGGGAGAGCGTCGCGCTGGCCATGGACTCCGAGGACCCGTACCGCGATTTCCTGACATCCATGGAAGAGATGGTGACCGCCCACGGGATCAAGGACTGGGAGAAGCTCGAGGAGCTGCTGCTGTGGTACCTGAGGGTCAATGGCAAGAAGACCCACGGCTTCATAATTGGAGCCTTCGTGGACTTGCTCATCGGCATTGCAACTTCTCCTACCCCTCCTTCCTCCTCCTCCATTAACACCACCAACACCACCACGTCCTCCTCCTCTTCCTCTTCTAATATCTCTTTCGAGATTGAAGAAATTATACATTAGAGAAATTAGATGTCTCAATTTAGAGACAATTTCTTTGTTTCTTCTTTTTCTTCTTCACTTTTTTGATAAGTAAGCCCTTTGTTAATTACAGCGTATAGTATTAATATGAACACTAATCCTTTTCCATCTCCTTAATATTGGTCTAGATGCATGGCCATGCAATGCCCTTGTACTGAAAAAGATAGTTTATTTGCATGGTGTCATGAGACTCATGACAGGATTGTACGTATATGTCTCAGACTTGTAGCATTGTTGCAGTTGGAATAAAAAATAAAAAATTTCGGTGGGAAGTTGGAAAAATTATTTGAATGCTGTGAATCGAAAGTAAATGTTATCATGAACCTTACGATGATTAATGACGAATGGAAGACCACCAACACGAGTCGTCGTCGTTGATGTAAAGAAAAATTTATATTCTAGTTGCATGGAGCTACAGCTGTGTGCGTACGTATTAGTTGGAGAATTAATAATACGTATTAGTTGGAATGGGTCGATACAGAGAGAGACTGCTTCTAGGATCACGTAATAGTGGCCACAAGTTGCCCACGCTACTGTTTCCATCATAAATCTCAGTCACCAACTTTTCCAGGTGCAAAACCAGGAAGGCTCAATTTAACTAATGAAAGAAGGATTAATTATGTTTCAAATTGAGAAGTTAATTCAACATTAATTAATTACAAAACACAAGTTTTGGAATCGGAATCCTTATAACATGTAGCTAAATTAACAATATATATATCAAAGATCAATGAGACCAACAGTACTTAAAGGAGCAATCAACGTCTTGGTCTTCATGTACCGAAACTCAGATCGTACATTGGCCACGCACAAACTTCAAGGCGTTTAGTAAAGTAATGCATGGAACAGAAGGATTGGGGTGGAATGGTAAATTGTTTCCTCTCATTTAAGTAAGGTCTCAATTTGAGTCCGGATGAATGTAAAAAATATTAGGAGTCTGTCATTATTAAGTACGTAATACGGGATGATCATACCGAATTAGTTGAGTTCAATGTGGGTCGATCTTTAATTTATGAATAATGCGTATAATTATTAGCGTCGCACGAGTTGGATCGGTAGCACCACTTTTTGAATATCGAAGATTGACAAAAAAAAATGTAATGCATGGAACAATATATATTCGAGGCATTTGTTGCAAACCAAGAACTTGACACGAATTGCTTTTATCATGTTTCTGTTCCCAGCTTTTTTCTCTTTTTCCCGCATGTAAAGTTAAGAAATGCAAAGTTTGGAGATATTTTATTATCAGTACGTACGATTTGGTAAAAGTGGTGCTGAACTCTTTTTCAAGTTACAATGGATGAATGGAACAATTTCTTTACTAGGCAAAAATGTTCGAGACGAAGCAAACAAAGAAAAAGTATAGGGTTTTATATGATGGTCTCGTTGCTGTTTGTGTTTGCCCTTTTTCTAATCCTGCACTTGCAACGTATGGAGACAAAGCAATAAATGACTGATCGATCGGCTCGGGAAATGTAACAGGATTGAATCAACGGCCAGTAATGGCCGCATTTAACCCTAAGCTCCGACCCTTATCCAAAGTGATTCCAAGCCTACCCACTAGTTTCTCTCTCTCTCTCTCTCTCTCTCTCTCTCTCTCTCTCTCTCTCTCTCTCTCTCTCTCTCTCTCTCGCATATTCCAAGTGTGAGAAGCTTCTAAAACCAGCTTTGTGAATCGTGTTAGGTTTTTTGTTAGATGCCGGGGTAGGCATTTTTTTTTCCATTACAACTATTATTTATAGGTAGATTTCATCATAATTTATTAAGAATTTTATTTAATTTTATCCATGTCTATTTATATTTATCGACGTTAGAGGGGCTGCATGGAAAAATATTAGCACCACTAACACGTCGATCGAGTTAATCAAAGCACAGCGAATGAATTGTTGTCTGTGTATGTGTGTGCATGATAGTGTTAAAATATATAAGTAGCCATTGATGTAGGCCATTAAGAGGTCCAAATGGCATGTTGCTTCATTTTTTTTTTAACCTACATTTATATACAAAGCACGAGAGCAACGTTTGCTCGCACTCATCACTCTTATCGAAAAGCTCGGAATTGTTGATGTTAATTAGCGTTTAATGCAATCAAAATCAAAAGACTAGGGACATGCAAATTGTTGTTAACAATGCCTGACATTTTTGGGTATCATGATGCCTTAAATTAAAATTCCATGGGATTGCATGCACGCAGTGGGTCTCTGCCTCTGCATGCCTGCTTGAGCATTAACATTGCCAAAAATTTAATGATGCTAGTCATTGCCTCGGGCAAAGTTTCATATCTGTCATTAATGTGCTAGTTAATTAAGATTCGACCATTATTATGTTCTACGTGTACTCTCTCATTGATGTGTTAGTTCACGGAGATTTATATTGTCCTTAGCTATCAATAAGATATGTCAGCTTTACAAACAGTTGATTGACGAGTTGAATGAGCTTGAATTGAAATCTCAAAAGTTTCGACTTTTATGTTTCATGGATATTAAAGTTTATACCAAAAAGTAAGACTTATTAGCTGCGTTGGTTTGGGAACATTTCGCTGAATATCGCGAAATATTTTCAAACATCTTAAGTGACGCGTGAGTTTGACGAGAACATTTTACGAAATGTTCTCGTCAAATGTTCTTGTCTTCGGCAAAGAACATTTTTTTTTCAACTGTCCCATCGCATTTTGACTTTTTAATTTCATTTATTTTTTTAATTGTTTTATAATGTATGTATATATAATATAGAATAAATTAATACATTATTATAACATAATTTAGGGATATTATAACATAATTTATTAAATATTATGAATTAAAAATTATAAAATAATTAGCTCTAATAATTAATAAATATTTTATTAATTAAACTATTCAATTATTTTTTAAAAAAATTGTATTATATTTAGATTTTAAAATATAGGTAAATTATAATATTAATAATATTTAATCAAAATAAATAAAAATAATATTAATAATATAACGATTTACGTAAATTATAATATCAATAACATATTCTTATTTACTATAATTTTATACCTCAAAAATAATAAATTATACTTAGTTCTTCTTTTTTTATCCAAACACTCACTAAAATTTATCCATCACATCAACTTTTTAAATCTTCATCATTACACTTTTCATCCAAACACTAACTCAAACTTTTCTATCAAATCAATTAGTTCTCGAGAACTAATGTTCTACTAATGTTCCCGTACCAAACGCAGCTGTTAAATTTCTGAATCCACATGGATGCATAATCGAATCGAATGGAAGATTCGTCGATCGAGGCCACAGGTACACGTGAAATGGTTTTTTATCTAAAAATAATTACTCGTTATTTTTTAGTTAATTTTTAGCGAGTCGGTTATTCAGATGATTTTTTAAACTCCTATTTTAGTAAAATTAGTTTTTAAGAAATATATAAAAAAATAATATTAATATGAACATATTTAATTTTATAACTAAATATAGGATATTCTATTAGAACTATTATATTAGAGTTTATGATAGGAACATATTAAACTATATAAAAAATATTATACTAATCATAATAATTACTTATAAAGTAATTATATAAATAAAATTTAATAAACAAAAATGAGTTTCACAAGCCTTTTTCTTAAATCATCTATTTGATTCTCTAATTTTTTTTATTTTTTGAATTCAATCTAAATTTTTCTATCACTAGATTTTTCTTACACCCACCACAGGTACCGAAGGAAGATGGCGACTATTTTGGGTGCTGGAAAATATGATGTAGTATCCAAACTCTTAACTCTCCATTTTTTTCAAAAAAAAAAGTGAGATCCATGTATTATACATTTTCATTTAGGAATGCGTAAGACTTAAATATAGAATTATGAAACTCAACTAATTTGTTGTAATCTATTGTAACCTCTCATTCTTAATTTCTTTTTAATCAACGAATGCAAATTAATTAAGATCAATTTCCCGATAGACCTAACTGAGACATCTTGCAATGACAATTAACGTACTACGTTAAGAAATGAGCTCTGGGATGCCTCGTCGAACACTCGCCGAAAATGTAGAAGAAGGAAAAGAAATTGGGGGAAGAAAAGCAGAAGAAATAAATTTCTATCCAAAGGGTAAAGTACACTACTATGACACATCGTAATCAACTCACACTATAGAGATCTATTTATACTAAAATATAACTGATATAAGGAAAGTGAAAATGATACACGTAACATAGACAACGTTACAAACTTCATCTCTGCAACTCATCGTCAGTGTCTTCTACCTTCAACTCGACGACGTGCTGCTGCCAGAGATGAAGCCGATGGCTATGACGATGTGATATCTCCAACAGCCCCCCCCTCAAGTTGATGCCGGGAAGAGAGGTGGACGATGGCAACTTCAAGATTCAGCTCGTCATGGTCAAGACTTCAAGACTGCGAAGAAGAGGACACAACCGCTGAAAAATGCCAAGAATCATTTTATCAAACACATCAACTGTAGGCTGGAGAAGCAACCAAACCAAGCCAGCTCTCGGGAAGCAGGGAATACCAAGTACATCATCAGAATGAAACATAAAAGACATTAATTCCTTCCTCCATGAGTCCTCGCTAAACAAACTGAAAACCATCACTGTGCCCTCGGAGATGCATGCCATCACTGTGATAGCAGAACATACTGCAGCACAACAACTACAGAGCAAACCTTCGAGGCACCGGACAACCTTTGCTATATATTCGCCCCCTCAAGCTGAATATCCATCTTGAGAAGATCTTCCGCGGTAGATCATCGAACTTCTATAAATGATTTTGGAGACAAAAAATGTGAAGTCACTTATCAACCATACAGAGAGCTAAGGGGCATTTCATTAGCTATACTGGTCGCAGGAAATCCACATATGCAGGATCTCAACTAGTCAATCCTTTGACAACAAACTTGCACACATCTCATATAGCTTCTGAGCAACATCCAGTGCAACCTCCTCTCGGCTTACACATCTTAGTATGATATCAGGGATCTCATCTACAATAACTTGGATTTCTGCATCACTAGCATCTTTAGCAATTAACATTTCCAACCTTTGTTCCCCAACACATTTTCAGTACTAAACAACGAATCGAACAGAACAAAGAATTCTACAACTACTGGATAAAAAAATTGAGAAAGGATCTGAAAGAACTAAGACAATGAAGGACTAAGACGAACAAAATAAGAAACAACTATGACTCGGACAGAGAAGAACTTGAAGAAGGGAGTAACATATCAGAATTTAGAGATAAAGACTCCCGACCTCGGTGTACCAGAGAACATAAAACTTCAACATGCTCAAAGACGCACGCAGACAACCGACAGTGCGTCAGGAGACAGAAATAAGAAATTGGATTTGCAAACAAAGATCGCCAAAGCAAAGAAAGACTTATTTGGCGATCAATGTAGTGCCATTGATTTGCAAACGAAGATCATTGAATCGAAGAACGACTTGTTCGGCGACCAACGTAGCGCCATTGGAGAAAATTGAAATTGCAAATGAAAATTGCCATATCGATTTTATCGACAAAAATCATAGCTCCATGGAAGAAGCAAAGTTGCAAACGACGGTTGCCGAATCACAGAATTATTGGGAACAATCGTAGCGCCAAAGAATCATCGAACGAAGAAATCAAGGGTATCGAAGGATGATCGGAGGAAAAACTTCTCCCATCCTCATCTCAAAGAATGAATACAGACATTAGAGAACGAATACGAACATCGGACATCAGAGAAGGATAATCAGAGGAAAAAACTTCTCAAAATGCCAATAAGAGCCAAGGGATACGTCGAAGGATCAAAACACTCGAGGAGATTAAGAGACGAGGTACGAAGCAGGAATGAAGAACATGATGCAATCAGCAATAAAAAGAGATCGGAGATTCAATCACTCAAAGAAGATGAAAAAGAACAAAGAACATGATAAAAATGATGAAGAAACTTGTCGATCTTTTAGTGAGCAGATCTTGATGTCGGAGAGATGCGTCCGATCATGAGCGGCTTCGATCTAGCTCCGATCTTGAAGTGCATGGGCTCATGGGCGCCATCTATGATGGCGAAGCTTCAACAGGCATGGAACGATGCGAAAGTGATCGGCGACGAGCTCCCGATAGCTGACGGCAATGAGCGGCGACGGACAAGGAGCTCACGCGGATCGAGAGGAACTTGGCTATGATATCATGTTAAATTTGATGTGCTAACTAGTTTTTCCAAAAGTTTAAGCCGTTAGGAAGAGCAACATCATTAATTTTATATTTTTAACAGTCCCTTTTACGTGTTGGCTACTGACCCAGCCCACCACGTGGATAACACAAGGAGGAAAATATTTTTTTAATAAGAGATTGATTAACGAGCTTTGAACTCAGAACCTCTAGCTCTGATACCATGTTAAGAAATGAACACTGAGATGTCTCGTCGAACACTCGCCGGAAATGTAGAAGAAGGAAAAGAAATTGGGGGAAGAAAAGAAGAAGAAAGTTCTATTCAAAGGGTAAAGTTCACTACTATGCCACATCGAAATCAACTCACACTATAGAGATCTATTTATACTAAAATATAACCGATATAAGGAAAGTGAAAACGATACACGTAACATAGACAAACATTACAAACTTTATGTAACACCCCCAAAATCGCCCCTCCTGTCACGTAGGCAGTCAGGTTGACCTCGAGAGTGTTACACTGCCTACTGCCTACTACACTATTGACCATGACCATTCAATAAATTAGCATACGTGACATCAATATAATAAGAAAATATAATTTCAAGACTTTAATGCGGAAGTTCAAAGGATGAAATGTCAAGAGACATTGATGGTTAATACAGATTATAACAAAGCGGAACAACTATCAACTTAACAAGTTCATCAAAATGAAGGGTTCCATGTGCGGAAGAACATGATGTCTATAAATGGAAGAAAATATGCTGAAAAATAAATGTATATTTCAAGAGCTTGTAATAATATTTGGTGTCATGTGCTGCCTTCTCCAAGCTCTGAGTACTCCCACTCCTTATTGATTAACATTCTCACCTGCAAAATCCCAATGCAGGGGAATCAAATACACATGAGCAAAGATGCCCAATACAATAGAACATAGACGATGAAATAAGATTCAGTGAAGAACATTGAAACAATATATATATCAATGATAATCAATTGTAGACATTGGCTTCTATACAGTGACTTTAATGAGCCATATACCATACTTTAACATTATCCATATCCATGCTCTATTCTTTGCTATAACTATACTTTATCTTTACCATACTCTACATTATCTTTACGATACTATGATCCATACTTTACTATACAATGTCTATACTATACCATACATTACTTTACTCTGCATTTGCTTTACTATGAGTTGCACTACGTCTTTTACATTACTATGGAATTGGTTGTCCTATGCGAGCTCGACTTTATTAATTGGGATGCCAAAGGTGCCTCTCTGAATCTTTGAAGCCAGTAAGCTCAAAAAAGGGAAAAGGGGTGGGAGTTAATGCATCACCCAATTCGGAATGTAGGTGTGAGAGAACCTACACCTCAGGAACAGTGGTCAATTAAGAAACCTGTAAGTTCACTGTCTCCTCAGTTAGCTACCTGTCCCTCTTACTTAATACTTTAATCTCTGAGGAAAGGAGTGTGACCAAAGCATTACCCTTCATTCGAGATACAGGTGGAAGAATACCTGAAATCTCAAGAACAGTGGTCATTAAAGACCAGTAGTTTCACTGTCTCCTCAGCTAACTACTTGCCCCTCTCTGTACATTACTATGATCTATGTTCTATACACTGGGGCGGTACATAGCAATCCCACATCTTTATATTTATTTTGCTTATTTTTAATTATCTTTGATAAAATTTAGAATCAATAAAAGAAGAGATTCCTTTCCTCCAAGGAATTGGATCTGCCTTAGGACAAGATAAAGTTCATTGTGATCTTTAGAGTCTTAGATAAAGTTTTACATAATTTTGATGAAAAAGAGGACCTAACTTCCGAAGGATTTGAATCAACGGAGAAGTTTGTGTTTCTGGCCGACAGAACCCGGGCCGGGTTGATGGGGACCCGGGCCGAGTCTTCGTCGGGAATGATTATGCATGACCCGGTCCGAGTTTATATCCGACTCGGGCCAGGTCGTTGACATTGCATGGGTCAATATCGAGTCGAATTCGCATCCGAACCAACTCGGTAAGATCTAGGCCGGGTTAATATCAGACTCGGGCCGGATTCTGAACATGATGACTTCATCGCGTCGCCGATCATCTTCTCTATCTCCGGCGAGGTCGAGTTTCCGGTCGAGCTTCCACGACAATGTCGGCGAAGCAGCCCGGTCCGGGTCTACTTGGACTCGGGCCGGGTTCTGAAACGGTGACTTAATCGATACGTCGATGAAGTGGCTCGGCTCAGGTATATCTGGACCCGACCCATGACTAAGCAAGACCCGAGCCGAGTTGTAGGTAACTCAGGCCGGGTACCTGACGAACAGAATTTCGCCGGTTATCTTCTAGATTTCCGATGACCTTCTGACCATCGAATCGAGTAAATCACAATATGAAAAATGATTCTATGACATCCATGATTACTCTGATATCTTTATGTAGAACAATATATCTAAATTTCTTCATCTAGGGGGATTTGAATCTAAGGTACCTTGCTTTCGGTCGTAAGAATTCGCCGACGATCTGCGGTCGTTCGACGGTCGTCTTTGGGCGACGAGGAATAGGACTCAGTCCTTGCGAACGTCGGAGGTGGTCACTGAGGGTCGAAGGTGCGTCGGGTCGATTGCTATTCGATCGTTGCCACCTGCTCTGCTTCGCGCGTGTCGTTCGCCATAATCGAAAGAGAGGAAGACGAAACAGAGAGGAAAAGTTGCGGCCGGCAGGGTGGATTCCAAAGGGGGCGAGGACGTTTCCTCTCGCCCCTTTTATAGCATCGGCCAACTCTCTGGCCGGCCGATCGTGGGGCACGATCAGGGGAGAGAATCCGGCCGTTTCCATCCTTCAATGTTTTTTTTAATTCAAATTTCATTTCAATTTCATGCCATAATTGCATATTGAATTTGATTTGGAATTGATTTCATGGTTTTAAGATTGCAAGCGTTACACTTTATCTCTGCAACTCATCATCAGTGTCTTCTACCTTCAACTCGACGACGTGGTGCTGCAGATGAAGCCGATGACTATGACGATGTGATATTTCCAACATACTAGCTGAGCTCGTTGTGTTATTCTTTAATTCAGTTTTTGAACACTTCATCAACTAATTGAATGCTGAAAGCTAAAGTATACAAACAATTTACATGTGATGGCAGACTTTTATACTTCAAGCAACCTGCTGTATCTGTCACGTATCTATGGTAGAGTATGTTTTAAGGTAAGAATTCTTTGACAAGAGGAAAAAAAACGTTTAGAAGCTACTGACAAGCTAGTTTACAACATTGGTTCAAATGCGACATCAATCTTTGGCAACAATTATAACAATTAATAATTCATACTTTAATATTGTTCAATTTAAACGTATGGTTTGCTTAATGTGCGTTAATTGAATGAAATCATTATCTTTCCCCGGGAACGATCTTAAAATGATATGGAATACATTCGTAATAATATTTTTTTTATATTATTGGAAGGTGGGTTTTTTATGCCATTATCCTAAGGAACTATACATTAATCGTCTAGTCACGGCCATGGGGATTTTATTACGTGGGCGTGAGTGCAATTTAAAATCACTGCTCCCTTCCTCTTCTCGTGTCTTCACTCCACCTAAAACAGCAAATTAAAAAATGTGTCTGAATCTTGTAATCAAAATGTTATATATTTGAATATAAACTGTTTATATTTCAAATAGTTTGATATTTTTCTAAAAAAAATCTTAGTCTAGTCCTAACGTCAATATGAAAAGAACAATACAATGTGTTTTTAAAATTTTGTTCCCCTATTTTTTTTTCTTTTAGAAATAATTATTGAAGTACAACTTGAATTCGTTTTGCGTATCAATTTATTTATTTTTCGATTAAGACCCATCGGTGAAAAGAACTATTAGCACTCAACTAATTCGATATTCAGAGAGAAACAATATGAGTAAACTCCTAACCGAAGTGATGACTCTAATAATCAAATTATTTTATCACTCTAATACATATCATTAATTGTTGGGTTATTTTCATAAATCATTCCTAAATTATCATGATTTTTCACATCTAACTTCAAACTACGAACTTATTTTTTTTAGATCCCTAAACTATTATGATTTTTTTCAATTTGATCCTTCCGACCAATTCTGTCAACTTCTCGGTTATCTTTGTTTTTTTATGTTTTTGAAAAGTTTAATATATCCCTGCCTTATATGCATTAAAGTGTTAGTTTATTTTTACTTAAAATAATATATAATAATAATTATAAAAATAATTAAAAAAAAGAAAAAGACAGAGGGATGATGCCCCCTCGATCCCGGCGATGGCTCGCGAGGGGGGGCGCGACGTCCCCTCCCCCCTTTCCTTGCGCACGTCGTAGGAAAAGCGCCGGCACGCGCAGGGGAAGGGGGGGAGGTGGGTCACCCCTTGCTTTGACCGAGGACGATCACCGGTCACAAAAGGGAGCGATGCAGTTTGTAATTTAGGGAGCCAACTTCGTAATTTAAAATTAAATATAGAAAATCATAATAATTTAGAGGTGATTATGAAAATAACCCTTAATTATTAAAATAAATATGAATCATAAATATGCCACCGCAGTCTCCGCGGCTTTTAATTGTTCAGAAGTTCTTAATTAAATGGCAGGTCTCGGGATTTATTCTTTTTTTTATTTTACTTTCAGAAATTCAAGAAGAATGATAAGTTATTTAATCTTATGGCGAATTGAATGATACCACCCGTTGCATGTGAATTGGAGATGCTATTATTCTGGGTCAATCGATTCGTAGCATTGATACAATTTGGGGACGCCTAGTGATAGAAGTTTTCAAGTCTAAAAATATATTATTTACCACTTTGGTCTTTACATGGAATTAAATAATAATCCTAATAATAGCTTAAATTAGTGCCTCTAAAAAATCGAAGTTAAAATGTGCTAATCATCCCACTACTTTAAGATTGTAGTTGTTTTAAGAAAATAAAATAAACAAAATGGATTGATGAACTCTTTAAGAAATAATTTATTTTAAAAAATAAGACAGCTTTCTCCATAAGAAATTTGAAAATGTTGAACACTGATAGAAGTGAAAGTGATTCGGATAAAAAAATTCACCTGCCACTTTGTGGATCGGTTTTTTAAATTATAAAAATCATTTTAAAAATTATTTTAAAAAACAAAAATATCTTTTAGTCGATCAATTTTTTTGAATAATTTTTTTGGATTCTTATTTTAGTAAAATAATATTTTCAAAAAATATAATAAATTAAATTAATAATAGTATATTTAATTTTGAAAAAAAATTAAGTGTTTTCTACCTCATCTTATTCCCTATCATCTCCACCATCATATCTTCATCCAACAATCATGAATTGTTTGATGAAGATATGATGGTAGAGACGATAGGGAATAAGGTGATTAGAGTTTGTGATGTGATATTAAACTATATAAAGACTATTATACAAATAATAAGAAATTGATTAATTTTAAAATAATTATACAAATAAAAATTAATAAGTAGAAATGAAGTAGCTCCATGTTTTTTTCGGATGGGCCCTAATTTAAGTGTTCCAATTTTGCTCTATTTATCCTAAATCGTATTCAATATCCTAATTTTCAATTTTTTCCAAGTTCGGTAAGTTTGCTCATCGGATTTTTTTTCTTACACCATGCTGCATGCTCAAAATAGAGAAAAACAAAACAAAAATTAAATAGCACGAATCATTATAAAAGTGAAAGACCCAAGATATCTTAAAGGAACAAGGCATACGGCCCAACAGACTGTTTACAGGCCCAACATGTGGTCTACTTTTTGTTTATTTAATCATTTCGGTGGTTGTACTTGTACCATAATCAATTAATTAATTATCATGTACAAATATGCGACCTGAAATAGTATTGAGATGAAAAAATTAACATCTTTTTTTTTCTCATTTGTAACAAGAAAAAAGAACAATTTCTCAATTGCAAAGGTCGCTCTTGAAAACAAGCCGTAATTTATTCAACATAAATTTGAGCCATTAATACAATTATTCACACTTGTAAATCAAAATCTGATTGCTATGCATGACCTCTGATGGAAGCCGAGTTGTTTAAACGGGAAGACCACCTAAATTTACCTAATTACATATTACCAAGTCCAAGTCCGAATAGTTATTTCTTTTTTTTTTTCCAAAAAGATTCAAGAATACGGTGGCAATAAGATTAATAGCCAGCTGCCAAGTTGTTAGAACTAATGGTTTCCAACAATATATATAGCAATTGAAATTGATTGGATTAATTAGCTAGAGCTACTACCTATTAGCTCAACGAAACGTCTAAAACGCATATATATGTTCTTCAGCTCAGAAGCAATCAGATGTCAAGCTTCTTACGTCAATCAATATAATATATATTATGAGTGTTCTTCTTATATGTGGACATGGTTTCATCCTAATCACAAGATTAGGTTACTTATTGTTCAACCATGCACTTTACTTTACTACTATTTTCATGGCTAGTTATATATAGGCAAAAAAATTATATATATTACTCCATCTTTTTATATGCTTGAAAGGTAGGAGAAAAGTCCATAATATGGAATATGAATTTGCCCTATTCAGATTGAACTTTTTATGGCATTTAATTTTTGTCCCCACGGAGAGCGAGAGGACCACAAAGAGGAGGGGCACGGTCCTTTGGCAAAACATGACTTGACATGAATGTGGGAGTAGGGGAGCCAAACTCGGATCACATGCGTTGTGGTTGAGAGCTCACGGTCACGGGTACCTGGCCCTCTTGTATTATTATTCCTCGTTCTATGCCCCGGGTTGATTAATTGTGTTACACCATGCATGCATGCATGCTATGATCATGTCGTCGTTGAACGCAGGTCTCTCTCTCTCTCTCTCTCTCTCTCTCTCTCTCTCTCTCTCTCTCTCTCTCTCTCTCTCTCTCTCTCTCTCTCTCTCTCTCTCTCTCTCTCTCTCTCTCTCTCTCTCTCTCTCAGCGCATAGAGCCCATGCATGTTCCGTATGACACGTTTAATTAAGTTGTCTTCATTCAACCCTAGTCCTTTTCATGTTTAGTGCCATGGAGACCTGGTAACATATATACAAAGGTGGGCATTATACTAGTTATATAATGCTGATCTAGAGACGTACGTAAATGGTTTGTGGAATATTGTGGTTTGATCATATGAACATGCAGAAGACTTGGGGCTACGTATAAGGGCCTTGCGTGCATTTAATTATACATGCAAGTGTTGTTTCAAGGGAGTAAAGCTGCAAGCATCTCTGTCGAAGGTGGGGGCGAAGCAAATGCCATTAACTGCTGCTTCGAGGCCATCATGGCATTTTGAGCACCTACAGGGATGATGATGATGATGAAAGTAGCAGCTACTGAATCCATTGGAAAGATTCCCCGCCACCCCATGCATGAAGCCACAGTAGCTCATTCATTGCATATTTGCAGGAAGATGAGATGACAGGCTAAAGCTAGTGAACAAGGGTATGATGACAGAGAAATCTAACGTATCAAACAAATAATTTTATCTGCATTTCATCACATTATCACTGCTCAGTACCAGCCATTGCACCATTCCATCATTATAACTGTGCTTTGTTTGGTACTTGGTGGCATATTCATTGCAGCAGCAGCTTCCAATGAAGTTTACAAGATGCCATATCTTCATTCATCATGACATTGCATTAACATTAATTTATCATCAAATCACTTCAACTCCAAAGCAAAAGAAACATACACATACACACAAGATTAAGCCCCCAAATTGAGCAAAAAAAGGCTTAATTTCTAGTGGTCTACAGCTTCTACTACTCAGGTTAATAAACAGAGAAAATTAAGACAAAAAAGGGGGGACTGTGGTAATACTTATTACACGTGGTGACATTATTACTTTACTATTTTTAATTAGCGGGGACTTGAGATCCTATTACCATCGGTGGACTTAACAAACAAAGTTCCCCACGTAGCGACCCGGTGGTGAAAGGATCTCAACTCTGTCGTCTTCCTCCTGTGGCCGCCGGGGACGTGGAGTCACCGCCGGCGACGGTGGCCCGATGTTGAGGCGGCGGAGGAGGAGGAGGAGAAGAGAGCGTTCCATATCTCCGCGAAGGCCTGGAGGATGAGGTGGTGGTGGTAGGGGGAGTTGAGGGCGAGGAAGCGGTGGAGGAGGTCGCGGAGGTCGTCCCAAGCGTAGATCTCCATCTCCACGATCATCTGCAGCATCGACTCCTTGAAGTCGACGTACGGATCCGACGACTCCTTCACCACCGCCACGCTCTCCTCCACCACCGCCTTCTTCTTCCTCGCCTTTGTCGCCGCCGTCTTCTTGGCCTCAGTCTTCGCAGCGGTCGTCGCCGTGCTCTCGTATTCCTTTTTCGTCGCCGGCTTCCGTTGGTTCCGCGCCGCCTTCGGCTTCCTCCTTGGGCTCCGTGGAGCCAAGAGCGCCGGCGAGGAGGAGTAGTCGTAGCGGGAAGGGGAGCTGGTGGTGGCGACGAGGCTGCTCTCCCAGTGGGAAGAACTTGTCGTGGTGGTGGTGGTCGTCGTCGTTGTAGTGGAGGGAGAGAAGTAGCAGGGGGTCTTCGGAGGCTTGGGCTTCGGCATGGAAGAGAAGAAAGACGGCAGCTTTGGCCGCCGGCAGCTGCAGCCGATGTCCACCACCACCACCGGGTGCCGAACAGAAAACTTTCTCCGGCCGGAAGACATCGATAGGATTGGAAACTTCGGTATCAGGGACCGACGCAGAGGTGGGTAGAAGATGAGCTTTTTATGGATAAACAGAGGCAGAGCAAGACCTTCAAGGATCGAACATTACAGAAGCAGAGGAACTGCAGCAAATAAAAACGGCGCCTTTGGGTTTCTGAGAGGATGCAGAGTCCGTGAAAATGGAAACGGAAAGCTCCAAGATCACTATGGATTTTAGTATGCAGAGAGAGAGAGCGAGAGTCGTCGACAGAGGTTAGGACAACGGATAGTGCAAGTTCTTACTGCTTAAAGATCAGAGGATAGAATGAAAAAACACAGAGGAGCAGAAAATGGTCCAGAAGGAGGGAAATGGGTATTTTGGTACGGTAGGAAGACGAGTATTTTGCTCAGGGACAAAGATGCAAGGACAGAGTGCACAAGTATTAGAGGGAGAGGGGGAGAGAGAGAGAGAGATGGAGTAGAAAGATATATAGATGGGGTAAATAAAAGTTTCAGCTGGGGGAGATAGAAAGACCAAGCAGGAGGGAATGGGAGGAGTTGGGGAAGGTGAGAATATGTAAAGGTTGTTGTTGCCTGTTGGTTGTGATGAAGAAAGAAGGGCTTGCTGGTAACATTTGCTTTGACAGGAAAAAGTCTTTTGAGCTTTAAGGAGAGAGGGGATTGAGCAATCAATTGACCACATTGGAGGGATGGGGGCGAATTAAATTGTCCATGTGAGCTATGGGTGGGGGTCCTCCTCTGGCTTGGCTCCCTGGTAATTCGACACAACAATCCAGCAAGAATCACATATAATGAAATGGATATTTGGGGAATAGATCACTGCAAGGATTCATGTGACTTGAATGCCAAGGTTTTCAAACAAGCATTTTATGGTCATTGTCATGCATATATGTAAGATAGTGGTCGAAATGGTTTCAGGATCCAATAACAAAAAAAAAAAGGAAAGAAAACTTTGGTTTTTGCAGGACCGTTCTGAAAGAGAAGGTGAACCATCACAGATAAGAAGCATCCACTGCTCTAACAATATCTATTAAAAGCCATGCTTCCACCTCCCAATTGGTACAATGAGGATAGAAGTAGTGAAGGAAAGAAATAGTTTACTATTCATGAAGATAAGAAGCACACATAACAACATAGGCAAATTTATTCAACCAAAGAACAACTAAAACAGCAAGTATATAATTCGGTGCCATTAGTAACCCTGAAAGGTTGATATTAGGCTCTGAATCAATAGCTTTTAGCCGGTGAGACTTCATGTGCTTAACAAAAGTTTATTATGTATAAAGTATAAACAATTCTTTTTGTTGTTTATCAGGTTGCAGAAAAGCTGTTTACAGGGTGGACAGATTTTCAGAATGGTAAAGTTGATGGCTTGATGCTGATAATTAAAGCTATGCATGATGACCAGTCAAAATGAGAATAAACAAACGCAGTATGCGAGTGCCAAGCCACTAAATTAATGGAAGTATTTTACTGATCAGAGTGTTGAGGTATAAAATCTATGGATCCCAAGTGAAATTGACAGTCAAATAGCTACCACTTGTCAGAGAGCTGGTAGCATTTTCCTGTTCACCAAGCTCCAATTGCTGAAAACTCTAATGAATCCTCCTTGGAAAACAGCTATTGGCGCTTGGCGAGCATTTGACTAATATTTGATGTACAAAATCTAAGATATGCATTATATACAACTAATCAGAGTATCTCATATTACAATTTATTTGTATGCCACGCATATATTTGGTGCATGGCATGTGCTTGATGGCTCCTTAGTTAGATAGTACTAGAACATAATATAATACCATCATGAATAGGGTTGATCATTATTTGTTGCAAGTAGGTTCTTAAGTAATCATCAAAACGCTGCTACTTGTTTCATGGGCCACTCGATGTGAGATGCACAATTCTCTAGCAAATGCTTTCCCCAGTGGTATGACAATAAAAAGAGGTATGCAAAAATAGAAGGGGCTATCTTAATTAGTTGATTTAATAAATTGAGTCACGCAGACAAGGAAGCATCTTCCGAGCTAGACCTGCGGCGACTTAGTACCAAGAATACTTACAGAACAGGAAACTCAAGGAACTGAGATGGTATGATTAGGGCTATCACTAATCAGTATAACCAGCCAGCTATATGTTTATTTCAGTTATTTTTAACGCTGTTTTTCACTTGGATCAACTTAGGTCAAGTATTCAATTAATTGACCTTCCATTAAGTGAACTTAATCTTAATATATATGAGAATATGCAAACTAAGAACTTGAGGAAATTAGAGCGACAATTAGGAAACTGCTAAGATAATTAAGTTTGGCTTTACAACAAGATTTAATCAATTTCCAAAAGAAACGTATGAAAAATACAAGTTGGCAGGAGGGAAACGATTCGATTAGTAATTAGTGGACGTTATACAAACAGAATAACATTGGCAACTACACACGGTCCACAAATTTCAGTCACTTCATTTTCCTGGAATAGTGAAAAAATAGGGGGGTCCCAAGCGCAGCCGTGAACCCTTATGCTATTGAAATTTTGAAAAAATAACAGTTGAGCTAAATTAAAGGTCTTAAAATAGCCGTTATCCGAACCAGATAACAGATGCATATAAATAGATTATTGTCATTTACTTTTACATTTTTTTACTTCTCGTGGTCTATTAATTTAGGCTTTTAATAGTCGTTAAACAGGGAAGAAGTGAACCTGAATATTTCGTTATCCATTGCCATGCATGGGACTCCATCGTCATCCCACCAGCAAAAAAAGAGACCACCTAAGATATGGTTCAGTCAAAAAAGTAAAACACTTCTGAAAACCAACTTTAGAATGTCGAGGCAAGAATGAACAAATCTCCATTCGTGTTAGGAGAATTTCACTCTCGTTTTACCTATCTATTTATATATTATAAACAGTGATTTTACTTTTAAAAAGAAAAGGCTAAATTTAATTTAAATGATTAGATGCTTTGATTGACATATAAATTAATTTATATGTTCATTAAACCCCCTAACCATATGCATGTATTAATACTTTTTTTACATTCTATTTTTCGTTCTTATAACTAGGAAAAGAAACAGTTTAGATTACGCAATGACATGAAACCTATACATAAGAAATCGTCATCACAGCCAAATGTGAGAACATCCTCAATGGTGTTTTTTTTAGAGCAAAAAAGATGACTACTAGTTTGATAGACATTCAAATTTATTAATGGTCAAAAGATATTACATCATACTTACATGTATTTACTTTTTGCATTCCCTACCGCCCCTAGGTATGATTTTAGATGACTTCATAGCTTGACAATACGCTATCATGGGATGCCTGTCGATAGATAAAAGATAACTTGAATCTTCCTGGTGGCATGAGATGAAGAATCAGATAATATGAGAGGTCTAATATAAGAAACAGTAAATAAATAATTAAAGGGGCGCATGATTTCAATAGAATTTAAACTCAGAATCTCTTGATCTACTATTCAAGAAGTGTGTATGAGATCATTAATTTAAATGACAATCATACACTTGAAAGTTGCAGTAGAATCCACCACAATGTGCCAGCAGGCTTTCCTAGGGGCAAGCAATCCATGCACTATGAAATTATTGATTAACCAAACATACGTTGACTGTGACAACAACAACAACAACAAAACCTTATCCCACTAGGTGGGGTCGGCTACATGGATCATACGACGTCATTCCACTCATTCGTTGATCCATGTTCATAAGATTCGACAGGATTTTATGCTGGCTGTCGGGGCCTAACACAACCCTCCTCCTTTATCCGGGCTTGGGACCGGCTATAAAATATAGGCGGAGTTATACGTTGACTGTGACTGGTCAAAATTTATTTCCAATTGAATGATCATGCCAGGTGTGTTGTGCGTGTTGTCAGCCCAAATAATAACTTATAGGTGTTTGTTCCATGACCAGTCGGGGCATCTTACAAACTCAATTCATTTTGCTTCCATTGACCAAGAGTAATTACCTACGAAAAAGTCCACAACCATTGAGTGATGTAAAGCATCATCATTATACATATAGAAAACCCTGGGATCAATATGTAACAGACGATGCCATTTTAAAGCCATTCATCATCTTATACAGATGTATGGGAAAGGATACTCGGGCAAAAAGTAAATGTGTTTGACTAGTGTATCTCATTGTCTGAAGTCTAAACACAAATAGTACTAACCAGAAACCTGAAGCGTTTCAGATCCCTGTTGTTATGTAAAGGCCTACCAAGAAGGAACCAGAATCTACACCAAAAAGCACGCCTAGCCCTCTCATTCAATTGAGAGACCACGACTTAAAAACATCTTACAAAGTGTTAAAACTTTTTCCCCAGAATAAATAATAATTTAAACAACACTCTATGGTCCAGGCCTTTCTATGGTTGAGATTGTTGACTATTAGTTCCCTTGATAACAAAGCTGCCTATGTTTCTCAAGATTATTTTGATGGTTTCTTAGAGTTTGCTAAACTTCGAAAATAAGCCTTTGCAAAGAATCTTTTCCTCAACCTTCTACTATCATAGAAAGATTTATATATCTAGGAAGAACATTCTCTATGGCTCCAGCCAATTTGCTCTACATTTCACTATATTAGAAGCAGTAATCACTAATGTAAATACCACATTTATTTTTGAGGGAGAAATACACTATCTTTGACAAAACATGTTTGCATTGGCTGCCTATTTTCCCACCTTTACTGTAGATTCCCTCTCTACTGGACAATGAAATTAACACAAATAGTACGAAATTCCTCTAGGTACTCATAATTGCCCTCAAGCTTCCATAGATGTTGAAGCTTTTATTGCTAGACAACCAATTTTGCTGTTATATTATAGCAAGAAACTGACATCTAGTATGATGATTTCAATAATAACTTGTAATACTTGTCTGTAAAATTATTAAAATGGAAAAAGAGCCATCTACTCTATGGGCAATCTGGTCACAAAGGAATGCGGTCATCTTCAAGGATGGGCGATGGTATACGAATAATATTGTCACGCAGGCTATAGAGTTATGTAACATATGGTCGTGACGAGTAGTAGTGGAGGGAGAAATTCTACATTCAACTACTTTTGTTGTAATCATGATGTAACCACTTTTTATCATTAATAAATCTGAATGTCTACCAAAATGGTAGTCATCCTTTCTGCTCTCTCAAAAAAAAGTCATAGTAAGACCCAAAATTATGTCAATGATATTGGCATTCATTGGTATCAACCAGACTTAGCAAGTGACATTGCCCGAATGCAATAAGAATAATGGATGAAATTAGTCATATTTTTACCCTTCAAAGAAAATAAATAAATGGACAAAAAAACCCTCCCAAAAAAAGCTGGCCTCAACTGATGATTAAGTAGCCAGGAAAGCATGACGTAGTTCATAGCTTTCAATTGACAGAACTTGCGGCAAAATATGAGTTTTGAACTCTGACTAGCAAGTGTTTTCCAGTCAAGGCTGCTATATTCGCTCTGCTTATGGCTTACTTTAGACCAGATAACCGTGTTTAACTGGCTAGTTCCAGTTGCTTGGAGATTAAATCTGTTTGAAGAGATGCATAATCAAATGGATTAAAATACTTTTTTCGAGAGAGAATGGGTTCTCTTTTTTTTTTTTTTTTTTTTGAGAAGTTTGAGAGAATGGGTTAAAAGACATGAGTTGGACTAGTAGCAGAGTTTGGCTACGAAAGATGCAAACTGCCAAATGCAAATATAAGATCATGCAAGCAGAAAAAAAAACATTCCGTTTTGTTTGAGATAATAATCAAAAGAGCTATCCCACTCTTCAAGAAACAAACATCTTTTATCTAACTTAAATATGATTGCGATATTTACCTCACAATTTCTCAGAGCGCTCCTATGGTCATCAATGTCAAACAAAGCGAATGTTTCTCTTCTTTTCATAAATGTCCAATCTCGCTCTTCTGAAAGTTAAACATCAAGAGAACAATAATCAGAATTGTAATATAACACATCATGAGTTAAGACACAGCAAAATGAGATACATGGGTAAGTGCTTTGCAGGAACCTCCCTGATCAATCTCAGTGCAATAGCAAGTACACCCTCCAGGTTGATATCTTTCTTTCTCCTAATTAGAAATTTTGACACTTTTTGCGGATTAGAATCCATCCTAACAATATCTGTTATCTGCTTTTCTTTTTTTATTTTGCCCATGTTTAGCATCACTAAGAGACAAACTGGTAAGTGATAAATACGTGTGTAAAAATAAAGTATACCTTATAAACTGTCAAAAAACTATACTGAAGCAAGGGTATAGCATGGTTGAGTAGTCATAGTAGATCTATAATTTTCAATCTAAAACCATGTTAAAATGTTTCACTTTGTCAAACAAGTCGTATGTTTACTTAAAGGTATATCGTAATATGCTAAAAACTACCTTTCTAAATGCTGTCTTTGTAATGAATGCATATTTCATATTGTATGATAATGCGCAGATTAAAGGAGCATAAATCCACATTTCAGAATTCTGCAGTACATAAACCAGGTGTGGCTACAGTCTGCCTCAACAAAATGACAACATGAGGCCCATGTTACCAAAACCGTTTAAGTGTTTAAGTTTGTTTAGAAACTGAGATAACTACCATATGTATCCTCATTCTTCTATCTGAAACTGACACTGATACGATGCTCAAGAACAATGCCTTGAGTGACCGAAACAATATATGATAATCAAAGAAACGACATCAAACGAATTTTCAAGGCAGCGGAATATCAACCTCAAGATTACAATGAATCAAGCAATCGATATTATAAATAGATGAATTTAATAACAAGATAGCCAACCTTGTAATTAACAGCGGAAGTTCCCGAAGAACGGGTTGCAGGAGTTCCCTCACAGCAAAAGCAATTAAGCCATAATTTTCATTGATTCAAAGATCTCTAACATAATAATGAGTAACAGTATTTATAGGCCCTAAAAACAGAATTTGGGCTGAAAGAAAATACCCTAACTTAGCCCACAAGTAACCTAACTAATTTAACAAAATAACAAACTCAATTTCTGTTACAATCCTCATCAGCATATTCCATATTTAATTAATTCCGAAAATTCCAAATAAATATGATTAAACCATGATTTATTTGGTCCAAATTATGCTGACTCTTCATGCGGCCCAATTTATAACCCGTTGAGAAGTTGGATCTGATCTAACTCGATCTTGTAACGGATCAATTATAAATTCCAAACATTCTTGATTATCTTCAATTTCCTTATGCCTGAGATCCACACCATTATCTTGATCATCCGACTTTGCTAGAACAATCTTCTTTTGCCGGCTGCAATGTATGCGTTTCCTGGTTCATATCATTCCCCTCCTCTTCAAAAGGATTCGTCCTCGAATTTGCATTCACAATAAGGAGAGTATATCCAGATTCATATCATTTCCCTCATCTTCAAAAGGATTCGTCCTCGAATCTACATGCACAATAAGGAAAATATAACCTATCACATATGTGAATTTATTAAATAATTTAGGACACACATAATGAGGATATTGATACTTCCCTTTCATGTGTCTGATGACTGCATGATGCATCTCAATGATAATTGCAAGCACAATTTCTCATCCATATCATCAAGTTAAGAGCCAGCAAGTGCAGAGAAAGAAGACATAAGTATTATAAAAAGTAATGCGACTCTCATACTCACCTGGATGAAATATCTTATGCCCATGAGACGATGCTATTTTAAGAAACAAAGTGCGAAACTTTGGAGACCTTCCCTTGCGCATAAGGATCCTATCAAATGAAATGTGGAATGTATGCCATGGGACTAGAGTTCTAACAAGGAAATTGTTAAGTAGTTCCAAAATAAGGACATCTTTTCCCTCAAAATAAAATGGATCCTTAAAATCTGCAAGTGAAATATATCTGTAATGCATCAAACAACTTGGCTTATAAAGGGAATCATGCAAGTCCTTGCAACAAACCAAAATATCATCAAAATTACTTTGCAAATGACTGCTATTAATCAAGATATCTCCAAAGAAGTTACTCTCAAATCTTTGATGAAAATTGCAAAGTCTTACTAATGCAAATGCAATGAATTTTCGAATCATGGTGTGAAAATTATATGAAAGATTGCAACCATCATCTGCAAAAATGATCTTAAGAAAGCACAAAGATAAATTTAAAGAAATGAATAAGGTAGGCTCAGAAAATCTTGAAATCAAAATCAACCAATCAAAAGTACTCAGGACTATAAAATATTCATTCCAAAATTTCACCATATTGCTCAAATAAAGTGTTTCAGCACTCAATGAAGAACAAAATGGAATGGAAAATTCAGATCTAATGTTTGCATGCCACTCAATTCTTCTCTCAATTAAAACCACAGACACATCCAGCAAATATAAACTTTGAAAAGTAAGAACTGGTCTTTTCAAACTAGTTGTCATAAACTCAATACCTCTTTTAAATCCTTGCAAGAGAGAATTTATAACTTCATGTACTCCACTCAAATGATCATGTAAATTATTACTATAAATCAAAATACCTCCTAAGAAAATAATCACAGATCTTTTGTGGGAAACACGCAAAGTTCCAATGGATGCAAATGTCTCATTTGTGATGTAAAAATCATATGACAAGCTGCAATAATTTTTTGAAGAAATGTTTTTACTAAGACACAATGGTTGGTTCAAGGAGATGAATAAGATTATACTCTTATCAGAAAATCTAAATATCAAAATAAGCCAATCAAAGATGCTCAATATTAGAAAATATTCATTCCAGAAATTCATTGTAACACATAAATAAAATGAGCCAGCACCCAATAAATATGAAAATGAAAAAGACGGATGGCATTGAACACCTCTCTCAACTAAACCTTGCAAACTAGTCACATCAAACAAATATAAAGTTTCAAAGCAAGGAGATGGACCTTTCAAACATCTTGTCATATACTCACTACAGTCTCTTTTAGATCCTTGAATGATAGGAAATATAACTTCATGTATTCCACTCCAACATATCTGCATGGAGAAATCAGAATCAAAAGACAAAAGATGGTTAGTATTAGGAGAAACATTACTGAACTCTCTTTCTTTTGCCTCAACACTCAAGTCCTTTTGCTCATATCTCTCTGGAGGTGGCCTCTCTAAACACTCAAGATCTAATCTTCTCTCATTCTCACAACTCTCATAATACTCAGCATCTAAATGTTGCATTTCAATTATTTCAGAAAGTGGCCTTTCTAAGCACTCAAAATTGTTGTGGCTCTCATTTTCATCACTCAAGTTGTGGCACTCATATTTTTCATCTTTGTCTTTCTCACAACTCTCAGAACTGTTTGGAGTTGCTGAACAATCAACTTCTTCTTTCTTCAAGTGTTGTTGTGTAACTGAATTTTTCCTCTCAATGTTGTAGGCTGCTACACGCTCTTTAAGTTGCATCTGCTCTTCGTATACTTCTTGAGGTGGCAATGGTGCTAGAGTGTATTTCCTCCCATCTTTGCAACATTTATAACGATTGGTAGCACCATCATGTGTCACACATCGATCATATTGCCATGGTTGCCCCAAAAGGATATGACAAACATGCATTGACACAACATCACATAATACTTCATTCGTAAATCTTCCAATTTTAAATGGCACAAGCACATGTTTAGTCACTTTGACTTCTTCTCCATCGTTTATCCACTGAAGTTTGTATGGTTTTGGGTGCTTTAAGGTTGGTAGCTCCAACTTCTCCACCATGTAATGGCTAGCAAGGTTGACGCAGCTTTCACTACCAATAATCAATCCACAAGTTCTGTCCATAACATAACAACGCGCATAGAAAACATTTTCTTGATCATGACTTCTTCCTCCAATCAGAACACGCTTATGCTTTCTCCAACTTCCATCATCTTTCTGTTTCATCTCTTCATCATGTTCATCAAGAGCACGCTGTCTTTGACAATTTCTTCTTTGATTTGGTGGTATAACTTGTTGTAGTTGTGCAATTTGAACATCTACCTCATCATGAAGTTCAGTAATCATATTTTCAAGATGTTGGAAATGTTGCGTCATGACTTCCATCATTCTTCTTTGATCAATTGCTTCTTTTCTAGAATTAAGCTCTTTGTCCTTTCCTGTTGGCATTGTAGGAAATTGCTACCACAAAAATTAGTAAAAAACAATCTCACTACCTCATGTGGTGACACTCAGTGATGACACTCGTATTTTATCTCAACTCTATTTGGCTTTTCCCTCAATTGTACTTACCACTCAGCCTTTTTCCTCTAAACCCTCCAACAAGTTCTAGGAGAACTAATGCAAGTCAATACAAAGGCAATGTGTGATTGAATCAATCTGATTTATCAATATGATTGCAAGATCAAAAGAATACTTGAAGTTGATTTTAGAATAGAGATCAGAAAAAAGATTGCCAAATAAGGATAGATGTGTAATGAATTGATTTGGAATAGAAATCAGGAAAATGTTGTCAAATAAGGATAGGTATCAAGAAATTCAGAATTGGAATGAAATCAAATATCACCCTTCCTTGAGTCAAATTGTTCTATTCTCAATTTTCTTTGCACTTTTCTCCAAAAATAATCCTTCTTTTTTTTCTCTCCTATTTCTTTTTTTTTCGGATTTTTTTTTCAAATTTTTTTTTCTGTTCTTCTCTTTCCTCCTTTCTTGCACTTTCCTTTTCAGTCTTTTTTTCTATTTTCGGAATTTTTTTTCAGAATTTTTTTTCCTACCTTCCCTTCTCCTTTCTTGCACTTTCCTTCTCGATCTTTTTTTTTCAATTTTCGGATTTTTTTTGAAACAACAACAAAACTTGAGAATAAATAAGGATGACGGCTAGGGTTTCAACAACAAATAAACAGATTTATTTTTGGATTTTTTTTTCAAATCTGCACCAGATTTGACCAGATTTGAAGGATAGATGACGGCTAGGGTTTGAAGAACAAAAGAAAACAATTAAGGAAGACGGTTAGGATTTGAAGAACCAAACCAGAATTTTTATTTTTTTTTTCAAACTGCAACAGATTTTGAAGAATCCAAGGATGACGGCTAGGGTTGAAGAACAAACAAACCAGATTTTTTTTTTTTGCAGAATTTTGGTGTTTTTTTTTCTAAAAACTGAAACAAGGGGAAACAAGATAATGGAAGATAACTAGAAAACCGAATCGAAAACGCGGCTCTGATACCAACTGATACGATGCTCAAGAACAATGCTTTGAGTGACCGGAACAATATATGATAATCAAAGAAACGAGATCAAACGAATTTTCAAGGCAGCGGAATATCAACCTCAAGATTACAATGAACCAAGCAATCGATATTATAAATAGATGGATTTAATAACAAGATAGCCAACCTTGTAATTAACAGCGGAAGTTCCCGAAGAACGGGTTGCAGGAGTTCCCTCACAGCAAAAGCAATTAAGCCATAATTTTCATTGATTCAAAGATCTCTAACATAACAATGAGTAACAGTATTTATAAGCCCTAGAAATAGAATTTGGGCTGAAAGAAAATACTCTAACTTAGCCCACAAGTAACCTAACTAATTTAACAAAATAACAAACTCAATTTCTGTTACAATCCTCATCAGCATATTCCATATTTAATTAATTCCGAAAATTCCAAATAAATATGATTAAACCATGATTTATTTGGCCCAAGTTATGCTGACTCTTCATGCGGCCCAATTTATAACCCGTTGAGAAGTTGGATCTGATCTAACTCGATCTTGTAACGGATCAATTATAAATTCCAAACATTCTTGATTATCTTCAATTTTCTTATGCCTGAGATCCACACCATTATCTTGATCATCCGACTTTGCTAGAACAATCTTCTTTTGCCGGCTGCAATGTATGCGTTTCCTGGTTCATATCCTTCTGATATCTTCATTTCTATCAAATTATCAAGAAAATTTAGGGCATCTATTACATGATTTAAGGAACATCCACCAGTAAACATTTTTTTTCAAAAACTAATAGGCCACCTGCACTTCCCCGTCTGGCACACACCTCAATCAATGTATTGAAGATAATAACATCTGCAGTGATTCCAGAAGCAACCATATGCTTGAATAGCTTATTGGCTTCATCCAGTCTTCTTATTTTCCTAACACATCAATCATAGTATTGTACATCACAATGACGAGGTATCAACCCTTCTTCAGCAACTGACAAAGCAATGCTTGCAACATCAGTTTTGCCCATTTTTTCCAGCCCTTGAATGTCCGTATTATGCGACATCACCCGAGCAAAGCTTATCTTGCATTTTTTTTAAGGAGAGCTTATCTTGCATATCCTGAAGTGTGCCACATAGCTCAGCCAAATACCCCTTCTAAACAAAGGAACTCAACAAGGAATGTAGGTATAACTCATAAGTTTCCTTCACATTGATGCGCAGATTTCAAACAACTCCCAAACTACACTTAACTTCCTCTTTTCCAGAAATATATGTAATCACGATGCTGAAGTCAAAAGAGCTATGTCACCTTTTGTGTGCTCGTCATCCTCTAAGCGCTGTTAGCATTAGGAGATCATCAGCTCATCACCAATAGTCAATAGACTTATCAAATTTCTTGGGTCGATAGACTCTGTATCTGGGGTCACATTGGTGTCATCATTGTTGGGTGATGAATTGACCCAAATTCATGACATCAGTAAGAGTGCCGACACATGGGATCATTGAGGTGTAGACCTTCCCATTGTCCTGAGGGCCTTTCGCTGATGCGTTCATGTTCTCCTTCCATATGATGATGCTCATTAGTGCAATGCCATCCCTAACATACTTAATAAGCTGCTGGACAGAGTCCCATTGTCCTCAATTGTGCAGTTCAATGGAGAAAGATGTGATGGTAATCAAATGGATGGAGAACCCTCTATCGTCCATCTCCATTACAAGTCAAACATCTCCACTGCGGGCAAATGCTGGATGGTGATGTTGAACATGACGGCACCCACAAAGTGTCCTTCCTTCTTTAGATCACTCCTCGTAAATTCCATCAATCAGTATGTTGTGCAAGCAGCACGAGGTACCAACGCCTTCCGAAACCATTTTATCGAACACTCGGCATGCGTCCTCGAGCTTCCGGACCCTGAGGAGTCCATCAAGCAGCATGTTGTAGGCCACGGTGTCTGAAAGCACATTGTTATACTTATACTCCTCATACCTCCAAACACCCGGATGGTTTCTTCGATGTGGAAAGCCTAGCAGAAAACTTTGTTCAGCAGCGATGATATGTGGAGGCATCAACCAAGTAGCCGGTCCCCTTCAGCTCCTCCAACACCCGCATCCGGCAAGTGGCAGAAGGAGAGCTCGGCGGGAAGGTGCAGTGCCGCGCTGGAGAAGGACTTAGAAAGCGCGGCAGCTAACAGGGCGCCGGCGGTCGTCGTTGTCGCTGCCCTGCGGTGTCAATTATATTATGTTATATTGTGACTGGAGAAATAATATCTCACGGCAACTATATTCTCTAGTGCTTTATTTCCAATTAAACAAAATAATAGAAGATTAATAAAAAAATCTTTTTGACGTCGTATTTTCGTAGCCGTCAAGTGCTTTTGTGCCATCCTTAATAGAAAATTATTCAATCTATATCATCATTAACGGCTAGAAACTTAGTAAAGAAGACATGTATTTTTATCGGGTGTCGAGGTGTAGTAGAGGGTTTTTTTTTTCAATTAAGTAAGCCACTGTGAATATAGAATAATTTTATTAGGAATCTCATCTACTTCTATTGCACTTTTTAACGACACGTGAATTAAATGGTCGAGATCACTTTTTAGATTTATCACCCAAAAAAGAAGACATGCATTTTTTAAAAAAAATTAATTGTTCTATCACATTCATCATGAATTTAATGATAATTAATAAAAATCTAATATTACTACCTGTCACACATTTTAAACTTTTTTTTAATTTCATTAATCATTCATCTATGGTTCTCACTCAAAATTAATTAAGTCTTTTTAATGTCATTGTTATTTTTTTTGTCGGGCTCGATAAACGAAATTTGTATTGAGAACCTCACCTACTATTATGAGTACGCAATTCGGGGCTAACTTAATCGAATTAGTTGGGTTCAATGACTCTCCAACTTGTGGGCGGTGTACTATTTAACGCCGCATAAGTTGGGTCATCGACACTCCTTCTCGGGCATCGAAAGTTGGTTATCCAAAAAAGAAGACGTATTTTTAAAAAAAAAATTTGTGCTATCACATTCATCATAAATTTAACGATGATTAATGAAAATCTAATGTTGCTACCTGTCACAAATTTTAAACTTTTTTAAATGTAATTAATCATTCATCTATGGTTCTGACTAAAAATTAATTAATTAAGTCTTTTTAATGTCATTGTTATTTTTTCGGTTGGGCTCGATAAAAGAAATCTGGTTAAAGCTCCAAAGTTGAATTATATGAAACCATGATAAAATCAAGACCCGAGTCTAAACCTGACTATTATAAATCATGAATATCGTCAGGACGGGCCCACATATAATATTTTAATTATATAATTTATATATTAATTCTAGAATTACAATTTGATTGGATTAAATTCCAAACAATTACCATAATGATGTTTATATGTGTACTATACTTTTAATATACAAATAATAATGTCATAGTGATTATCACATTAAAAAAAATTGAAGAGATTTGTCGGAACCACTGTAACTTCATTCACATAAATATATTATTGTCACTCTATCATGTGAATATTGAAAGTGTCAAATATTTTTATTTTTATAAAATAAAATAAAATAAAATAAAATGATAATAGTATATTTTGAAATGACAATAATGATGTCTTCATAAGAAGAACAAAACTTTTTTTCTTTATTCAAAAGAAAAATCCTTTCCCATATAAAACATTCATTTCCTATTCCACTTCTTTTGGAACATCGTCCTTTTAATTTTCACTTTTTATTCTATCTTTATTCGAATGCACCGTCATAATTAATAAATTATGTTTTCATTGCCAAAATGTACGAAGAGGTAGCGTTCGAATAGTATAACGGTAATTTTTTCAAGTTTTATATAAATAGTTAAATTAACAAATTAATTTGGGATGTGTTAATATGGAGTGGGACATAAGAAAATAAAAAATTAACGTGATAAATTATTTTTAATAGGTGTTTGAATAAAATATAGATATTATAAATATAAAATACATTTTTTGTTAATCAATAAAAATGATAGTAGAAATTATTTTTATTAATATTTTTTGTTAAAAAATAGATTATCTAAATATAACAAATTATTTTTAATACATTATATTAAAATGTTTTTTATGAAATAATAAGTAATAAATAATATTAAATTAACTCTATTATAATAAATATATTATATTTAATAAATAAATTATTTTCTAAGAGAAATGTAAGAGAGGAAAAATAAGGAAAGAAAAAAAAAGAAAAATCAACAACAACAACAACAACAACAACAAAGCCTTATCCCACTAGGTGGGGTCGGCTACATGGATCATACGACGTCATTCCGCTCTATTAGTAACCAAACCTTTCGGTATATTATTCACCAATAGATCTTGCTCTATTAGTTCGCCAAGTGTCCGCCTTGACCTCCCTCTCCCTCTTTTAATCGGACTCCAGATTATTTGATCTACTCTTCTTACTGACGCATCTAATGGTCTTCTCTGAAAAATAAGGAAAGAAAAAAAAAGAAAAATCGATTTTAAAAAAAGACCTGTCGCATCAAAAAAAATTGAAAAAAAAAGTCTAAAAATGCTACCACTCTAGTGGAATCGGAGGGTAAGAACCGGCGTCACTTAGCTCTCAGCTTAAAAGTTCTCTTGATATGAGTGGAACACTGTAACTGATGGGAACCAATCGTAGTTCCAATGTGGTTCAGTATGTAGTCAATAAGTAAATCAAGGATATCGTAGCGGAGTTGCGTGCGAATATCGAATTAATTAGGTTTTAAAACTCTGGACACCATCGATAAATAAATAAATAAATAAATAAAAGCGTCGTACCTCTCGTATGAGCAATCTCGTTGATGCCATTTTTTTCGTAATTCTAATTTAGAACTAGATATTCTACAGTTAAAGTTATGTCATATGCACCAAATTAATGTTCAAATTTAAGTCAAAAGTCACTGCACTAGACGAATTGGAATTGGCACTGAAATTGGAATTTGGAATTGGAATAAGCGTGCAACACTGAAACATCAAAATCTAGAACAACTCGTGGCAGCTTTGCATGCAATGCCAAAATGCCATGCACAAATTCTTCGATTGCAGTTAGAAAATCATATTATTATAGTAACATGGTCGCCTTGGTCGTCGTCTGTAATCTGCAGTCAAGAACGACCCAAGAGGAGGTCCATCTCAAAGTGTTGGCCATCAGTTCTGACGAGTTGCATAGAAATGGTGGAACTTTCTCATTACAATTTACAACAATCCAATTTGATCGCTGCTGCATGCATCATGCGCAATGATCCCGTCAGTTATGAACATTTTTTTTCCGATTGCCATCCAAGATAGTCAAGAAAAAATATAAAAAAATTTCACGAAGACTAAAATAAAAATAAAAGAGTAAGAAAGAAGTTTTCAGTATTAAATTTCATTCACGAGCTTTGAAAACTCTTAAAGAAGTATTGAGAAAATAAATATCAATTTTTTTTGTTAATTAGGCGACAATCAGATTTGAATCGGAGTTAAAGACTGTCGTCAAATCCAATTGATCCGAAATTCAATATAGTAAAACGGTCTATATTTATTCTTCGTTTTTTCTTCCTATCTCCTTGTTTGAATCAAAGTCGAAGAACGTCTAAAAAAATCAATATTATTAAAAATAAAAATTGAAATTCAATTTAAATATTAAATTTTAGAAAAATATGATGTGTAAGATTTCCAATAAAATGAGCTGATATCCATGCAAATCATCACGAGGGTTCCTTAAAATGCATGCCATTGTCTAACATGTAAAGCGACTCCTTCCATTACAGCAACATTGCTTAACGTGACAGCAAATTAATTTTGACCGAATCAAACTAAGGTAGCACAAATTAATTTTGGGTGTTACTTGTTGTAAGTAGTCTTTTCTTAAAGTAACGAATTTGATTATTTAGTCAAATGTGCAGTATTGATCAATCCAAATTAGTCAGGGACATGCTGTTTAGTGTTTAATAATAGAGTAACAAAAAGAATGTCAAAGAAAGTTGTGTGACTATGAAATTTATTAGTTTTTTTTCTTTTGTGACAAAGAAATGAGGGAAATTTTGTTAATTGTCAGATAAAAATACGGAATTGTTGGAAGTAAATATATTTTTTTTCCTTCATGAGAAGAAATTATTTTTTTCAAAAGGAAGGAGGTTGAGGTAAACAAAAACTTTTAATATAAAAAGTAAAATATATTATTATCATATTTTTTAAAAGAAAGATATAACATTTTTCTTTCACAAAAGTTCAATTTTTATGTATTTATTTAAAAAGGGTGAAAGATTTAAATTTTCTATAATTTTTCAAGGATATTTATGACAGATTAGTAGACGTCTCAAATTATTCATGGATAATTTGATATATTAAATAAGTTAATTCTTTTTTTTCTGTCACTATTTTCTCACAAATCCACCATAAGTTCACAATTTTTTTTTTAAAAAAAATATCAATATGGGCTTATTTTTCTTGTATATATTACATAGTGTGAACCAAATTAATCCGTGCAAAACTCCCGGACACAACTGACATAGCGGACATAGGATGACCAGAAACCAAAATAAATTAATATACACAAATAATTGTATCTGTACCGACTGTACATAAAAAAAATTATAAAATATAGTTAAATTAATTTATATCTATTCTAGGCGACACAAATTGGTTAAATTGCTAATGGAATAGGAACTCATAAATGAAGCTTCCATCCATGTTTACTTGTTCCAAGTTAATGGCATCATCCTTGGTGTCATCATCTCCGTCAATGGTCTCTTCTTACGAAGCCAAATATTTTATACCCGCCAATATTTTAGTGTTTCAATGACTTCAATTCAATCTTATGCATGCTCCTCAAATTCTACAAAATTTCCCATTTCGACTTTGGCCACAAGTTTTTCAAGATGTCATGAAGAGAGAGAGAGAAATAACGAAAAGCAATTGGCAGAAAAAACATAGAAGTTTCTTATCATGATTTTTTTTTCTTTTCAGTGAGAAGAGATTGGTGTATATATATATATATATATATATATTATGGTATCTAGAAGGACATATTTTTATAGAATGTTAAGTACATATTTCATTGATGAACGGATCTGATTATAATTTTTAAGTGATTAAATTTTTATATTTAATTGCATCATTTATTTGAACCATTAATGAGTGGATCACATTTGAGTTGCACTCAATATGCTTTCAAAATAGAAGGTATTTTAGAGGTGTATTAATCATATATATATATATATAAGAATTAATGCATCTTCATAGCATCTTTTATTTTGAAGGGATGAGTGTATTTCAATCTTTGATCTAGATAATTAATATTTTTAAATAATAAAATTTAATCACTTTTGATTAGATTGATTCAGAAGATCGTGCTCAACATTTCTTCAGGAGGTAATTAATCTCATATATATATATATATATATATAATTTGAATTTGATAATTAACATAAAACGTTACGGTAATAAACTTGTTTATATTACGAGATTTATGACGTGCATGCCATAAAAGCCAAGTTGGTGAACTTGTTTACTTAGGCACATGCACGTCTCTAACCACCGGCAGCGGAATTAAAAGCAGCCATTAAACACGCCTAATCATTGCGCTAAATTTAAAAGTTGTTAATTAATGCTCAGAAAAGTGGACGCCACTCATCAAAATTTGTGATTTATCGAGCACTTGACGACGAAAACCAAAACCAAACCCACTACGCCAAGGCACGGAACTCGCGACCTCGCAAGCCTTATCCTTCTTCTGAACCCCAAAATCACCCGGTCAAAAATCGCGCGGTTCGGGTCGCAATCCACGCACCAAACTCGATCAAATTCCCAGTCAAATCGAACCCTCTATTGCACCCTTTTTTTTTAAATTTTTCAACACGTTTCCCCCTCAACCATGGAACTATGGCCTATGGGATCTCGTCAACTAAAACTAATAGTAGTTTCATCTAATTTCAGTTGGTTCAATCAAATAACGTGACGTTTAGTAGAATCAAATACAAAACTCGATTCCAAAATTAAGAGTCACGTGATCATTTTTTTCCTACAGGCACTGTAGCATTCGTTTTTTAGGTGACTTGTTGATAATTTTTTTAATTTGTTTATTCTTTTTTACTTTCTTTATTTTCTTTTTCACACACATATATCTTATAAAATAATTTATTTATTAAATATAAATATTTATTATATTATATTATATTAATATTATTTCTTACTTGTTATTTCAATAAAAAAAATTTAATATTTTACTACATATAATTTATTAAAAACCCAATTTTGTTATATTTAAATAATATTTTTTTAACAAAGTTTTTATTATTTTACTTTTATTTTTATTTATTAATAATATTTTATTTTATATTTATTATATTAATTTTTATTTTAAAACTCATCAAAATTTAACTCATTACAAATACTTTTTCCTATCGCACCAATTACCTTATTTCTCATCATCAAATTCTACTCAATTCAAACATGTTTCCAATTAATTTTTTAACTCAAGCTATTCACATAAAACTCCCTTTACAATTGTCAAGTGGCCTTGGAAGTCAATAGACTCTCAGTATACCTGTTCCCGATCCGGTTCGTCATACGAGCGGTGCGGACCTGAACCGGATCCGACGCGCTTCGGTCCACTGGATTCCGGCGCGACAAGATCCAATTCTTAGATTATCGCATAAATAAAAAGACGATAATACCCTTAAGTGAGCCTGGAAAGGCGATGAAGATTGGCTAGATGCACCAGGGATAAAAAGGGAAATACGAAGTCCCTGTGGGATCCAAAGGGAGTTGAAGGATTCCACAAAGGCACGCTTACTTGCGTGCAACAAATATTTCCGAGGAAGGCGTCGAGCGAAAGCAAGCGCCTCGCCGATATATATAATCTTCTTCCTCCCTTTCAAGGATTCATCCATCATCGTCCCATTGATTCTTCCTTAATTTCTCTGCTACCATTTTTTTTCGTATTCTCTGGTTTCATCGCGTGGTCCAAGAGCAAGAAGAGGATTCAGGTTTTGATTCAGAGCTCTCCATTCGTCTGGTTTGCTCGCATTGCTGCAAGTTGTAGTGATCGGAGATTTCGTTTTGCTTAAGGATGCTTTCAGAGTTCCTCACCAGATCGCTCGTGTAAGTCACTCCTAATCAGGCTTTGAGTTTTTTTTTTTTTTTTGTTCTTCTTTTTTTGTTTGGGTTTTCAGAACTGTCTGTTCATCCATGTTCATCTTTGATGGGAATTGGAATCTGCAGGCTGCTGTTCGGGTACGCTTATCCGGCTTTCGAGTGCTTCAAGGCGGTGGAGTTGTATCCCCATCCCCACACCAACCCCCAGCTCAGATTCTGGTGCCAGTACTGGTAAATTCTAACTTTCCCTTATTATGGAAAAGCTTGATAATTTTGATGTCTGCAGAGTTCTGATTTAACCCTGTAATATTATTTCCTGCGAAGCGAAACCGATTGATTTGGAATTCTCTGCTTATTTTTTGTTGGTCTTCGAAACTATCATCAACTATGTGTATGGACGTGCGCAGAAAGCTGACAGCCATAGACAAGTGTCACCTTGCTCCCATCCCTCTGATGAATGATGGCATTAGGAAACATGTTGAATCAAACCTGCTTCCTAATCATATTGTCCCTTGTGTTTATTTTCTTTTTTCCCCTCACCTACTCACATGAAGACATTAGACTTTATATGGCTAAATCAGATATGACTTCTGCCTCATTCAAGAACCTGCAGCAGACCCATCTCAGCCTACAAGCTAAATCATAGTTCTATGACCACCATTCTATGCTTAGATCAGTAATGGTATTTGACCCATAGATTTGAATCGTTCAGGAATATCCCGAATCCCAATAAGAAATCCTTATCGGTCAGACATGAGCATTAGAAAGCAGTAATGTCTAATTGATGACGGTAGAAAAGTGGCAAGGAAACTTGTCAATGAAGTCAGGGATAAGACCAAAAAGTGCCAGAGGAATATTACCGAAAGAGATTTCACCTGAAATGTTGCTGCTATCTATTTTTAACACTCATCATAAGTATTCATTTTTGACATAATTTATTGAATTTGTTTATCCTTTCTTCGGAAGACCATTTCTTTATCAGGTCTTAAGCTAAAATGTCCATGTTTGAGGTAATTTGACTAAACCAGCAAAAAAATAGTGAATTTAATGCATGGTTTCAACTTTTCAAGATTCTGCAGTGATGGAATTAATTAAGACCTCAAAGAAATAGAATGATTAATTCCTGAGAGAAAAAAACTTTCTTTTTCTTATGTGATGTGACCTCCTAATTTTAATTGTTATAGTATATGGATGCTTATTTGTAAAGGAACACTCCACATTTACTTTTCAGCGCTCAGAGCTTCTTCTATCACAGTGTCTCTATCACTCTTTCTCTTTATGAAAGGATACTTGAACAAAACTGAACCACCATCATCATTTAATTAGTTATGTACATTGGATGAGAAAGTTAAAAAGATGGGTCAATGTAGAATATGAAAAGATGAAAGAACAGTATATCCTTCTATCAGATTAATCCATTTGCAGAACCGAGACAGTCGTCATATCACTGATAACTTAAAGGTGCAAAAATTAACATCTTAGATACTGATGCATTATTTAGTTGTGGAAAATATGCGGTTAATATATCAAACCATGGCATCGCCCAATTCCACCAAGACCCATGTAGAAACAAAGGAATCACACTGAATTTCATTCACTGCACAAATGGTTGTCTGCCAAATTCTTGATCATAATTTGGACACAAAAGACAGCATGCTAGCTACAGCAAATTTTACTCTTCCATTACAATTTACCACATTTTGAAGTTAAAGGTTTCACTAACATGGAAAAATTACAGGGTCATCGTCGCAATAGTGACAATTGTCGAAAGGGTTGCTGATGTTTTCATTTCATGGTAATGGACATATCTTACTCTCTTGCCTTTCCTATGAAATAAATGGCTTTTCCATTAATGTTCTCCTCATAATTACTTTTTCTAATATCTACTCCCCAAACTTTGAAGGTTGCCAATGTATGGTGAAGCTAAGTTGGCCTTTTTTGTCTACCTATGGTACCCAAAAACAAAGGTATGTAGCTATCAGAAAAGCAACACCTTTTGTACACGGTTTCATCTCAGAAACTTATATATTTTCCTATTATTATGGATTAAACAGGGCACTGATGTCATATACGACACATTCCTCCGACCAATCGTCATGCAATATGAGCCTGATATGGAACAGAGATTACAAATGCTGAGGGCTAATTCTGGACGATTACTCATCTTCTATCTCAAAAATTTCACGGACAAAGGTTACTTTTTGTTCAGAGAAGCTCTACGGTTGATAACAACGAGTGCAGAGGTAACTTCTACTTAGAAAAAATCAGTGTTATTTTTAGTGTAGATCACATGATAACTTGGCTTGTCTTCTTATTGATCTACATCACCCACCATGGATCAAACACTTCTCTTTCTCCTCTTCAATTTGGAGTGTGTCATGCCGGAGAGGTCACTAACTTAAGCATGCACATTAGCTGATGAGTCTATTTCTCTAAAAAGCTGAAAGGAACTGAAAATGTTTGCTAGCTGATTCCTGAGTTGTTATCTTCTGCAACAATGCAACTTGCATAAGCATCACGCTTTTCTCATCCTATCTGCTAAGCCAGGCTCAGCATCAATGTATGGACCACTTCAATTAATATTGATGAACTAAAACTGTAGCAGCTGATGATACTGCACAAACGCATATATTAACAGCACCCTAACATTTCACTAAAACAGAACAAAAACAGAAGCTGCTATAGTAACCCTCAGTTAGATAATCCACAACTTTCAATCATCTCTAGTTAAAATTTTGACTCCAAGATCAGACTCAAACCTTAGTCGAACCTAGTGTCTGCTATAGATAATGCTATACTGATGATGCTTTCTAATATCCTTGCAGAAGAACAAAAAATCTTCCTCCTGGTGGTCTCGGAAATCGCCGGAGCCGGAGATGCAGTTTTTGGAGCAGTTCATGCAGGATGATGCAGCCTACGGGGACGGAAGGCCGAGGCGCCGCGGACAAAAGTAAATTCAGAATATTGCAGATTCGTAGGAAGCAGAAGCAGAAGCACTACTGTAGATAGACACCATTACATTTACTATCAGGAAGTATACAAATACATCATGTATGTATCTGAAAGATGACAGTGGATATATATTAGAGAAGAGATTCTCCAAGGCAATATACTTATAATTTTTTTTCCTGTTTCCTTTTGTTTATATGGCCATTGATTAGTGCAGTCGCTTTCTTGTTCCAACCGATTTAATGCATGTGACCGTTCTGATCTATACCAACTTGTTAGCATTATTTCTTTGCCAAACCCTCCAAGTAACCGTGTATCATGAGGACGACAACGTCCACGTCTAAGTAAAATATTAGAGAGAGAGGATAAAAGAAGAAAAAAAAGTAGTAACTAAAGGGACAAGACTCGTTTGCATGCATAGCGTGGCGGTCTTCGTCGCAGCAAAGAGGGGGAAATTTATAGTACGCCATTATGTGCGTTACGAAAGTGACGTACACTTTGGCGTTACGAAATATGTCACAGTGTTTCTGTATTGAAGTTTTCTTTTCCAGTGTGGAAAGCAAACTTTTTTTTAATATGTTTTATTTTCTTGTTGTTCTTTTTTAAAAGAAAATTATTTTCTTTGCTTCCGATTTTTATTTAGTATTAACATGTAAAAAAATAGAGTATTTAATAGTAAATAGTATTTTGTCGGAGTCAAAATATTATTATAAGTGTTTGATAAATATTTTTTAGTAACGCTTAGTGGTTTAAACATAAAACGTTATAAACTACTGCTATAAGCTTATAAAGTATAGAGGTATTATAACCGAAAAAAAAGAGTAGAGATAACGTTTTCATATTTTCTTCCTATTATACCCTCATTTTTAAAATAACAAGTTTTATTTAATTATTAAACATCATATATTATTTTTATTTTATGTATCACATCTTTAATTTTACTTATAACCCAAGTAAGATTTTTATTTTGGATTAATCAATATTTGTACATTAAAATAACATTTAAAAATATTAATATCAGAATAAAAAGTCTTAAATTAAATTTTAAGAATATGATGTATATAAAAATGATCATAAATTATATCTTATGCCTATTTTTGTTATTTTATACAATATGCTTATTTAATCGTAAATAATTTTTACTGAACCATTATACTCTAATCAAATTATTATACTCTAATTGAATCACTATCCTCCAATGCTAGATTTGCCCAACAAGGCCTTAAAAAGAAAGTAATAAATTATTTGGCTTAATATTGTCATTTCTATTCTTTTGTGAAAAATAAATAAATGGTTTACATAGGCGCAGAGATGCACTGACAGGCCGATGGACTTTTGAGTGTACTCCAACTCTGGGCTGCACTGCCAAACGCGCGCGCACGGGTTTGGTCTGGGCACAGCCCAATGGGCCGAAGCTTTATGTCTCATTAGAAAACATCAACTTTTTAAACTAAGTTTTCTTTCTTTTAGGACTGAGCAAACCCGAGATCGGGTCCGAGTCTCAGCGGATCCGGTCCCGACCCGAATTATGTCGGGTCAAAGTTTTTTTGACCATGTATCGAACCCGGACCCGGCCGGATCCGGTTCCGGGTCAGACCCGGAAATCCAGGAAAGTCACTGAGTTTGCAGTTGGGAATGCCATCGGATCGGGTGCAGGCGGTCAGATCGGCCGTGAGACGTTCGGATCGGCCGTGAGACGTTCGGATCGGCCTTTAGGCGACCGAATCGACTGCCAGGCAGTCAAATCTGACGTCTGGCAACCGGATCAACCATCAACTGCCAGATCCGGCGCCTGGCGATCGGATATGACCGCCAAGCAGCCGAATGTGGCAGCCAAGCGCCGGATCTGACCGCCAGGCGGTCAGAGGAGAGAGAGAGAGGGAGTTAGGAGGGGGGAGGATGGCTGGAGTCGAGAGGTTCGTCGGAGTAACCGCCGTCGTCGCCGCCATGAGAGAGAGGGAGAGGGCGTCGGGCGAGGCGTGAGAGAGATGGGAGAGAGAAAGTGAGGAGTGAAATGAAAGGATTAAATGGGGTTGGGGTTTATATAGTAAATAATAAATCGGGTCAGGTATCTGCACTGCAGACCCGGTCCTGACCCGAAATCTGACGGGTTTTTCACCCATTAGACCTGGGACCGGACCGGATCTTGTCCGGGCTAGGTTTTTTATCCGATTTTCCGGATCGGTGCGGTCCACCGTGCTCAGCCCTACTTTCTTTTGTTTGTTTTCATGTTTTTTATGTTATGAATGCTGAAGACCGAAAAATCCTCAGTTATATACAATACTAGTGTGATGGCCCACGCGATGCGTGGATGACGGATGGTGTTTATAAAATAAATAAATAATAGTTTGATATATTTTAATATTACATGAAGAATATTATAATTATAAAATAGAGAAATAATTACTCTATATTTCCTTTGTGTCTATTTTTTTCTTCTCTTTTTAGAAAATAATATTCTCATTTAAGTTTGTGACATTAATTTTTTGTCTATTTCATTTCTATATAAATTTCATGATATATATAATCTTACATTATATTTATTTCAAACACCACTCTAATTATATGGAAACATGTTAAATTTTAAATATACGATGAATACTTGATAATATATTCATGCAAATGTTGAATTATTCTTATGTTTTATTATTCTTTAATGTTTAATATATCATAGATAGTTCTACAATATACACAAATTATATTTTATAAAATTGTTCATGTTGCTTGATTTTTCAAGTTGTGCATACAATTATGTTTTTTATAATAGCAAATATTCAATTTGGCATATACAGAAAATAATCATCAAATAAAATCTTTGAATATTCTTGTAGGGATAGACTCCAACTATTTTCATGTTGTATGATGAGACCACAATCACCAAGCAATATACAAAACACATCATCTAAATTCTCATTTTTTTCGTCACCTAAGATATAAAAGGTTTCACGCTTATTTAAAGTTCAAAATAAAAGTCATCATATAAATACATCTAAACACTTAATTTTGATAAATAATCACATCCATGAAATATAATATCATTATTGTAAAATATTGGCATTAAACTTTTAAAACAAAAACGTGTTAAATTTTGATATTATATAATTCAATTATTAAAAAAATCAAATCATGTCACATATGTTATACTTTTTTAAAAAATGTGTCGTATTTTGATATTATATAATTCAATTATTAAAAAGCAATCATGTCACCTATGCCAACACCTTAAAAAAATTATGATGATTTTATGAATGAAACATATTAAAAATCTGTGTGTTCCTCTCGTAATATAAGAGTTTGCATGAAACGTGTAAAACTTATAAAAAGATGACATAAATCCAACACCAAAGAAAAAAATAATATAGTACAAAATTTTCCACACTTGTACACTAATAACATTTTAATAATAAATAAAATAATATAAGAAATGTCAGAAATAAATAAGATATTTTTTAAATATAAATAAAAAATATTATATATGATGATAAACAGAAAAAAGTGATAAGTTAGAAAGCTAAAATAACTTATAGTTTTTTTATTGTTATGATATTGATAAGTTAGGAAGTTAAAATAATTACTCACTTTTTTATTGTTAACTCACTGAAAACAAATTAAAATTCTTAATTTTAATTTTTGCTTTTGTAAAACTGAAATATAATGTTTCCATACTGTAAATTTTTATTCAATTTTCAGAATAATAATAGTAGTTGTTATCTAGTCATCTTAATTTTTTTATTTAATTTTGATTAAGATTCTAATTTTTAATATTTTCTTAAGAAATTTCCAAAATAATTATATCTTGCAACTCTATAGTTAATCATTAAATAATGTGGTTGCAAAGTAATATTAAATATTTTATTCAATTTAAGTTAAAGTAAAGAGTTATTATAATCATATAGATAATAAAATGATAGAGATATGCTCAATGCACGAATTTTGATAACTTGGATGGTTTTATTAATTTATCTTGGCGGTTAGAAATATTATTTACTAATTCACAAAAGAATAATTTAAAATACATTATATATTCTCCTCAAAAAACCATTATATATTCATTCACTTGAGAGTTACATAATGACTACAATTATTTGTCAAATGATTAATACATATACAGTAATATTCAAAAAAAGTTAAATATACAACAACAACAAAGCTTTATCCCACTAGGTGAGGTCGGCTACATGGATCATACGACGTCATTCCGTTCTATTAGTAACCAAATCTTTCAAAAAAGTTAAATATAAGATTTTAATTTATATGAGTATAATCACAAATTAATTAATTCTCTCCTTACATATTTCTCATAATTAATTCAAAAAGTATAATCACAAATTAACTATTAATTCAACATATAAATAATATCTTGAATTAACATTCTTTGTGAAACTTATTTGATCTTATAAAAAAATATGTTATCGTGCTTGTAAGAATGGTTATGAACAGTATCAAGCACTAATCCATTAACTACTATTTTTTGTTAACTTTAATTTATTAGATGCTTAATTTATTTAGGTGACTATGCTTTATAATAGTAATATGTTAATTATAACTCTATCACAATAAATCCCAAATTATCATTAGAAATAATCATTTACAAATACTTTGTAATATGTTTATTCAGAAAATAATTAATCAATAATCGTAAGAAAAGTTTTTACTTAGACACTTGTCAATACATAGTTGTGTCAAATGTCAATGAATTATGCATGCTGAAATTTGCCGCAATCATGGTACCAATTTTACAACTTGATCACGTCTTAGCCAACTTCGAAGTCATAATGTATTGCACAAGTAATGTTAAACATAATCATAGAGACTTGTAAAATAAAAAGTAATTAATACTCATGTCCATAATTAACCGTCACGCACAAACTTTACAAAGTATTCAAATATGAATATGAAATGAAGAAAATAATTGATATAAGTTTCAAATAAAATTTAAATTTCTACAATCCATGTAAGCAACTCAAACATTTTATAAATAATATAATATTTTTTGAAGCTCATGTTGTCATTTAAATTTTGTAAAAACAAAAAGAGTTAGAACGAAGTTAAACCCAAATTAATCAGTGTAATCCTTTTAGTATAGTAATAATTGAAAAGTAACCCAATAAAAGCAAACATCAACAATATAATAAATAAGAAAGTAAATAGACATATACACACATAATATAAGTGCTATAAAAAAAGATAAAGAATGCAAAGTGAATTATCAATAAATACTGATATTAGACCAAAACAGTAAGCAAGTCTAATATTTTATTATATATATATATATAGGAATAGAAATAATACACATTTTATCAAAATGAAGAATTCGATAGAAAAGAGAGAAAACGTGAGATGTGAATTCACGCTTTAATAGAAAAATAATATTTTATTAAAGTTTTACTATCATGCACACCTTTTAATAAATGAAAATGTACTGGATAATGGTATCATGATATGGATAATATTTTTTCTATAATACAGTATTATGATATGCTTACTGGTACATAAAAAATTCTTTTACATTTAAAAATAGCTCTAATAAATTAGTTACGAATAATTTGTCCACTAATTACTAACCAACCGTGAAGTGAAAAAATATAATATGCTTATATAATATTTTAATTAGTTATAATTGCTATAATGCATAATAAATGGAGAGGTTACTACTTAACCGTTTGAATTACTAACTACTCAAAGGATTAATCAATTATATAATATTTTAATTAGTTATACATTCTAAAGGACACATGTCATCATAATAAAGTGTCAAATGTCATCTTCTCATCAAAAGTACGCTCATTTCAATATAGTATAGATTTTCAAATTTTCCATAAGCGGAAATTATTCTTTGATTTGTTTTTTTTTATTTTAGATCCGTTTGAAAAACACTTGCTAAAACTACAACCAAAGGGTTTTTTTATTTCCATTTGTTATTTTGTTTAGATGATAAAACTAGAACATTAAACAACTAAATGAACACTAATTAACTCAGGCAAAAAAGATATCTTATAAGAACATAAATCCACCTAAATAAATAAACCACATATATTCTTCACAAAGAAAATACAGCTATCATATGAATGTTAATTTCGATAATGAGGACGACTGCCTAACGGATATTGCATAAAATACAATAATTCAATACTTTTAGTTTAATTAATTAAAAAAATTACGGATAAGACTAAGCATTGATAAGAAATTTATTGATTAAATTTATTTTTAAAAATAAAGAAAAACGTATTAGAATAAAACTACTAAGATTAAGAATAATTAATTGATTTGGCCAAATTAATCAACTTATCTTTTTAGAAAAAATAAACAATTCTCATTCTATTTTTTTTACTAATAAGTAGATTTAATATCCTCAGTTAACGTTGTGATATTTTCAAACTGACTTTACTATATATCTATACTATATTAAAAGCAAAGAAGTTTGCAAGAAGAGCTTGACATTTGGCAAAAGTAGAAAGTGACAAGTGTCCTTAAGAATTGTAATTAATTGAAATATTATTAATATATGTAGATTATTAACATTCTAATTATTGATGAAAAGTTTATTTGTCAATCATTTTTTAAATCAGTTATAAATAACTAATTAGTATATTAGTTATAAATTTTTAATTAAAATTTAATTATAAATTAAAATATATCAGTTATGATTATAAATATGATAACTATTCCACATGGCATTCATAAAATTTTCCAAAAAAAATTATTAGAAAAATAATAATTGAAACTAAAGTGACACGTTGCAATGTAACTACACAATCTAACTGCTTGAAATATTAATTATAAATTAAAATATATCAGTTTATTAGAATAAATATGCTAATTATATAATAATTCGAGTTAGTTACAAGATTCATTAATTATATAATTTAATTGGATTAATGGATAACTTTATTCATAACTCTATTAATATATATTTACTGAATCAAATAACTAATTATGTAACCATAAATAAATATACATGTTATAAAAAATGTTATGCGAAAGAGAGTCACATGAAAGAATAATATATAAAATATAAATAAAATGTCGAACAATTATGAACTGTGACATGTCCTATGATTAATATATTAGAATTACTTACAGTATTTGTTTAGATAGATCATGGCAGCCTAATTTGAAATATTTAAAAAAGAAAATAATGGTTTAGTTACAAGATATCGGTAATTATCTATATCTATCCAACCAAATAAATAAATATTCACCTATTAAATGATCGACAAAAAAATATACTTATTAACTGACCGAAACGAAATATTAGTTACAACCTTTTTCTCACAATTTTAAGATATGTTTCTATTTTTAAGAGCAAAAAAAAAAAAGTTATCCATCTATTGGAAATAAAATGTTAAAAATATATAAACAATATAACAGTAATATAAGGACATAAAGACACATGACATTAACAACATATTGAGATTGTAAAGGATATAAAAGTAATTGGGGTTAACAATAAAAAAGGTCTGCAAATATTTTTTTCCATAAAAGTTTAGTAATTGAATAACTATAGTAAGTTATTAATAAGTGAAAAAGAAAAAAAAACATACTATTAGTTATTGGATAGTGGGTGATAATAATCCATAACCATCCATATAACTAAACTTGACTCCACTCTTTCCTATAAATACTCTCAAATAGACATGTCGACTCACTCACTAGACCTTGGATAATGCAGTTAGGAGATAATGCTTTATTATGTATTCAAAGGGTTCTTCATGTATGTTTTATACGTTGTTGATTCATTTTCAATTACGAAATATAATTTCTCGGTGAGTACTTACCAAACAGTTTTAATAATTGTATATATGATCACTGTTATTTGGTATCATATGTAATAATTTTCTATAAACATGTATCTTCAATTATCAAACGATTTTAATTTGTGATTGATACAAAGGATCAATTCTTAGATATTTCATTCACCTTGCTATTTAACTTCTGACCATATTTTTTTACAACCATATTATATCTGGCATTTTCTCATCGGTGATAATTGGATTCCTTTTAGATTGTCTTAGACATTTGTTTAATTGTTTTCATTTTGAAGAATATTTTGTTATTTGTCTTTAAGCATTATCATATCTATTTATACATTTTAATATAGTTGTATTTCTTCTTGAAATATAATCAGTGACCAAATGCAATCATTTTTTACAGTATATTATTTTATTTATTTTTATATTTATAAGCCTCACCATGATCTATTTGTATCTGTAATCAAAAGGTCCATATATTTTTATTGTGAGAATTAGATTTCTTCTAATTTGCCATCTCTGCTTAACTTTTATTTATTATACTAAATTTATATATATGTTAAGAAATAAAAAATACAAATAATTTAACTTTTTTTACCATAATACTTATACGACTGTATTATATTATTAACTCCGTATTATTAATATTTTGATAACATATTTTATATTAATTTAAATGATAATACTATTTCCTAAGAAGAGAGAAAATAAATGAGATACAGAGGGAATTAGATATACTAATAATTTATTTTTTTCTAATATATAATTATCATATTCATTAATTAATATTAAAATATATCAAAATTAATATTTATTTATTAATTTATAAACATTCGATTCATCTAAATTCTCATCATCCGCGCATCGCGCGAGCCATCGCACTAGTATATATATATATATATATATATATATATATATATATATATATATGCTCTCCACATTGGCAGTGCGAATGCCAAAATAATTATACATACAAATATTTGCCAAGTCAGACAAATATCACGGAATTTTGAATTCAGGTTAATTATTAAAAGCACCAAATTGCTTTGTTGCATGTAGGATCCAGCCAGACCAGTAGTACATATAATTATATATAATCAAATCATTCCATAAATATTAGTAAATTCAAAATGTTGTAACACATTAAAAAATATACTCTCATGTTATTTGAACACCATCAAAATGAAAAATATTATAACTTTAACATCAAAAAACAATAATTAATAAAGGAATTAAATTCAACAAATCAAAAAATGTAGACTTAACTATCTCGAAAAGTCACTCAATTCTATGACTTAACTATGACCGATCAACATACTGATTTACAATAGTGTAAGACTTAATTTACAATAATCTATACAATATGCGAAAGTCATTTATACAACATCCAAATTATCCACGTCTATACAAAGATCTTATATCCATGTGCATATCACCCATCAGATTATTACCCACGTATATACAACAATTGATCCTATATTCATGCGCATGTCACCTTTCAGAGAAGACACCAACTGTCTCACTATTGAAGACGAGAAGGAAGATGACACATTGAAAAAGAAGAGGTAAAATGATTAGGTTAAAGGAGGATTATGTGTACCCTAATTATTATTAATGGTGGTATAAGCAAATGTTTCTTTAACTTTAATCATAAAATAATAAGCATTATTTATTTATGTTTTCATCATTTTTTAGGAAATAAAAATAATGTAATATATATATATATATATATTAAATTCTAATCAAAGTTATATAAATGAAAAGTCAAATATACAAAAAAAAAGAAATGAATAGTTAAATATTATTAATTATTATAGATAAAGAGACATCGGCATTCTTAATTATGCTACATCATTCACCAAAATTATCATCAAACATTAACAAAAATAAATATTAGTGATATTTATTTATCTTTTATTAATGGTATTAAAACTTGAAATAATATTAAAGCATAAAGTATAATTAAAATTTTCCATTCTTATTTTGAATATTAAAATAATAAATAATATTATTATTGGAGAAGATGGGATATCAGTTGAGAGAACAAACTAAAATAAAAAACTAAAACAAAGAATTATATCTTTTAAATATTACTAATATTATTTCAAGGGATATTCTTTTATTTGACTCATCAATATCCTTAAAGAAGAGCTAGTAGTCATCAATTTAAATATTTTAACATCAAATCTAATCTTGCTCTTATAATTAATTTTTAACAACTAGTCATAAAAAAGTTAAGGACAAATTTTCTTCTTGTCCTTATTGTTGACGCCCAAAATTGTTCATGATCGTTACTAACAGTTTTGGACCTCTTAACTATGATCGTTAAAAGTCATTTTTCTTATAGTTGGAACTGGCTGCAGGCGGTCGGAGTCAAGAGAGAGGGAGAGGGAGGCCGGAGCCAGAGTCGTCAAAGTCGCGGAATCACTAGATTAGGTGGTCATTGGAATCGAGAGAGCCAAAGAAAGAGGGGGAGTGATCCGGCCACAGAAGACCGGATCCGGCCGCTTGCCTAGTGGCTGGAGTTGAGAGAGGGAGAGAGAAGTCAGAGCAGCGACGGGATCACCGAAGCCCTAAGAGTGGGTGAGAGAGAGGGAGGGTGCCAACTAGAGAGATGGAAAGAGAAAAAAGTAGAGAGGAAGTGGGAGAGAGTGAGAGAGGGAAAGAAATAAGCGGGAAAAGTTAGGCGGGAGAAATTAAAGTTTTCGACAGTCCAATCCTTCGGAATTACTGATGAATAGAAAAGTGATCGAAAAAATTAATATTTAACATATACTTATATTATATTATATTATTTTTATAAAATATAATAATAGATATATCTAATATTCGGAATTACTAACGGATAGATCCATTGCTAATTCTAAATTCATTAAAATTATTAATATTAAAATATTAAATATATACTTATATTATATTATAAAATATAATTATCCATGGATAGAAATGCATCGATAATTTTGAAGACTAAATTTGTTAAAAATATTAATATTAAAATATTAAGCATATCCTTATATTATAAAGAGAGAAAGAGAGAAAGAGAGCCGATAATTGTAGGGCAGCGAAAAATAATACTAAGGTACACTCTGTTTTGAGAGTTGTGATTTTCGCCAACCGTTCCTACTTTTGGACAGCAGAGATTAACAATCTGGTTTAATTAATTCCCACTAAGACTCCTTTATCGTTTTCAATTCAACATTAATCTTCTCTCCTTTAACTTATTAAAGTCCCGAACAGTTTCAAATTAAATTTTTATCTAATCCTTTTTTGCCAACTTGGGCTCTCTGTTCTTATTGAATTCGGTTGTTACAGCACCTAATCCAGCGAACCAACCTGAATATGACTGAATTAATTAAGCCATTTAACTACGAGCACCGACTTAATTTTTTAATCTCGAGGTCATCAATGGCTAATTAATTGCTTAATAATAATTCAGCGAGATTATATATATAATAATCACTACGGAGAAGAATTTAATATGAAATATTAGGTTGATTTGAAATAATAGACGCGGAAATCTCCAAGATTGCCGAAGCTGGAAATGCAGGTTTTTGAACACTTAATGCAGCCGAGGCGTCGTGGACACAAGTAAATTAAGATTACAAATTCTTGCTGTCAATAATGTAAATCCTACTCTAACTGAAACTCGTTTAACCCCAAGACACTTCGAAGTAAAAAGACGCCTTCGCACTACGAGGGTCTCGCTACTCGATCGAAAAAATTTTATGAGATATTTTGTATTTGATTCGGAATTGATATATTTCATTATCATGAGATAAATGTCATATTTTTTAAGAATTAATTCAGAATCTCAGTCGGTATACCCTAAGTTTTGAGGGGTTAATTCAAAGTCTCAATCGGTGTAATTGTAACATCTTCCGTCCAATCAACGTAGGAGTGCCTATATAAACTTTCCAAGTATTGAGAGATTAATTTAAAGTCTCAGTCGGTCTATAATTAATCTGTATTGTAATTGTAATTGTAACACCTCCAGCCTAATCAAGATATTGTTCGCTTTGAACTTTCGGCCCGCACGAATTTAAGACGCGTCTTTATAGGTGAAGGGGGTAGTTACATACAAGTCTATGACCACTTTTGCCCATGTGAAATTATTCAATAAGACCATCTTAAACCTTAGACTTCAGATCGTTACAATCTTCCCTCCATAAAAGGCTCAACGTCCTCGTTGAGCGAGGTCCGTGTTGGTCCATGGCTCGTGTTTCCCAAATGGTTCAAATGAGCAGATGAGGTTAGCTCTAATACCATTCTTTAACTCCCCCAACCCAATCAAAATATTGTTCTCTTTGAACTTTTGATTCGCACTAATTTAAAATACATCTTTATAGGTGAAGGGAATAACTACATATATGACCATGATCGCCTTAATCTTTGCCAACTATTCAATGAGATCATCTTAATCTTTAGATTTCACGTTACAATAATCCTCTTATATTTCTTCCATTTAATAAATTCTATGTCTTGTAATTTTCTTCCGTTTCATCTAATAAAATTTTATGTCATCTTAAATTTTTCGAATTTTCTTGTGACGCATAATTTTCTCCAGCAAAAATCTTAATACTTACATATGGAGGAGGAGCAGCAGATAAACATCATTAATTGCATTTACTAGCAGGAAGTATACAAATATATCACGTACGTATCTGAAAGATGATAGTAGATACGTGTCAGAGAAGAGATCCTGTAATATAATTATAACTTTTCCATTGTTTCGTTTTAATTTGTTCATATGGCCATTAATTAGTGCATGCATGTCAACGTTCTGTTCTGATCTACCAATTTGTTAGCGTTATTTCTTTACCAAAACCTCTGTGCATCATGAGGACGCGCACGTCCCTACCGTTACGTCTAAGTAAAATATTAGAGAGAGAGAGAAAAGAAGAAAAAATAGTAGTTGCTTTCCAATTATATGCATATATATATATATATATATCAGGATTATAAATCCACTGATCCTTCCTCATGCTTTCTTGTATCGGAATCTTTCTCAACTTTACATCCTGAGCAGGTTCTTCTTCTTATTATTATTGTTATTATTGTCTGATATGTTTGGCATATTGTTTACAGATACTCAAAGTGCAGGGAGAAGCGGTTGAATTGCTTAAAGATGGTGCAAGTGTTCATCATCAGATTGCTTGTGTACGTCCACCTGGTTAATTATTCAGGATTCAGTGATGAATTCTCTGTTGACTATTCATTTGATTATTTAGGGTTTTCGGTTCAGATCTCTCTCTCTCTCTCTCTCTCTCTCTCTCTCTCTCTCTCTCTCCCCTTCTCTCTCAGGAGAGTAATGGAAATGGACTGCTGGCTAACCTGCAGGATGCTGTTTGGGTACGCGTACCCGGCTTTCCTGTGCTTCAAGGAGATGGAGCCTGAGTCCCCTCGGCCTGAATCCAAATCCTCCGATCAACTCCAAAACAAAAAGCTCAGATTCTGGTGCCGCTACTGGTAAATATTCTACTACTCCTCGTCTCTCGCTTTTATTGGCCGTATCTTTTAAGTTTTAGTTACGGATTTATATTTGGATCATGATCAGTTTTTTTTTCTATTCTTAATATAAAAATGCGATAAACAAGACTTAGATGCTAAATTAAATATCATTCAAATATTTAGATCGTCCTTTTCTTCATCTAAAAAATAAATGTAGTACCAATAAGGACCTGATCGAACATCATAATTCTTCTGATAATTCCTTTTCACTTAATATATTCATGACAATAATTAAAGAAAGCACAATATAAAACAACATCGTGTACGTAAAAAAGAATATTTGGGCCATCTTTTTCTTGGCGTTCACAATTATTAAAAAAAAAAGAATCTGTGTTCATTTCGTTCCCATTATTTAATAATTGAAATATAACAAGACCAAAGGAGTGCCACCCAATTATACTTCAAATTACTTTATTTATTGCATAAACATATGACAACAAAATTTATGTCGGCTCTAAGTTATAATATTAAATCATAAAGGCCGTGTTTGGCATGAAGATTTTGAGTTCTCTTTAGTTTTCGAGAACTAATTGATTTGATAGATAAATTTAGATGCGATGTTTGGATGAAAAAGTGTGATAATAGAAATTTGGAAGGTTGATTTCATAAACAAATTTTAGTAAATGTTTGGATAAAAAGTAATAACTAATGATATATTTTATTATTTTATGAAGTATAAAGTTTTGGTAAATTAAAATGTTATTTATTTATTTATTTAGTTAAAATACATATTTATGAAACATATTTATTTTAATATTATATTTTATAATTTACGGAAATTATTTATGATAATATTATAATTTATAATTTATGAAAAATAATATTATTATAATTTATTATTTTTCCTGTGTTATTAATATTATAATTTTAAAAAAAAATATTTATATTAAGTTACAAAGAATTTATTTTATAAGCATGAATATTATGTTAAATATAATATTATCATTTATTATTATTTAAGATAATATAAAAATAGTTTAATGAATAATATTAAGATTACATAGTAATTAATTACTAATTAAAATATAATAAGAATTTTAAAGGAAAAAAGCAAAAATAAAGGTGGGTACGCGTACTTCAATGTTATAAGACGACCCGTCATGTAACACAAATTCTCCAAAATGTTATAAGACCCGTCATGTAACACAATCCAGCGAGAACTTCAAGTTATCCATTTTGGAGAATTTGTGTTACATGACCAGAACTTCCCAAGTTCTTATCACATAATGTGCAATGTTATAAGATCTGACCCGGCCATTGACCCGGATTGATCAACGAGTCAGGTCAGATCAATTAGACCGAGTCGAATCGAATGATCGGACCGGATAATATAAATTAATAAAAAAATAAAATAAGTTAAAGAGTTTCTTATAATCTTGTTAATATATAATATCTTATTTAACAAAAATACAAAATATAGTATAATAAAGTAAAACAAAATAATTCAGATTAAATAATATAATAAAGTAACATAAATTAAGTCATCAACATAAATAAAAGGTTCTGTAGTTATAAATAAAATAATAGTGAAAAAATTTGATATATGTGACAAGAGGACATTAAAATATAAGTTTCAAGATATATAATATGTCTAAATGTTTTATTTTTTTTATTTTTCAATCTTTTTTTCATTCCAACAATTGACCCGGTCGGGTCGGTTAAACTCGCCAGGTCGGCCGGTTGAACCCGAATTTTGACCAAAGCAGGTCAAACCCTTCCCCGATTTCAACCGACCCGCGGGCCATTTTAGACCCCGGACACCGGTCCGACCGGCCGGGCGGGGCCGGGTCTGATAACATTGATAATGTGTTTGGCAGAACAAAGAAAAGTTCTACCATTTGTTCTGCAAACAAACACAATCAAAATACTTTTTTGTAAATTTATGAAATATACAGAATTTATTATTATCATAAATATAATATTAATAAAAAATACAAATTTTAAAAATTACTATTGTTAGGATTAGGTCGAACAACGATTTGAGTAGGTCTCTATTTTAAGATTGGACCCGTCGGATGATCGAGAAAAAAAATAGAATTTAATACAATATATTAAATGTATACATGCATTATATGAACAAAGCCAAGATTCAATTATACAAGGATAATAGCCACAAAATCATAATCCTATAAATCAAATTTAATATTTTAACTATATTAAAATAATATATAATTTTATATTCAATTGATCATGTAAATATATCAATATCATAATTATCACAATAAAAGTTTTATATTTGATAAATTAAATTCTTTTATATATAATTTTCCTTCTCAATATCATTTTTGTGTCATACCTTTGTTTTCTTACTTTATCTAGTAAATTTCAATGTTAAAAAGTAACAAATAAATAAAATTATATATTCGTTTAGGTGGTACATTAGGAGAAAACTGCAACCTTTATTATATAAATAAACATATAATATAATTAGTGAAACTGACTAATTTGAACTTATGATTACTCATTAAATTAAAGGAAGTCAAATTTTGTGTGTACATATAGTATAACACTATACTAAATATATTATATCACCCATAACCAAGTTCTATCATCTATACTATATAATGATATATCTAACATATAATTGATCAATGTTGCATATGTACATATGACATAGTTGAATAATCCCATACCCCACATGGAAAATTTTAAATTTTAACAAATCTAAACTAGATGAAGAAAAACAAAGAAAAGGTACAAGCATAATTTCATAATACTAGGAGCAACTATTAAATGAGGAGAAAAGTTCATCGGCCAATTTATTAGAAAATTTTATGGTTAAAATTCAATGGTCTTGTCCATATAATGCATGCCAAACCTTTTAAGATATTAGTTATTAAAAAAAAAGTTTTGTCAGCTAAAATAAATTTGATTTTGACTGACGGGTCAAAATGTATTTTCCGTTTTGGCATAAGCGTGGCTTAATTGGAGGTTAGTTAACTCAGGGGGAAAATTAAGTTACTCACAAGGTCAAATGGATTATGTCTGATTATCTTTATTCCATGAACGAATACAATAATTGTAAAATAGTGACCCGATAAGATTAAATATTCATCGTGAATCATGTAACGCTTGTCTCCTCTTAATTCCAATCCACCTCGAGTTTGACTGTATTCCGACGATTAAATCCTTATTCCAACGATTAATCTACAACCAAACAACGCCATATTAGACTAAGAAGAAGAAAAAAAATAGCACAATTCAAAACTTATAAACTCCTTTAAAAAAATAGAAAGATCTCAACTTTAACATTTTTAGCCCAAACCATTTATCTATTTGATGAAATTACCAACTTCCATATTTTCATTAGATCAACTTAACTTTTTATTGGAAAAGGAAGTATAATTCTCATCTTTAGCCTTGCAATATATTTATTTTAAAAAAAGACATATTAATGATCAATTTTTAATATAAAAGAATAAATGTATAACTATATTCAGTTTATTAAAAAAATGTTATTAGTTTCGTTGATCATAAATTTATACCATGGATATCTATATTTTACTTATTTATTGAAAACTATTTATATATGGAGGTGTAAATGCAAAAAAAAAAAAAATTAATGTGTAGGTCAATGTTTAATGATAGATGCTGATTTAAATTATTTGACGATGTCATCGTGTCATCAAGCAATTAAAATTATGTTCCAATCAATTTATGAAGTGAAAATCATGAAATTATTTTGTCTTAAAATTTCCACTTAACCCAATCAACCATTATTTTTCTACAGGACCTCCTTATATATATATATATTCGAATAATTCAAATCGAAAAAAGCTGTTTTAGAACCAAAGTGGTACTCTCTTTGGCCACTTATTCTTTTTAGACGAAACGATTTAATTCTAATTTTCAAATAATCTATATCAAATGAATTTCTTTAAAAAAGATAACTATACTCAACTTACAGGGACGGAGCTACCTTAATAGTAGGGCGCCTTGGACTCCCAACTTTTTAAAATATTATATATATATATATACTAATAAGTATTACTATTATAATATATATAAGAGAAAAATTAAGGTATACTAATAAGTATTACTATTATAATATATATAAGAGAAAAATTAAGGTGTTCTCTACCTCACCTTATTTCCTATCTTCTTCTTCATCAAATCTTCATCCATAGTAGTCCCTCCCCCCCACCCCCACCCCTTTTAAAATATTATTTATATAGTAATATATATAATAAGATCCTTCCTAATTTTATAATCTTAACATAATTATAATATGTTATTATATTTATCAGAAAATATATGTGTATATATAGTAGATTCATATTATATTGTGTATGTTTATGAATGCATAACATATGTGTCAATAATTTTGATTTCTTTTTACAACAAATTAAGTGAGTTAAGCCATAAAAAATAGTTACATATATCTTTCTTTTACATGATAAACACAAAAAAATATATACATGATGAATAACAAAAAAAAAGTTAACTAAAATAAAATAACATTATAATTATAAGTTATCTTATAAAATAATAGCTTTTATTTTTTTAATTTGGTTACAAATATTGATTGATTATATGTATATACATGCATATATACTTTTTTTTTCTTTTTTTATGCTCTACCTTTGGCTAGGTTGTCATCCTAGCACCGTCCCTGTCTATACGGTAACTTCCTATATTAATCAAAATTTAATCTCACGTAAGTGCACTACAAGAAAATTGTAATTTTTCGATGGGCGGTTTCCGATGAAATGAAATTCGTCACAATTTGAGACGGATTTTGCGACGGATATATATCTTTCAGAACCGTTGGAAATTAAAAAAATAAATTATGTAATTTGTTATATCATTATTTCATTTTTTTGACGATTAGGAACGTCGAAAGTTCTGACGGATATCTATCCGTCGTAATTTTTTATGGTCCAAACTGTCGATAATGAAAAATCATTATAATATAAGAAGTATTTTATTAATATATTTGGCGATAGTTGAAATCGTCATAATTTCCGACAGTTCAAACCGTCAATAAATAAATAATATAATAATATAAGGAGTTTTTTATTAATATAATTAGCGACATTTTAAACCATCGTAATTTCCAACAGTTTTGATCATCGGTAAGTGAAAAATAATATAATAGAATGAGTCTTTTATTTATAGAACTAACGAGTTGGTTTGGACCGTTGGTAAACTAAAAATAAATAACTAATATATATATATGTAACTAGTATTTTATTATTATAATTAAATAATTTTTTACGGTCTCGACCGTCGATAACTTTAAAAATAATTAAATATTATATTCAAATATATCATAATAATATATATTATTAATATTCGCTACTTTTCCGACGGCCATGGCCGTCGGTAATTAAAAAATACTCTCCCGCCGCTTCATTTTTTCGTTTTCCCGCTTTCCCAACTTTCTACCCCTATATATATACTTTTTTCCCTCTCTCCATTTTCTACTTCTTTCTCTCTCGCCTCTCTCTCTCTCCCTCTCCTATTTTGCCGGCCCAACGACCTCCCAGCCGGCGACCCTCTCCCTCCCGGACGACGACCCGTCGGCGACCCCTCTCTCTCTCTCTCTCTCTTTCTTTCTCTCTCTCTCTCTCTCTCTCTCTCTCTCTCTCTCTCTCTCTCTCTCTCTCTCTCTCTCTCTCTCTCTCTCTCTCTCTCTCTCCAGCAGATCCTAGAGGCCAGATCTTGACGCGGGTGTCCGGCAAATTTTTTTATAATTTAAAAATTCTTTGTGACAGTTGCGACCGTCGAAACTTTCCGACGACCGCCGAAACTTTCGATGATTTTGACCGCCAACCGCCGAAAGTTTCGATGATTGCATGACCGCCGAAAGTTTCGACGATTACGACCGTCGAAACTTTCGACGATTGGGACTATCGGACTTTTGGGACGATTACAACCATCGGAACTACCGACGATTTTTTTCCAATCGTCGAAAATCGATTTGCGATGACCATTTTTTCGACGGATCGGTTCCGTCTCATCGAAAATCGTAATTTTCAACGGTTTTTTTACCGTCTGAAATTAGTTTTTTTCTTGTAGTGGTGCATTTTTTTAAGGATACACTGACTTTTATTCATTTTGTATATTCTAAATATAAACTATATTGCTTAAAACATGTTTTAAAAAGATATTATGAGGCTAAATGTGAGGGGGGAAGTGAGAATTGATAAACAAGTTAAATATTAGAAAAAAAATTGAAGTCTAATTACTTTTTTGTTCAATAGATAAAATTAAGTTTAGAATATATCCGCAACAAGACGAAATTTTTTACTCTGCTTAATTTTGCCCCAGTGATTCAGGTTCGATTCTTGTAGTCACTACTTAGCCAAAAAACATATCATTATATTTTTTATTTCGATTTTGAATTAGTCAAATGTTAATAGTACTAAATATCGAGTATTTCGAGTGGATATAAAAAAAATTATTATTGTAAAAAAGACTTTCAACGCTATTTTATTTTTTTACTAGTTCTCGATGTCTGAGAAACGGTGCCGACTACTCAACTCACGCAGCACTACAAAACGCAATCTTGTCACTGTTTTGAAAAAGAAAAAGAAAGAACTTCACTAACAAGGAAAGGATTTGCAGGGTCATCATCGCCGTACTGACGATCATCGACAGAGTTGCTGATGATTTCATTTCACGGTAAATGGGTCTTTATTTTGATTCTGTAAATTTGTTTTAGTCAACCGGCTGTTCTCCATTTGATGCATGCGCTTGTTCTCCATGGCCATGAACGCTTGTTCTCAAGGTCGCCGCTGTATGCCGCAGTTAAGTTGGTCGCCATCGCCTACTTATGGCCCCCGGAAGTAAGTAAAGTAATCAACCAGCTACGAAAAATAAAAAAAAATACTTTCTTAAAACTTTTACGAATTATAACGATTTTCTTACATCTAATTCTGAAATTCCTAAATTTAATCATAATTTTCACTTAAGTCAACTTTTCTATTACTTTCAAATTTTTCCATCTGGCAAAGACTAAAATACCCATCCAAAAAAGTCCTCTTTTAATGTTTAAAAAAGAATAAAAATAATATATAATAATAAATAAACATTAATCATGAATTTGCATAGGGGTGTTTATGGGTCGGGTTGAGTCATGTTTCAATTTTTTTGAGATAGGACCCGACCTAACCCGAACCGACCACATTTTTTTCTTTTTTTATTTTCTTTTAATTTTTAATATAAAAAGTATTTATTATTTTATTTTAAATATAAAATAAATTATTTCTAGGCATAAAAATATTTTTTTAAATATCTACATATTATTCTCTATTTATAATACATTATTTTATATTTTTAAAATTTTAGATGCTATAAAATACTTAAATTAAATAAAATCATTTAAAATTAAAAAAATAGGTTGGCAGGTCGGGTCGGGTCAAATAGGATTGTAAAAATCTAATCCGAACTTGACCCGACCTTAGTCGGGTCGGATCCCAACATTGGGTCGGATGCTCGGGTCCCCCCTAAACCTGCATTCTTTCATTTTTTTATTTTTATATTATTCTATTTTATTACAATATTAAAAGAGAGGGCTCTTTGTGGAAGGCATTTTAGTGTTTCCATATATATATAAAAAAAGAAAATAATAGTAAAGTCATAGAATGAGACTAAAAAACTTAAGTGAAAATTATGATAAAATTTAAGAAGATAAATTTATATAGTTCATAATTAGATGTGAAAAATCGTTATAATTAAGTGAGATTTTTCAAGAAATAGTCAAAATAAAAACTTAGAAAAGAAAAGGCTTTATTATCTTAAATTATTTAATACTTTTGAACATCTTTTTTTTTCCTCCTGTTAGTGGAAGAAACAGCGTACTGATGATGTTTACGACAAATTGCTTGGACCACTCTTCAGACTCTTAGGAGAGAGTTCGCCGGCGATGGGGAAAATTTTAGGACCATTTCTGAAAGCTTGCAGAGTAAAAGTCTGTCACATGGTCCAGGAAGCTCTCAAGAACAGAAGAAAGGTGAATGAATTCAACATTTCTTAATTATGATTTTTTTTTCAAATTTGTTCGAAATTGGCATTTAACTTCTTTGTTATATCATCTTTTTTTTTAATAATTATTAAATATTATTTTAGGGACTAAAATTTATAATTAATCATTTAAGTTTATATTTTGAAAAAGTTATATATAATTCAGTGCTAAAGAAAATAATCATAAAATTTACATGCATAAAAAAATCAGGTTATCAGATCCATGCACATCAAATTAAGATGCTGATGCATTTTTTTCTGTTTTTGATGCGCAGAAGAGTGTAAAATCGTTTTGATGGCCACGGAAATCGCCCAAGCCGCCGGAATGTGAGATGATGAACAAGTAAATTAAGATGGTGATATATGTCTATATTATGGCATTTATATATTTATAGTAGAATGTGTCTAAATGTATGGCATTTATATTTTTTACAGAAGTAAATGTGTGGAATTATGTAGTATCAAAAGGCTCATTGTGGATTATATCGTTTGAGAGGATTTGTATATGCAACTTTCATCTCTATAAGATAATAAATACTTTAATCAAAACTAACTTGATATTTTACTTTATAAATAATAAATCATTGTCTTCAATTTATGCATAATAACGAGTACTTCTAAGTCAACTATTTTTTTTTGTGTCAATTTGCATTTATCTATTTATCGTATCAAATTAATTGAACTCGATTATAAATTGATCTGGATAATAATAATTGACGAGTTAAATTGTCGGCATTATTTTTTAAAAATATAAAAAATATTGAATTTGTATTGCTCAATTTTACAGTGGAAGTGCTATAGTAACCCTCCGTCAAGATAATCCACAACTTCCAATCATCTCTAGTTAAAATTTTGACTCCAATATCAGATTTCAACCTTATTCGAACTTTAGAAGTGTCTGCTATAGATAAATATATTGATGATGCTTTCTAATATCCTTGCAGAAGAACATAAAGTCTTTCTCCTGGTGGTCTCGGAAATCGCCAAAATCGCGGTCATGCAGTTTTTGGAGCAGTTCATGCAGCCTACGGAGACGGAAGGCCGAGGCGCCGCGGACAAAAGCAAATTCAGAATATTGCAGATTCCTAAGAAGCAGAAGCACAATGAAATTCAAAATATGATCGTTAAACATCATTATTAACGATCAGAAATAATTCTCGTCATCAATAATAAGGATCAGAAAAATTATAATCCTTAATATTCTTATGACTGACCATCAGAAGTCAACAATAAGAACAAAAAAAATCTGATCCTTAATATTAAAATTAATGACCATCATCTTGCCGTTAAAAATATATAAAAAAAAAAGAATAAGTAGGTATAAAAATATAATCCCACATTTATTATAGTAGTATGATGAGAACAAAGGGTCAAGTATTAATAGAGGAGAAGATTAATGAAATAATATAGGGTTTTATGAAGAAGGTCCATCTTCAGATTATTAGTTCACAAAAAACTTTTAAAAATTGGTCGGTTCATCCAAAACGTGATTCAATCCGATTTTGGTCGATTTTGATTGGTCTAAACCGGTTCAACCTGATCTATTTACAAGCCCGGTTTTGGGGGTTATAATAGACCGTTGTGAGAGTCGGTCGACGATCGAACCGGTCTGACCAGCCGGTTCGATCCGGCCCTCACAACATTGATTGACGATCATATATTTGTTCTCAAATAATAATAATAACGACAAGAAAGTGGACCTTAAAAAATTTATTTCAATACATAAATAATATCTTTAGTGATCATGTGAGTGGTCCTTATAAGTTATATAGGGGACCAGCATACTAGTCGCTATTGAACTTCTAGGGACGAGGATTATAGTGGTCCTTAAAAAAAATCAACAGCAAGCATTCACACTAGACGCTAAAATCTTTTAGCGGCGGGACGTATAGCGAAGAGCCGCGATCAGTTATTTCTTGTCGTTGATAAAAGATGATAACTTTTAACGACTAAATATCTCTTCGTTAATGACCTAATTTTTTGTAGCGGAAGCAGAAGCTCTACTGTAGATAGACACCATTACATTTACTATCAGGAAGTATACAAATACATCATGTATGTATCTGAAAGACGACAGTAGATATGTATTAGAGAAGAGATTCTCCGAGGCAATATACTTTTTTTTTCTTTTGTTTCTATGGCCATTGATTAGTGCAGTCTCTTTCTTGTTCCAACCAATTCAATGCATGTGACCATTCTAATCGATCTATGCCGACTTGTTTTCCTTTGCGGAAAGCAAAACCTAAAAAGTTAAGGCATGCTTGGTTTTATTGTTCTTGTTGCGTTTCTTGTTTTCTATTCCGAATATTATTTTTTTATTTCCAAGATTTTAGTTTTTTTAAAGAAAAAAGCAATACATTTATTAGCTTTAATATTTCCATTTCTATTTTTATGAAGAATGGCTAACAAAATAGCATGGGCATGCCGAGTTTCACGGACGGCCCAACGGACTTTTGAGTCTACTCACATTGTGCGTTGCAAACCCCAACGCATGCGCGAAAGTTTCATTTGCGTACGGCCCAACGGGCCTCAACTTTGAGACAATAATAGGAATGAGAAAAATATTAATTCTTTACGTAAATTACACGAGTCATCTCTCAATTTTGAGTGCACTAACTATTCGGTCCCCTCATCTTAATTTATAATTGAAATATTCTTGATCCGATCAATTTCTCGATTATATTACTGACGTGACATAATAAAAAGAAATAAAAAAATATAAAAAAATAAAAAATGATAATTATGAGATTGCCACTCCTCGTCAAATGAGAATAGAAGGTGACATCCCCTCCTCCTCTCCCCTCTTATTCCAAAGCGGAGAGAGGAAGGGGCGCCTGTGCGAGCTCGTTGCTTTAGAAAGAAAAAGGGAGCATTGGCCCCGCACGGTGCCAAGGGGGGAGCAAGAGAAGGTACGGCCCTCTTGTGCGAGCTCGTCGATTCGCACAAGGGCCGGCGCCCTCCTTTTCTTCCTCCCACGCGACGCTGGTGAGGGAATTTTATTTCAATTAAATTCGTTTGGATTATTAATTTAATCATTTTAATCTTTCTCTTCATGATTGTTGTTAACAATTTTATTTTATTTCAATGCATTATGTGCAAAATCAATGAAAGAAATATTTTTTTAATACTAAATTTGATGAGATCTAAAGTTAGAATATCTAATTTTGACATCATGTTAAATTAAATGTGATATCAAGTAATCATAAAATACAAAATCTATATATAAAGAGAACAACGTGTTTAATTTTTTAATCTTTAATACTATCAATCAAAGGCGGATCCAGCAAAAATTTGAGTGGGCTCACCAGGCTTCAAACCATGGTCCTTCGTTTGCAAAGTGCATGTTTTAACTACCATTACCATTAAACACCAGTGTCAAATGGACTGCACGAAAGGCACCTAGATCCACCTATGCTATCAATCTGTACAAACAAATCATCTCGTCTTTGTCCATGGTCTTATTATTCTGAAAATGCACAGCAATATGGGATACCAAATCGTTCCATAAATATTAGTAAATTCACAAGTCTAGTCAATGTGCGAAAGAACCTGAGAATGCACTGGTGAATTAATTAATTAAGGTGGCGGTGGAAGTTAACTACTTGACCTCAATTCATTATTTGCTACTTGGTTAGTAATTCCACGGGATGATATATATATATATATATATATATATATATATATATATATATATATATATATATAATATAATATAATCACTATTCAAGTTCTAATGCAGTCTTATAATATATCAGGTTTGAAATAATAGACGCCTATCGCTTTGTTTTATAAATATGATATATGATATATAAATCATAGATGTTCGAAGAGAGAAGAAGGAAGTTGAATTTATAAAATATATAAATCATAGAGGTTACGAAATATCTCTTGCAACAGAAGCAGATCGTCGAGACCTTTTCACGAACACTTGATTAACGCATTTTGCTACAGCATAAATATCTCTAGATGAACCTACACAAAAGCATATAAAAACATGTCATGGATCTTTGATATTGGTTCTCTTTTATAAACGAGGGAGACTTAAACGAGGAGACATTAATATCGTGCAAATATAAAAGACCATTGATTAGTTAAGTTCGCCAATGAGAAAATCTACCACTGGAAAATTGATTTATCAATGACTACGTCTACATCAAACACAGGGCATAAATTCACTGATCCTTCCTCATGCTTTCTTGTAATCTTTCTGAACTACTTCACATTCTGAGCAGGAAGATTCAGGTCTTCTTCTTCTTCTTCTTCTTCTTCTTCTTCTTCTTCTTCTTCTTCTTCTTCTTCTTCTTCTTCTTCTTCTTCTTCTTCTTCTTCTTCTTCTTCTTCTTCTTCTTCTTCTTCTTCTTCTTCTTCTTCTTCTTGCATGTCCGTTATGTTTTACAGTTGCTCAAACTGCAGGGTTTGGTCCAAGGGAGCGTTCGGATTGCTTAAAGATGGTGCAAGTGTTAATCATCAGATTGCTTGTGTACGTCGACCTGATAATTAATTAATCAGGATTCAGTGATGGATTTTCTGTTGTCTATTCTCTCTCTCTCTCTCAGGAGAGTAATGGAAATGGATTGCTAATCTGCAGGTTGCTGTTAGGGTACGTGTATCCGGCTTTCCTGTGCTTCAAGGAGATGGAGCCTGAATCCTCCCGGCCTTCCGACGATTCAGAATCAGAATCCAAACCCTCTGATCATCTCCAAAACAAAAAGCTCAGATTCTGGTGCCGCTACTGGTAAATAGTTTTTTTATACTCATGTATCTTTTAAAATTTTTATGGATTTCTATTTGGATGATCATATTTTTTTATTTTATTAGAATTATATATTTATAATCGATTGGAAACATAGAAATGCTATAAACACAGTTTAGATGCTAAATTAAATATCATTCAATTGATCGTCAGTGTCTCCATCTAAACAATAAAATATTGTACCGATAAAAAAACTCAACCCAATTATTAAAAGTGAACGTAAATAACTATTGTGCATGATTATTCCTTTTTCACTTAAATTTAATTCTTGTGTTAATTATTTTTTGTGTGTTGTATCTTTGTTTTCTTGTTTTATCTAGCAAATTAATTTCAGTCAAAATATAATAAAATAAATAAAAACACATTAAAATAATACTCAATATTTATTCTATAAATAAATATATAATATAATTAGCAGAAATAACTAATTTGAACTTAATAATATTTATTAAGTTAAAGAAAATCAAATTTTGTGTATATATACATAATATAACACTATACTCACCAATTCACCATAGTATACTATTATTGCATACTATCCATATCAATAGAAAACTTGACCCTTCACCCACAACCAAGTTTCATCGTATATGTTATATATAATGTACTAAACATCTATTTAGTTTATGTTGCATGTTATGAGCAGAAACGATATGGAAAAATTGAACAATATCATAATCCATATGATAGTTTAAAATTTGACAAATCTAGACTAGATGAAGAAAAAAAAATATACAAGCATAATCAACATTGATGATACTAAGATGAGAATAGAGTAAATAGAGAAGGAGACTAATTGACCAATTTGTTATAATTTTTATGATGAAAGTTCATTTCTTTTTTTATCTTCTCCAACATCATATGTGGCAAAAAAATTTAATTTTTAATTATTTAAAAAGGTTGAGAGAGCTCACATTAATTTTATTTTTACCAATTTTGATTGGTCTTGACCATCCATTCCAGTCTAAATGTATTTCCAATTGTGTTAGTTGGTTACTTTGATCATTAAGAATTTGTTAATTAAAGAAAATATAAAAATATCAATTTTTTATTTAAAACTCACTAGATTAGTACCAAGTTCACTCCAGTGACATAGCCATTCTGTGAGTAGTAATAAGAAAAAAGAGAGCATAATTTAAAATGTATAAACTAATTGAAAGTACATAGGGAAATCTCAACTTTCACATTGGTAGCCCAAACGATTTATTAGCCCAAACCATTTATTTGTTTGATAAAAAATTACTAACTTCCAAATTCTCATTAGATACACCTTAATTTTTTTTTGGACAAAGGAAGTACTAACTTTCAATTTGACTCTCACATTTAACCTAAGAATATATTTTAAAATAGGATTATTTCTTCAAATCACCCTCTAAACTATCGTTATTTTTTTAGATTTAACCCTAAACTATGGACTTTATTTTTTGGTTCCCTAAAATATCACGATTTTTTTTACCGGGCTTGCCCAAGGCTTCGACCTCTTCCACCTCCTTGTCGCCGCCCTCTCCGACCTCCTCCTCCTCCCGCAAGCCCTCTGTCGCTTCCACAATCACAACTCCTCCTCTTCGTCCTTCGTCGATTGCCTCCTCGATGACCTCCTTCGCCTCGCCGGTGCCCATGTCGCCTTTCGCTCTGCAGCCCTAGACCTCCGCCACCTCCTCTCCTCCGCCTTGTCCGCCCTCCGCCGCCCTTCTCCCAACGTCGCTTGCCTCTCTACCGTCGCCACCTGATTCCGCCGCTGCGCTGAGTGCGATGTCTTCCGAGCCGCGTCGTCTGCCAGCGACGTCGGCAAGCGGCTCCTTCCAGTCCTCTCCGCCGCCAATGCAGAGGAGGCGGAAGAAAAAGGGGGAGGGGGCTCTCCCCCAACAAGGGGCACCGAGGGTCGATCCCTCACAACCTTCGCCGGCCCACCATCGTCTGCCGTGGCCCGAACGAACCCGCCACAACGGTGGTCCGATCGGGGGACCTCGACGCTACCGTGATCGCGTGTCTTCCGCATCTAGGGCGCCACAGAGGGATAGAGTGTGCGGTGTGCATCTCCGAGCTCGCCGACGGCGAGCCTGCGCGGTTTCCATGAACTCATCAAAGAAGAGGGAGAGAGAGAGAGAGGGCGAGCACCTGTCCAGAGAAGAAGAGGAGCTCATTGGAGGAGTTGAGGGCGCCGGCGGTAGCCAGATAGGACCCCTACAACCTCTGCGAGGGGCCGCCCCCACGGTCCTCTTCTATCGTGCCGACACCGCCCGGCTCTACCTCGCCTGCGATGCAGATGTGCACAAGGCCATCACCCTCGCCCGAAAGCACGTTCACGCTCCGATCTAAGACATACAACTGCACACACACCCCCACCCACCCACCCACCCCCGCGTCACGCTCTGCGCTGACGATGGACTCTTTTTGCTCCGAGTGCGACGCTGACTCCCACTCCGACAGCGGGCACCGACGAATCTCCCCCTGTCGAGGGTTTATCTGGTTCCCCCTCCACAACTGATGTTTTCTCAACTCCGAGGACATTCGAAAAATCCAAGCTTTTTCAAGTCCTTAGCCTACTTGTGTAGTCCTCTCACCGTGTGGCCGGTCCTCCTCACACTCCGAGAGTGATGCACGGAGTGGCACAGGGTGACCTCCCTCTTTGCCTATTTCTTTTTATTTTTTTTATTTGACGTTGAAGGGGCATTTTGGACTTTCACATATGGAAAAAAATGGAAGATAACGAAAAAGTTGACAGAAGTGGACAGAAGGATCAAACTAAAAAAATCGTGATAGTTTAGGGATCCAAAAAATGAAGTTCGTAGTTTGGGATTAGATCTGGAAAATCGTGATAATTTAGGTCGGGGTGGTTTGAGGAAATAACCCTTTAAAATATATATAGTAAATTATACATCATCAATTAGTTGAATACAAAAAGAATAAATAAATAAATGTGTGTAATTCCTTAAATCCTTACGAATAAATATTTATGATCCTTGGTCATAAATTTATAACGTCACTATATCTATTTAACATCATTTATGGAAAAATTCATTTCCGAATAACAATTATTAACTACCAGCATAAAAGATAATGCATTATTTTATATTTAAATACAAACTAGTCAGCATTCATTTATCCAATGAATTATCCATATTAGACTTAAAATTTGTTTGAAAGAGACATTATGAGGTTAAATGCGAGGAAATCTTGAAATTTGACATTTTTTTATCAAGTAGATAAAACTTAAAAATACACTTGCAAAGAGTTGAAATCGTTAATGTCGTGTTTAAATTTGTACATGCAATTTTTCCATACCAATTCGTCAAGATTATTTTTTTACATTTCCCCTTAATTATCATAATTTTTCATATCTAATCCTAAATTATTTCTTGATTTTCACTTTAACTTTCCCACTATTTTTTTATTTATTGAATGACTAAACTATTCTTTCCTCTTTTTTTTAATATTTAAAAGTTTAAATACTATACAATAAATATAAAATTATGGCAACGCCATGATGGGGCGTCAACCCCCCCCCCCCCCCCCCGATCTCACCAACGAGATCTGGAGCACAATCTCCACGAAACTGCCATCACCAGCGAGGTCGAGGACCTTGTACGAGGTGCCAAGCATGCGAGAGGCAGCGACGACTGTGGAGATCAAGGCGGCCTATTGGTCCATGGCGAAGTTGTTCCACCCGGACGCTCGTCGGCGCGCACGAGGTCCCCCTACGTCACCAGCGAGGTCACAGGGGCGACTCCCCCCCCCCCCCCCCCCCCCCCCCCTTTCACTCCGCCTCACCGCGTAGGAGGGTGATGCAGGGGGTGCGGTCCATTGCCGGTTGCAGGGAGGGGGTGTCGAGATCAAGCTCGCTGGGACTATCGGTGACCTCAAGGGCGCCGATGTCGCAGGGGGGTGGGCGAGTCGCCGACATTGGCGAGATCGTAGAGGAGGGGGGTGGACAACGGCCCTTCGTTTCACTCCGTGTTGCATCGTCGGCGATGTAGAGCAAAGGGAGGCTTCTTTTTCAATAATTTTTAATATTTAGTATATATTATTTTAAACTTTTAAATATTAAAAAAAATAAGAGAAGGGTTGTTTAGTCATTTAATAAATTAAAATTTTAAAAATAATGGGAAATTTAAACAAAACCAGAAGGTTGGATTAAAGTGAAAATCATGAAATGATTTACAGAGACGCTACGGTGAATTCGTAGATTAAAATGCGAAAAATCGTGATAATTCAGTAAATAATCTTTTTAAAACTATATGCTATGTTTTTCGAGTATTTTATTGCTTTGAGTAGGATTATTTTCATATACCTCTGTTGGATCTGAATTATAATGATTTTTTTATGTGTAACCTGGATTATGAATTTATCACTTCCTTCAATTTTATGGTGATTTTCGCTTAAGTCCTCCGGTCTAATTAAGTTAATTTTTATTTTTTCTATTTATGAAAATATTAAAATTTTCTTTCATGAGCTATCATTTATTTAATATTTAATAAATAATAAAATAAAATTGTATCAATAAATAATATAAAAATTTTAAAAAATCTTTGACATTGTTGACTTGTTAAAATATTTTATTTTTAAAAAAACATTAAGAAAAAAACATTTCATAGAAGATCATTTTAGTCTTTTTATAAATAAAAAATAGCATATAACAAAAAAGTTAAAAGAATGATTTAAGTGAAAATTATGATAAAATTTAGGAATGTTAAGTTCGGATTAGATATTAAAAATTATTATAATTGATGGGACGTTTAAGAAAATAATCTTATGAAAAATATTTTGACTAACAGGAAAAAATATTTTTTACAGGGTCATCATTGCCATACTGACGGTCATCGACAGGGTTGCCGATGCTTTCATTTCACAGTAATGGCCATATAAACTTTTTTCATAATGTCTTTATTTAATTTTTATTTAATTTAATTTAATTTAATTGCTTTGAAGGTCGCCACTGTACGCCGTAGCTAAGTTGGTCTTCGTGGTCTACTTGTGGCCCCCTGAAGTACGTCTATACGCAGCTAACAAAAATAGAGAGAGAGAGAGAGAGAGAGAGAGAGAGAGAGAGAGAGAGAGAGAGAGAGAGAGAGAGAGAGAGAGAGAGAGAGAGAGAGAGAGAGAGAGAGAGTTTTTATTATCATAATTAATACTTTTGAACATCTTTTTTTTTTCCTCCTGTTAGTGGAAGAAACAGCGTACTGATGATGTTTACAACAAATTCCTTGGACCACTCTTCAGACTCTCGGGAGAGATATTGCCGGCGCTGTGGAAAAATTTAGGACCGTTTCTGAAAGATTGCAAAGAAAAAGTTTGCCGTACAGTGGAGGAAGCCCTCAAGAAGAGAAGAAAGGTGAATGAATTTAACATTTTCTGAATTTGATTTTTTTGTCACATTTAACTTAAAATTATACAATTTATAAATTTCAGGATTAATTTTATAAACCTCTGATTTTTTGCGTATAAATCTGAAGTATGAACTTACCGAACGACGTTCTTAAATTTTACCGTGATTTTCACTTAAAATTCTTTTGTCAAATTCTATTAATTTTTTTTATTTTTATCTTATTTTTAAAAGAGTAAAATGTCCTCCCATAATTTTAAATTTTCATCAATTTGAATGAAACACAAAAAAGACATTTATTTCAAATAGTGAGCATTTTAATCTTTTTTATAAATAGAAAAAATAAAAAATACGGATCTAAGCGAAAATCGTGATAAAATGTAGAGCCGTTATAGGGTAAGTTCATAATTTAGAATTAGACATAAAAAAATCACTATAATTCAACTATTCAAGGAAGATTTATGGAATTAGTCTTAAATTTTATTTTTTGAATTTATAAATTGACATTTAACTTCTTTATTCTATCATTTTTTGTAATAATTATTAAATATTATTTTGCCTCTTACGTTTTAAGATGGAAAAAATATTAAAAAATAAAAAAATTTAACATGAGCATAATATTGTATAAAATGTTATTAATAAATAATACTTTTACCCGTATTGCTTATTTTTTTATTTTAAAGATATTTTTGTTGTTATTTGAAAATTATTTTAAAAAATAATAGAATTTGGATTAAACTAAAGGGAATGATTTATATGTCAAAGTTTAAGGACTAAAATTTATAATTTATAAAGCTAAACTTATCATAAATTTTACATGCAATCCTGAAAAAAATCAGGTTATCAGATCCATGCACATCAAATTAAGATGCTGATGCTTTTTTTTACTGTTTTTGATGCGCAGAAGAGTGAAAAATCGTTTTGACGGCCACGGAAATCGCCCAAGCCGCCGGAATGAGAGATGAACAAGTAAATTTAAGATGGTGATATATGTCTATATTATGGCATTTTATATATTTATAGTAGAATGTGTGTAAATCTATGGCATTTATATTTACAGAAGTAAACGTGTGGAATTATGTAGTATCAAAAGGCTCATTGTGGATTTTATCGTTTGAGAATATTTGTATATGCAACTTTCATCTCTATACGATAATAAATACTTTAATCAAAATTAATTTGATATATTACTTTATAATTAATAAATCATTGTCTTCAATTTATGCATAAAAACGTGTACTTCTAACTCAAGTATTTTTTTGGTATCAATTTATATTTATCTATTAATCAATATGAACTTTTATGGAATTAATTGAAACCGATGATAAATTAATTAATCTGAGTTGTGGATAATAATAATTGGCGAGTTACATTGTCAGCGTTGTTTATAAAAAAAAAGTACATACGAATGTTTATCAGTTATTAACAACAAAATTGAACGTATGAACTACGTGGCCTAGGGGTGACACAAGCTGGGACCATCCGCTCACCCCGGCTCGATTTTTCGAATTTTTTTCCGATCCACCAACTGGATCAGGACCGTCCAGATTATTATAATTCGAAATAATCTGAACTCGGTCTCAATCCAATTAAATATATTATATTAATATTAAATTAATTTAAATATTATTTTTATGTTTATTTTAAATAAAAATATAAATTTTATTTGGTATATATCTTAAATATGTATTATATTACATTATCATATATATAATTTAATTATTAGTTATCATATTTATATAATAACATTAATTTTTTTATAATTTTATTTATGATCAAACCGAAATAATCGAAAATTTTCGATTTTTATCTCGATTCCAAACCCAACCGGACCGGAACTCCTTTTTGAAAAATCCAGAACAAACCCGGATACAGCCCTACTGACTTAGTCTCATTCTACTGGTGCTACTTGTCTGTTTTTACTTCCCCTTAAAATTCCCATCCCCGGCACGAATCAAAGTTCACACAAAACCGTGGCCTCAATTTTTTGCGCAAAAATGTCAAAAGAAACAGTAGTGGGGTGGCGTAGAAGAAGCGAGAAGAGCCAAACCACACCAACCTTGTGCTGTTCTCCTGCTGCGAGCGGCTCCCGGGATGATGACCACGGCTCTTGCCTTCTTATCTCCTCTCCCTCTCCTGCGGAGCCACGGCCACCGTCATCCCCAGCTCCTCCCGGGCGCCCGCCGCTCGATCCGTCGTCTCGTGCCGCCTCGCGCCGTGCCGGAAACCGAGAGAGGAAGAGACAAGGCCTCGTCGTCGGCCGAGGAGATCACCGAGAAGTATGGGCTGGAGGTTGGCCTGTGGAAGGTAAGTTTTCAATTCTTTTTCTTTAGCTCAACGTGGGTGTTTTCTGGAGCTGGAAGCTGACTGGCTGGTTTGGATGCCTCTGCAGATATTTAGTTCCAAGGAGGAAGGAGACGGTGCAGCAGCAGGTGGAGGAGGGGAGGGGACGGAGAAATCAAAGGCGGACCAGGCGAAGGAGCTACTGGCCAAGTACGGGGGAGCTTACTTGGCCACCTCCATCACCCTCTCCTTGATCTCCTTCTCCCTCTGCTACCTCCTCATCAGCGCTGGAATCGACGTCCAGTCGCTGCTTAGCAAGGTAGCATTCATTCCGCTGCTGTCTGTCTGATCTGATACAACAACAACAACGCAGCAGATGTTCTAAGTTTCCAATTTCCACTGTAAACTTGCAGATTGGCATTGCGACGGGCGAGACCGGAGGAAAAGTAGGCACATTTGCGCTGGCCTACGCCGCTCACAAGGCTGCATCTCCGATCAGGTTCCCGCCGAAGGTGGCGCTCACTCCAATTGTGGCCAGTTGGATCGGGAAGAAGACCGGAAGGACTGACGAGTGATCCCCGATGCAACGTGGATCACTAGATGATACTACGTGTTTGTGTCGTCTGTAAAGCTCATCTGCATCAAAAATTTTGGAAACATATACCTGTAGATTAGCATCAGCCACAGCAGCATGAGTGCCCATTGAGCACAGCATTCTTATCTAAATGATTCAGCTGACTCAGCTCTTGAATAAAAGTATTGTCATCCAGGAATTTCAATTTGCATGTTGCAGCTCAGTTCCGCTAATCTTGTTATAACATCCATATCCTTAAGGTTTCATATTACAAAACTAAGGCTTACTGTGACCATTTAAGGTCATGCAGCTTGTTCCATATATAAAGCATAGAACTTAACGAATCCAGCACTGCCGCCCCATGGACATACACTTATGCCACAACTTATAGTGACATTATTTGATTCTTTAGTAACTTATAGCAAAACATTAAACGAGAGTGATTGAGGACTGTAAATCTAATTGATACCAGAGCTTATTTTGACTCATGAAGATGGAACAGTATGAAACTTGCTCTTAAAGAGGCGGAGGCCACTGAAGACCGAGATATTGGGCTCCATTTCAAGTTGTTCTTGTATTGAATTTGTATTGCTCAACTTTACACTGGAAGTGCTTCTTTCACTTTAGGCAGTGTGCAATCTTTTAGAAGTTGCATGCACGCTTGATGCCCGAGGTCATTAGTTCAAGTAGCGCACCTCTATCATGCCAGCTGCCACCTCCAATTGAAGTTTCAACCAGCTCCACATTCATCTCTACATTGTATTTGAAGGAACGTCAAGAACACCAGATGGTGAAGTCTGTGGCCGAGGTGTACTTGGCTCTTCATTAATGAAGTCATCTGCATTCACTCTACTAATTCCGTCCCATTGAACATCAGCTGTTGCTCCAGTTAAGCATTTAAAACAAACGGCTTAAGCTCAATAAAAGAAACTATCAAAAAGAAAACAGAAGGCAACAACTTAAAAAGAAAAATGCAAGGGATAATATTGCAAAGGATACGTGGTGCCTTCCACATATCTGTAATGCTAACTCCAGGATCTGATAACAGCCAGTAATCAGCATCAGTCTGCATAAAAATAGTTCAATTCAGTTAGTGATATACTGATAGGTAATTAGAGGAAAGGTGAGAAATGCAAGTGCTTAATATCAGTGATACATCAGGGAAGTAAAAAATATTATTAAAGCAGCACAGGTAATCTTTTGGCAGTCTTTTGAGGATTTGGTTTAGGAAAATTTTCTGAAGCTAAAATGAAAAAAAAAAAAGTGGAAATTGTATCACATTTTTCTTTACTTCACTTATTATGACCAACTTTAACTCTTTTAAGATTATATTCCATGTATTGAACTTACATCAACATCAGAAGGAACGATCTTCATCATGCCACCAACATCCTGCGAGGAACTAACATCAGCGCATATCCTTTGATTGCTTTGAGCATCGAAAGGCATTTCATTCCCTATGTTATCTTCTGTGGCAACAGCCAGTGAGGAATTATCAACAGAGACTATATCTGAAGGTGGAGGAAGCATTGGAGGTATCTCGGCCTCAGTCATCTCCTCGAACTTCTCCTCGAATTGACTGGAAAGGAAACAAATGCACTAAGAGGACCAACTAAATACTAAGAAAAAATAATCTGGACTTGCCATCACGATATCAAGAATATGGTTGAATTACCTCACAAGGTAAACATCTATTGGACCCATGGTACTTCTAAGGACAACTCTATATCTCCTCTGGGGGTATTCACCAGCCTGCATACAAAGGATTAGAACATTTTAACATCCTGACATATGAAGCACATTAAAGAGCGATAATGCTTTGGGCATCTCCCACCTCATCAGGATCTGGGACTTCCAGGGTAGTACCATGAGGTGCTTTGATAGCTATCAGTGTTTCATTCTGCACTCAATTGGGAAAGGCAAAATATTGGCTTATCAGCAAAAAGCAAGTAACAAAAAAATGTTAGAATAAAACTTTTCATTAATCAGTTGAAATGTGATGGATAAGATTTCTGCAGCAACAAGATGCACCTGAAAACAGGGTAGACCCTTGATGTCATCTTCAGTCACATAAAGCCACCTGAAGGCATAGAAACATGGCAATTAAGCATCATAAATATGCTTTTCTAACATGTCTATCATGTAAAAACATAAAAGGCAATCACCTTGAATTGTTTTCGTTTTCCGTAAGTATCCTCAACCTTTCTCGCATTTCGCTGTTAGGAAATTATGCTCGTTATATGATGAAATATTTGATGACAGTACTTCATGCTGTTCCACTAAAGCCTCACCTGATATGTGCATCTAATCTGCTCTCTTGTATGTTGAGATTTTCAACTTCAGTCTGAAGAAGATCAAGATGAAACATTCATATGAAATTAATTAAAGACTTAAGTAGTTTCTGTTCCCTAAGATGATGCATGTCCATGATATACCTGTAAAATAGAAACGTCATCATTGGCATCCCCTGGTCTTGAGTCATCTATTCCCCTGCGAATGTGATGATGAGTCTTATTGTCAGGGAGTGTCAAGCATTTTGAATAAAAGGATACATATAAGTAATAAGAAGAAAGAGATGCATGTACTTCCAGCGAATTCTGTTCTTTAGTTTCTTTTCTATTAACCCAATCCCTTCAAGAACATTAGTGATGTCATAAATCCGCCTCTTTTGCACCTACACATAAGAAAAAAACTGATTACATTCCATAAGAGGCATTATACTAAAGTCAATCATTTTATCAAGATTTCAATTACTTCCAATGTCTCTGCGGCTTTATTCAGATCAAGGATGCCATCCGGTGCATGTTTAAGTAGTTTTATGAACTTCTTTGTCAAGAGCCCTGGAAAAGCCAAAGAATGTGACTTTCTGTACAAAAAAAGTAATGCACTAAAAAAGTAAACAAAATCTTCCATAAATATAAGCTTAAGGATTGTTGTAATCACCCAAAGAACTGTCATAACGGCGAGTGCCAGCTGGAGTCAGATTATTGTCTGCAGGTGAACCTACATGGATCAAGATAACATAGCATTGATTATTGCAAATTAGGAAGAGCGCAACTTTTCTGCAAGTTGATGCAGTAAAAACTTGATAATCTGATTGACGAGTCATAACAAATATGTGAAGCTGCCCACAAGAGCACATTTACGGAGAAACGCAACAATAAACTCTTGAGGCTAATTTTTGTACACAATGAAAAAATTGCTGACCAGCATTTGACATTGGGGTTTGAGGTCCCGATTTATTGTTCTTGGTTGCCTTTGACCTGCCATAAGTCTTTCCTCCCTTTTCAGACATTGGCGTGTGAAGAGGGCTGCTAAGTCCTTCAGCATATCCAGGACTGGCGGCCCAATCATTTGATTCTCCACCTTCATTATCTTCATGCTGCCGCTTCCGCTTCAACTGGATATGGGATTATTATCAATTTTAGGAAATCAGTATCAGCGAAGTGGGCAAAGAAGAAACTAAAAATAAGTCATAAATCATCTCATTTAAACAGATATAAAGACTATTCACCGAAACTATACAATGTGGTAGTAGAAACAAAAGTTTGTGTGATTCACAAAAAAATCAATCTGCACTCTATCTAAAACTTAGTAACCAAAAATGTTTATATAAGCATCTTTTATTCTAATTCATAAAATCCCTGCCCTTAAAAATAAAAAGGAAATGTTGGTACTATCAGATGTTCATCCATCGTTGTTATATTGATGATGGATGGTGGATGTATTAATTTATTTTTTTTCGATCAACCGTTCATCGTGAATCAAACGATGATAAATGAACATATATGGTGCTACCCTTAAAAGAGATAGTACATCCATTTTTTTCCAAAAAGGAAAATGAGGTCATAAACTACGATGTCTTGAGTTCAATTATCGCGGTGTGAGTTCTCGTGCCCCTCTTTCTCATTTGCTTTCATAACCATACGAAAAACAATCTCTCATTAGTCAGAACCATTTCAGTTACGCATTCCATAGTTCCTCCCATGCATTGATGATAAGACTATGAGATTCCCTCTTCTACAGTTTCTTGGGTGCAAGTAAAATGAGGATGGGAAGTCTAACTATGATGTTCATTTCCCTCCAAACGATGAATCAGTACGAACCTGGTCCAAGGCAATGGATCCTACCTGTAACTATCCATGCGTGCACGGCTACTAGTTAGCGCATGACTGACAGTATCAATAGTTATAGTTTCTAACTCGCTCAATAGGGGAAAGATTAATTATTTTACTGCTTTAAGTTGCAGTAACTTCGTAGTAAGCATCAAGGGGAAAATACTCCTTTTGGCAAAGAAGAGTAGACAATGCGAGCCTAGTGTATTGGACTCACAACCACCAGTTCCTAGCCTTAACTGGATCACTATATCCTCCAATTCAGGAATTTTACAAAGTAGGAAATGGCTCAATTCAAAGTAAGCGCCAGTCGCCAGAAGATATGATAACATTATACACGCTCGCGAGAAAAAGTACGAACAAATCCAAAAAGAAGATCTTTAAGGCGTGAAATTGATTTCTCCGAAATAGACGAATCCAATTTCTCATAAAAGAGAGAAGTCCGACGAAAATTGAACAACAAGAACTACGAGGGAAACGCGCTAAAAAGAACACCACAAGTCCACAACAAAGCGGAACACCCAGGCTTCATCATCACATGCCAGATGCCAAACAGACAGCAGAACACCAAAAGAAACCCTCCTCAGGAAACTCACAGGAGTCCTAAGTATGAGCGCCTCGGCTGCCTCGTCGGCGGCGGCGGCGCTCTTCCGACTGTCAGCCACTGCCGAGAAGCGATGGTACTCTTCGGCGCCCCCGAACGGTGGCCGTGCGGATGGGAACGTCAGTTCCCTCCCCAACGGCCGAACGATCTGCTTCTGTGGCAGCAGCCGCGGCGGCGGGCAGTTCCCGGACATCTCCCCAGACCCAAATCCAGACACTAAAAATCAGAACAGGACGCCGCCGATCGGGCGGGAAACGACGAGGCGATCGTCGAATCCGGAGATAAAAGGCCTCGATCGAGGTGGGAACGGAGTGGATCAGGCGACACTCCGGTGGGGGAGAGGTTGGCGGCCGGCGACCGGAGGTAGGGTTCCGGATCGGAGATCGGGGGTTCCCGCGAGTCGGAGCTTAAATTTCCCTCCTTGGCGGAGGGAGGAGGCGGAAGGTGGCCGCCGGAGGTAGGCGACGGCGACGAGTATTGGGGCGGGTTAAAAAAGGAAGGCGAGATGAAGAGAGAAGAGAAAGAGAAGAGAAGAGGAAGAGAGCAGAAAACGAGGGAAATTATAGGGGATAGATATGGAGGGAATGCGTGAACTTTTCTTCGCAAATTAATTTATTTAATTTAATTTTGCTTTCATTGTTATAAAAATTACAGCAAATAGATAAAAAAAAACACCTGTTCACTTTGTGTAACTTATGACGCCTAACAAAATTATAAAAAAAACGTATGAAAAAAAAAATTCGAGAGCAAAGAGGTATTAACGTGGTGAATCGGGCGGAGGAGGTGTCGTTTAGGAGGATTTGGTGAGGGGCGGTGGACGGCGAGGATGGATCCTTTGGAGCCCGTCGATGCGACGGAGAGGGGGACTGTGGTTCGAACCGGCGATTGGCGCGCTTTCCTCGCGATTAATTTCCTTTTCTGGACGCGTCGAATGGCGGAAGCCCTAGAAAGGGAGGCCCAGGAAGGTTTCTAGCGGGCCGACCCAATAGAGAGGTGTCATAAATAGACCTTGTCCATTTTTTTTAGTTCAATTAAATTCCTTTTTTCTAAGGTTAATTTAGTGGTGTTTAAAGGATTGAACAAACTCCTAATAGTTTCGATCAATTGAATTTTTATTGAATATTGGATGGATCAGATAGGACTGTTAATTTAATGAGTTATTATCGAACTACCTAAATAGACTTTCTAATAGACCTTAACAGATAGATCGGCTAACGAACGAATCGGTTTCAAATAATTTATTATTTTCATTTATTTTTAAATTTGTCATTTTATTTCTAGATTCTCTTATATTATTTTTTTATACACTAATATAATAAATAATATATCATTATTTTTTCTTCAGACTTTTCATATTATTTTAATAGTTTATTTTTTTACTCATTTATTTATTTTATTTTTTCATTAAAAATAAAACAAATCAAATTAACAATGGATAAACTATTTATATTCTATTATTAGGTAAATACTATTATATAAGCATACTAGGCACTAAATAAGCAAAAATTAATTTAGTTTAAATACTTAATATTATATAATGGATTAACAGTCAGTCTATCGGATAATTTATTAATTAACAGATGGATATCAGACTATTAGATATCGAACAAATGGCTGAATATAATATCTGACCTATTATTCGTCAAAGTCCAATAACTTATTGGATGGATTCAGACCAGCACAGACGAGTTTACCCGTTATCATATCGAGTCGGACAATGGACAGATCGGACTGCCCAGTCTAATAAATACCTTTAGGTTAATTGCATTTCACCCTTGAACTATAATACATCTTCAATTTTTTTTAATATAATGTCCACCTACCTTTCTTCAATCTTTCAAACACTTTAACTTAATCCGAGATACATAGCAATTTATCCTAGTTTAATTTTGTACATATAAATCTAAAAATTAAGAATATATTAAAAAATATCGTATCCAAAATTAGGCTAGAGTCTGGATTCCATTTAGTTGTTGATTTTTTTATTTTATATAAAATTAAATAGACATAATATAGTAAGACAGGGTACTTCATAAATATTTTAATCTTTAATTATATACATTAGCAAACCAAATTTTAAAATATGCCAAATATATATAACTTGGCACCCCTTAAAAATTTCGGTCTAAGGATAAAATAAGTAAATGAAAATAGGTACCTTTTAAAAATTCAGGATTAGTTGAAAGTGTCTGTAAAATTGATGGAAGATAAATAGATAATATTAAAGTTTATGAAGGTAAATAAATATATAATTAAGACTAGAGAATGAAATTAATTATCCTTTTTTATTATTTTTCAAGATTAAATAATTTTGGTGTCGTTATTTAATAATTTAATTATTATGATTATTATTTTTTATTAAATTAATTAATTGACTATCCATCATTGTATACTAATTTGTATACTAATAATAAAAATAGATAATAAATAATCATAGTACAATGCTATTAAAAAGTTTATGTAAAGTCTTATAACAATTCTTAAATAAATTCGCCCACAACATATTTTGGGTTAGACCCGAATGAATAAGTAATAGAAGAATTATCTGGATATGTTGGAATATAACATTAATTACATGTGACATGTGATACATCATAGGGGATACAACTTCTAAAAATTAGAACAAATGATATTGTCTTGGCATGGAATATGCTATTACACTCCTTTAATGTTAAATGTGACATTTTTTTTAGAAAATTATGTGAGCAATATAATGTCTAGTCAGGAACATTACATATGATATCATGTTAATGAAACTCTTTATCATAGGGTGCATGATAAGACTAACATATCGTTGGGAGTCTGTTTGTGAAAATTAAAATGGTCAAAAGTTGATTTTCTCATCATTGTAGTTAAAAATGCATACCTAGAAAAAAAATGAACAATATTGAGTCTATACTAAATTCCTAAGGGAAATATATCATTGACTACTACAATAGTGATCATGACATGTTTTGATAAAATTATGCGAAATAAAATTTAGATCAAAAAATATTACAATTGGTCATAGGTGTTACATAAATGTATGCATTTAAGAAAAAAATGCAATTATATACATAAACATTGATGATTCGTACTGTTAGTATTACGTATGATACTGAGCCCCTAAAAATATAGATGGATGCCATTTTGATACTAGTCCATAAAGGCTTTGACCTAATAATATTGAACTCGGTCAAGATGTTATGTGAATGTATGATTTATCTCATATATTTTGTTGCAATGATAATAATTATAATTTTGAGTTGTTTTTTTATAACAATTTTAAATTTACCCATATTTTTTAACATATCTAATTATAGACTTTTCTTGATAACAAGAGTATATATATATATATATATGTGTGTGTGTGTATAGGAAAATGAACTATACAATACAACAACAACAACAAAGCCTTATACTACTAGGTGGGGTCGGCTACATGGATCATACGACGTCATTCCGCTCTATTAGTAACCAAATCTTTCGGTATATTATTCATCAATAGATCTTGATCTATTAGTTCGTTAAGTGTCCGCCTTGGCCTCCCTCTCCCTCTTTTAATCGGACTCCAGATTATTTGATATACTCTTCTTATTGGCGCATCTAATGGTCTTCTCTGAACATGACCAAACCATCTCAAACGATTCTCTACCATTTTTTCACTAATAGGAGCCACTCCGACTCGTTCACGTATATGGTCATTCCTAATCTTATCTAATCTTGTATGACCACACATCCATCTCAACATCCTCATTTCGGTTATCCCCACTTTACGTTCATGTTGTTTCTTCATAGCCCAACATTCACTACCATATAACACTGTTGGCCTTATAGCAGTACGATAGAATTTTCCTTTAACTTTATTGGGTATTTTTCTATCACAAAGAACTCCAGTGACTTTCCTCCACTTACACCAACCAGCTTGAATTCTATGATTAACATCGTCATCAATCTCACCATCTTGTCTTACAATTGATCTTAAATATTTAAACTTTGTCACTTGAGGAATTATATCCTCTCATAGCCTAACTTTCAAATCATCTCTAAGTTGTTTATTTGTGAAATTGCTATGCATATATTCTGTTTTATTCCTCCTTAAACGAAAACCCTTTGACTCCAACGTATTTCTCCATATTTCCAATTTTGTATTAATCTCTTCTATTGAATCCGCTAAAAGCACTATATCATACGCAAATAGCATGCACTTAGGTACATCCTCTGTGATACTCTCGGTTATAGCATTGATAACTAAGTTAAATAGATACGGGCTTAAAGCTGATCCTTGATGTAGGCCAATTCCTATAGGAAATTCATTTGTCTCACCTCCGGATGTCCTAACCCTAGTCAATGCCCCATCGTACATATCTTGTATTACCTTAATGTAGGCAACACTCACCCTTTTCTTTTGCAAGGCTTTCCAAAGTACATCCCTTGGTACCCGATCATACGCATTCTCTAAGTCAATGAAAGCCATATGTAAGTCTCTTCTCCTACTTCGATACTTCTCCATCATCCCCCTTAGTAAATAAATCACCTCTGTAGTGGATCTTCCTAGCATGAATCCAAATTGTCTCTCAGAAAATGAACTATACAATATTCAAAGAAAATGTGACTATAAAGATTAATGTGCAAGAATCCAAGTCTTAGTTAGTGTCACCATCACGATAAACTTGATTCGTCTTGCACGAACTCAAATATAGAAAAGAAAAGAGTATAATATTCCATAATATATCTTTACCATATATAATGTCATTCAATTACATGAAACGTCATATCAAACATATAAAAATTATTAATATAGCAATCACTAATCAAGTTAATAATTATTGATTAGTTACATCAATATCAATCAATAATTAATAATATATCCATTACTAATAATTTCTCAATCATGAACTATTTTCATATTCATAAGTAATTATCAACTGATAATTATTTTGACATAAATTAGTCATTATCCATCAGTCATAATGGTAATAAGGCCTCAACAATTAGTCTATTAATGTTTATTCACAATTATCAATTAGACTAAATTATTTATTAATAAATTTTGACCATCCATCGGTCAGTATTAGTTGGTTGCAATTTAGAATGTATTAACTTTTTTCTTGTAAATTTGCAAAAATTATCGATGATCAATTAATTATTACAAATTCTCAATCAATCATAAAAAGTACAATACAAAAAAGAGCTCTTATCTATTAATGACACATCATATTGCATTCATGTCTATCAATAATTAATATCACGTACACTACAATAACTTCTCTATTTTCGGAAACAACATAACTCCGTATTAGTGGCCCTTAATATTTATTCCACAAGGAAATGTCAAGACAATAATAAATTTTATTAAATGTTTGTAACTATCACCTATAGATTTTATCTCTTGTCTTGTTTATCTTAGGACACTTATTTTTGTCATTTGTTTATCTTGTTCCTAATGACATCCAATCAGGAATCATAATAATCAATTCGACTTTTTTTGTAATCGTATTAGGATAGTACACGATAATTTAATAAATGCATAAAATGATATGAACAACATATAATTAATTAAATTAATAATAACAATCAAGAAATAAATAACAATTAACTATGCAATTAACATACTAAACAACATTTTGATCACTATGACAAACAGTCAAAAGGCATCATTAAATCTTCATGGGTTGTGAAATTCTCTTACAATTCATAATATCATAATTAGGTCATCAAGGGTGGACACAATCCATGTTACACCAAACATGGGTTGTGTTTATTGAAAATATCTATAGTTATACATACAAAAACTTCGATAGAACTAGGACTAGGTTACCTCTAATCTTAATCAAGTTTATTACGATTGTGGATAAGATGTCACGACCATAATTTTTTGTCTAATCTTTTATGGCTTCTATATGTTGAAATTATAATCTCATGCCATAAACTTAGTCTATTATACGAAGTAACAAAACATGAGCCTATATCAATGAAATCTTCAATACATAAGGGAAAATTTAATCTTCTTCATTTCCAAACTATACTCCTGAGTATGTGCACGAATGTCAAGGAAAAAACTAATAATTAAGGACAAGAGCAATCACTAATTGCCCTTAGTGCTAAGAGGTGTGTCTTGTTATACTGGAATGCATGAGCACGAAAAGGAGGGAGCAACAAAGAGAGATTGTGTAAAAAAAAAAAGTTTAGATGGAGTGCTATTAATTGGGATTATGATCCATTGTAATCACATCTTAATCCGACTTAAACTCCTTTAGAGATTATATTTAGTATTAAAATTAGATCACGACTTAATGTCATAAATTATTCATAGGATGTAAGAAAATTTTAGTAATTAATAACCTACTACTATTAGAATATTGATATAAAATTGTTGTTTGTCTATTATCCAAAATATTAGTAGGTATTGATAGACTATTATGATAGCTTAAATTATTTTTTTCTCTAATCAACATTGTTTCTTCTTATCTTTGTTTTGTTTCTTTCTTTTATCAACACTTTCCTTTTTTTTCCCCTTTCTTTATGATTTATCATGTTAATTTATCATGTTACTTACCTTTTAATGTTCTTTATATTTAATTTCCTACTCCTCAATCCCCCGTTCTCTTTTATTTTTGTTTATTTTTTGAAAGAGAGGAGAGGAAAATGAGAACATGAAAACTTGTTGACCTCTTTACTTCGACCTCATATATTTTGATAAAGGAAGTTTCGCTATGAACAAAAAAACCCTTCAAATAACCTTTTATCTTTTCTAAAAGAGTTTTAAGTTATTACAATCAAAATTTAGATTTTTCCCTTTTATTACAATTGTGCTCGCAAATAAAGAAGATAGATCATGCATGAATTTGTCTCAAAATGTAATAAAGACTTTGAAGTGCTCAAGAAAAATTTAACTCCCGCAATCGACTTTCTTAGTTGATCTAAAATTATTTTGCATATTTCAATGTGCTATACATCATAGTATCCAAAACTAGTTGTTATTGTAGTTGCCTTCATTATGGCAATCATACTTTTTCGATTGTTCAAATTTTGTCGGCCAATTTTTTTGACCCATCAAACTAGCTGTTGGAGGAATATAACCATTGTTTCTTGGCCGGTCACACTTATTGCATCACCCACTACATTCAATCAATCATATTGTCTTCGATTGATGTTTCAATCGGTTGACACACATATCATTTTTTGTACTTCGATTTGTCCACCATTTTCTTGGTGAACAAATTATCATCTATGCGGATCAATAAATTTACACATAAATTTCGTATCCCTTATTTTTTCCTTGGTTGGTTCATGTATGTACCTCAACTAGTAAATCACTACAAGAAAATTATCATTTTTTGACGGACCATTTACGATGATCACCAATCCTTCTTAAATTTAGAATGATTCTGTATTGAAAAAATAAATCTTTGTCAAATAGAGATGAAAAAAATTCCTTCTGGACTTGCGACGGAACGTGATCCGTCGAAACTTTTCGACGGTCCTATCCGTCAAAAGTTTTGACAACTAAGATGGTCAAAATTCAAAATTAATATACAATATTATAGTATTTATCCGAACATTAGTTTATTATACTATATTAATAACGTAAACTTTCCATGGATGTTGAGTCGTCGGAAGTTCCAACAGATTAAATCATTGGCGAGCCCTATTCATCAGTATTACCGACGACGGTTACACCTATCATAATTAATGATAATTTTGCCCATTTCTGAAATCCGTCAATATCTCACATAAAATTTAATCCCCCTCTTCCTCAAGTGTTTTTCTCTCCCTTGGCCTTCTCTCTCTCTCTCTCTCTCTCTCTCTCTCTCTCTCTCTGGGACCCCCATCCATACTTGGTGACCCCCACCCAGAACTTCGGCGACAACGTAGCTTTGATGACACGCGACAAGGTACATCGTCGACCCTCTCCCACCTTTGAAGGTCGTGGATCTAGCCAGACACGACCGCTTGTGGGCAAGTTCGGCGGCTTGATATGATCACGTCCAACAACTTACTGCGACTGGATCTGGCCTCACTACCGGATGTGGCAGCTCATGAATTTTTAATTTGTTATATATAATCTTGATTTATCATTAATCAATGTCTATGATTCATTAACATGTTAATACTTGTTAATATTGTTTTATGTAATTTATAGTTAATAGTTGTTAATTCACATGTTTTATTAACATTTATGATTAAATTCATTTTTATTAGTTTTGGTGAAATTAGATTGATTAATAGGTAGTAATTGTAATTAATGTTACTTATATCGAAATTATTGTTATAAATTGATTTATATGTAATTGAATATTGTTATTGTTAGATATAAATATAGTTAAATTTATAATTATTAGTAATTGCAAAAATTATGTTTCCTTTGAATCATTGTCGGTGGATGTACAATAGAACTAATCCCGATCATATAGAATTGACACAAGAATTCGTAGATATAGTTCAATACTATACAAGTATAGCATGTCAATCAATACAGTTTCTACGATAAGGAACTATTAGGTGTTCTTGTCTGAAATGTTATAGCACCAAATTTCAAACCTTAGAAATAATTAAAATTCATTTGTATATAAAAGGGGTTTAAACCAATTGGTATTAAAGTGATCTTGGAGAGGAATAACTGTTATCAAGTATGGTTAATGAAAAATTTCATCTTGACAATCGCAAATAAGATTTTATTTTCAGATATAAAATTATGGTTTACGATGCTGCTACAATTGAATATGACGATATCAAATTTGAACAAGAGCGCGATGAGGAATCACCACATTCAGAAGCATCAAAATTTATAAAATTATTAAACACCTCAAATCAACCCTTATGTCATGAGTGTTAAAAAGTCATTCGAAATTATGCTATTAGTATGCTAAATTTAAAAGTTGATTATAATATTTCACATGCATATTTTATGCATTTATGGAGATATTAAAAGATATCACACCATCCAGCACTCAAACTCCTGAAAATTATTATAGGACTGAAATACTAGTTTCTAAACTTGTCCTTGGTTCAACAAAAATATATTGTTGTTGAAATGACTATATGTTATTTTATGGTGAAGTCATTAGCTTTAGAGAATACAAATTTTGTGATACTGAGCGATATAAATCAAATAACAAAAGTGAAGTTACAGTTAAGAGAATGCATTACTTCCCCCTTATTCCTTAAAAGATTATATTCATCTCTGGGTCTCCGTCACAAATAAAATGACATGTACAACATAAGCTAACTGAAGGTGTCAAGCTTCACAATTTTGATGATGAAGCATGGAAATATTTTGACCTTATGCATCCAGAGTTTACTTATAATGAAAGAAATATAAGGCTTGAATTATGCGCAGATGATTTTAGATCATATGGATAGACATAAATTCTTTATTCATGTCGGTCGGTCATAATTACACCATATAACTTACCTTCGGGAGTGTATATGTGAGTTTCGTACATGCTTTTTACGTCCATTATTTTTTATCCACACAATCCTAGACATAAAGGTAGATACATATTTCCAACCTCTGATACACGAGATCAAATAATTGTGAAATTGTGTTATAGCTCATGATGTCTCAAGTAAACAAAACTTCACTTTAAGGTTACATTATGTGGACAATAAATGACTTTGCTGCATAATCACTATCTAGTTGAAAGATGGCATGTAAGTTCGCATGTGTATATTGCATGGAAAAAGTTAAAAGTTTTCATTTTGAAAAATAGAGATAAAAACTATTGGTTTGATTGTGATAGACAATTTCTATTAGCACATCATCATTTTCAAAATAATAGAAATGTCTTTCGAAGGCAAAAAGTAGTACATGATATGCTTTCAATCAGGTCGTCGGGAGATGAATTATTTGATACTGTCAATTCTATGTAAGATTATTGACAATCCAAATGTTAGATACAATAGATATGGTGTTTTTCATAATTGGACTAAACGAAGGCGGTAGCGACATTGGTGACGCCTCGACAACTTTGGACGAACCATGTCGTGTGAAAAAGGGTTGCATCTATGGTCTTAGATAATCTACGATCATGGAGATATTGGATATGATTGTACATCGATATTCAATTATCCAAGACGGGATGTGAAATGACTTTTTGAACAAGGAGATAGCATATGGAAATAATGATTCACAAAAGTACGATAAGAAATACGACAAGAGATCTAAAATGAAGTATGACAAGAGTTTGAGCAACAACAACGACAAATGTTAAAAGTTCAAAATGTACCGACAGTTCTAAACCTAGGGTTGCTCCATACAAATAGGTAAAATACAAATAACAAATTTTTTTGACACCACAAATATGTAATATGGACCTATTTCAAGCTTGACTAGTGATCTGAAAAATCATTTTATTTCAAACTTAAGAAGTAATGCACAAGAAATCTATATGCAAGTAAAGAACAAAAAAATGTATTTCAGAAAACCGAAAAACCTTACAATAGCCGTCACAGACCTTCGTCCAGCCCTCGCCACCTTCTCGATCAACACAGGGGCAGGAGAAAAATGAGCATCTTAGTTGAACAACAACAAGTGTCCAAAGTCAACAGGAAAAAAAATAAATGAAAATCATGATGCGACAAATGATACATGACCAACAAGACGACAACTAGATTATGTAGAATATTTTAATTTAGGAAATTATGCAATAAATATTTCAAAATTGATTTATAATTTATTAACATTATTTTAATTTTAATTATGTAAAAAATATTTTATTTTATTAATTTTATTTAAAATTTTAATTTATTTGAAACTAAAATTTGAAATTTGGCAAACTTTGGTTTAATTTTTAAATTTTATAAATTCATTTTTCATTTTTTAAAGTTAATTTAATTTATTCAACTTAGCGACAAATCTTTTGATTTTTTGCAAGTTTCAACGATCGTGATATGGCGTATCACGACCATCGAAAGGTTCCGATGAATGTTTATCTTTCGAAACTTCCGAAAGTTCATCTAGTGACGAACAAAGCCGTCACAAGTTTCGACGAATTTGTGTTGCCCGTCTGAAAATACTTTGCGATGAATGTTTTTCGAACGATTCATTGTCGTTGCAAAAGTCATTGGAAAGTGGATATTCCGATGGATCTTCTAGAATTTCCGATGGATCCATTAGAAATTTGAATTTTCCTTTAGCAAATTATGATCAATTGCAAGGAATATATGAGTTGTAAACATTTCATTTTTAGGAGACTTATAAGAATATTTAATATAAATATTTGGAGCAATTTTATGGGAAAAATATTGAATATTCTATATTTTTAATAAAATATAATGAATCCCTCTTCTACATTATGAAGCTTATAGTCCATGGTATACTTTATTACATCATATTATTGTAATAAACTTTTATATTATAAAATTATTTCCTATAATAAAATAAAAAAAATGATATAACATATTAAGGGGCTGTTTGGGAGATGAATAAAATAGTGAATAGACTTTTATTCAACATGATATTACCAAACAAGAAAACAATATTAGGATGATTTGTTCTAGGAATATGAAAAAGCTGAAATTAAACGAGGTTAACAATTCATCTCAACTAGGGGTGGCAATATTCTCCACCCCCGCGGGGCCCCGCGGGGATTCCCCATTCGGGGCCCTGCATTCGGGGATTTTTTTCCCCGCGGGGGCGGGGATGGGGGCAAACTGCCCCGCCCCCTCTTTCGGGGATCGGGGTGGAGGGACTACCCCCGCCCCGTCGAGGCCCCGAATCCCTAATAAATTATTTATAATTATTAATTATTATAATTATATTTATTAGATTACATCTCAATCGTCCATTTTACATATATATATATATATATATATATATATATGAGAAAAATTAGCGTGAGATCACCTCAAATCAGTGAATCTCAGCCGTTATAATCATACATCAATGGTCCAGATCGACATCTTAGTTGAATCTGGTTCAAATGAAAAAAAAAAACTAGGTTCAGTCTTTTATTTAGTCTCATGAGATCTGGATCGTTGGTGTATGATTATAACGGCTGAGATTCACTGATTTGAGGGCGAGATTAAAATCTCTGATCTCACGCTAATATTCCTCTCTCTCTATATATATATAACATTAAACCCTAACAACTATCTTCTTTCTCCCTTTTCTCTCAAATCTCAACTCACAACTCTCAAATCTACTACGAGTCTACGACCAGTCGGCCGCCGACGCGTCGTCGAAGGCGGGTCGTCATCGTGGTCGAGGGCGTTGTCGTCGAGGGGATCGCCGTGGTTGTCGTCGTTTGGTCGTCGTGGGCGGCGGCCGAAAGGGCGGGTCATCGTCGAGGGCTATTTCGCCGCTGCGCGCGCAGCGGCGATTTCGCCACTGTGCTCGCGCGCTGCGTGCAACGGCGATTTTCTGCGCGCAGCGGCAAAAGTGGCGATTTCGCCGTTGCGCTCGCGCGCTGCACACAGCGGTGGCAGCGTGCAGAGGCGAACGCCTCTGCGCGCAGAGGTGTCACCTTTGCGCACCGTGCGCAGACCAAAATTTTTTTATTTTGTAATTTTTTTTAATTATTCACATTATTCACCTTTTCACAATTTTTTGACTATTTTTTAATTTTTTTACATTATTTAATAAAAAATTCGAGGAATCGTGTTCCCCGTGGGGATTCAGGACCCCGCGGGAATCGGGACGGGGGATAAAATTTCTCCCGGACCGGGGATTCGGGGCGGGGTCGGGATGGGGTCGGGTTGTCGGGGTCGGGGCGCTCGAACATCGGCGGGTGACATCCCTAATCTCAACATGATAAATAATTGAACTTGGCTACACTATTTATTTCCAACACTCAATGGTGATGTTTAGTTGGGGATTACTTATAGTCTTATTCAAAGAGTAAGAACTGCTAAATTGATGGATCTGTTAGTCATTAATATTATTCTTAAAGTTAGTAAATGTGAGTGTAGGAATGGAAGGCGAATAAAAAGAATAGCATGTATAAAATTTTGATAAAAAGATTAAAAAATAGGTGTATGAGCAAAAAAAGTTAAATATTTCTATTCATATCCCTTACATGAATAATTAAATTTGATTCTTGCCTTTTTTTTCCGTGTTGACCCCTTCGTTTGATGTGAATAATCCATCTATCATTTTTCATTCCGCTTTCAATTGGGGACTTATGCATAGGTCTTAAGTTTGAATTTATAAAATACATAAATTTTTTATTAAGAACATTATTATTAAGCACACGACATAAAATAATTTTATCAGATTAATTAAACTCGATGATGAACGGACTTTCAATATGTGAATAATGCATATAATCATTGACATCACACGAATTAAATCGTCAGCACTATTCCCAATGACTAGTAAAAATGTTTCGTAGATAAATTAACGATTATTATTTTATATCGTTCTATTTACCATTCAAACACTTTAATTTTTTTTATATTCTAAAATATTATTAAAATAATAAAAATTGAGCTCCTTCGATCCCACTCCCTTGCGCCCTTTCGGCCGTTGGTGATCGTTGGATTGATCTCACCGCGGGTGCACATAGCCCAGCGCCCAAATCCTAGATGACCGTCTTCGATGCGCCATTTAAAAACCCTCGAACCCAATCCCATCGCTTATCTGCCACCACCGCGCACCACCAACCACTTCAACGAGCGCCGAGTCGAGGAGGAGAGCTCGGAGGTCGGCCGCCAATGGCGTCTTGCTCCGTCCCGTCCTTCGTCGCCGCCAAGCCTTCGGCGTCTCCCATGGCCTCATCAGCTCTTTCCGTGCCGTCCTCCCTGCCCTTGACCATCCCAAGGGGTTTCCACGGTCTGAGGAGGAGCAGCATCGGCCTCCGACAGCCAGCTCACTCCGCTAGGACGGTCGCGGCGCCCGCCTCCTCTCACAAACGCAGCGTCATCGTCAAAGCCTCTTCTGGGGTTTGTGATCTTTCTCCAGCCTTCTCTCTTTTCGCTTCAGGTTTCTACTTCTCGCTCAAAGGTTGGAGTCTATTGATTTCTAGGTTGAGCTCGATGACCCTGCGCTTCGGATATAGAAAAATGTTTTTCGTCTCAGTGTTTTGGTTTTCCACTCTTTTTTTATTCGGCCACTGGTTCGCTTTTGTGCAGGACGCCCCGTTGGTTGGAAATGTAGCACCAGATTTTGAGGCTGAAGCTGTTTTCGATCAGGAGTTCATCAAGGTATCACAAAGAGATTAAGAAATGATCACTACTACGAGCTTGCTTGTTTATGGGTTCCGCTCTCCGTAACTAGTTGTCTTTTGTGTGCGTTTATGTATGAAATGCAAATTTAGACTTTTCAACGATCACGGGGTGTTAGCTTCACTTTATCCACCGTGTTCTGCAACATTGATAGTCGGAGACGGTTAAACTCTTAATTCAGGCAGTTTATTCATGTTTTTCTAAATGAGTAGAATTAAACCTAGTAAAAAGATTGTTCATAATGATCACCACTTATAGGTTCTCCTGGCTGCCTTTCATTTGTTCATGACTTGAAGCGGAAACCGTTTGCATAAATAAAAGAAGCAATAGACATTTTTCATAGTTTATTATCGGTTGTCCCAGAAATAACTATGGCAATTTATGTTGCATGTTTGCTATGGCTTCCTTTTGGCTGTTGAGTCATACTTTGAGATGCTGTTTTTGTGTATCATGGTGAATGCATATTGATGAACAGAAGCTGTTCTATTGCCGAGTGCCCTGCAGGAAGAGCACATCTGACCAGAACATTTAATTTAATGTCTTTTTCTTTGCTGATTTTCTCGTGTTTAAAGGCACTAGACACATGTTATGTTTTCGTTTTCAGAGTATAATCTACTTTCTCTTAAAAGATATCGTTCTTTTGTAATATATTGAATTCACGTAATTGCACCTACATACACATAAAGACTGTAATACCCTATGACATATATTGCGGAGAACGAGCCTTTAATTTCTATAAATACATCCAGAGATGTGATGGGTTACCCTCTTTGTAAGACAAACATAAAAAAGAAAGCACTTGGCGAGGTTATTGTTATTGTTCATACTTTCACTAGTATGCAGCTTATTCTTTACTAAATAGGATGTTTTTGATAAGATACCACTTTGTATTAGTTAGTGGCTGGTTAATTAAGTAGTGGGTAGTTAGAAGTTGTATGAGTTAGTGGCTGATTAACAAAGTAGTGGGTAGTTAGTTATATTTGTATTTGCATGCTATAAATACATGCATGGGTTTTAGATTTAGGATTGCCTTTTGAAATGTGTTTATCAATTAGGTAATTGGAGTTTGGTCCACTCCATACGGATTTATGGAGATTTGTCATCTCGAATTGACAAGTTATTAGTAGTAATAGTGTTTAAGATTCTTGCACTTTTACTACTAATAATAGTTATCCTAGTTTTATTTTAGTTGTATTTTCAGTTTGTATCAGTTTTGCTGTTATTAAATAGTTTCTCCTAAAAGTAAATTAATCATTGGTATATTTTGACAGGTCAAACTATCCGAATATATTGGGAAGAAGTATGTGATTTTATTTTTCTATCCATTGGACTTCACATTTGTTTGCCCTACTGGTAGGTGTGAAGTTTTAGCAACATGTACAAAGTTCATATTAAAAAGATTTCTTATGATGATTATTGCTTTTCATTTTATTGACAGAGATTACTGCCTTCAGTGACCGATACTCAGAATTTGAGAAGCTAGATACTGAGATATTGGGAGTTTCAGTTGACAGTGTGGTAAAGTGTTCCCCTAATATGCTTTTGTGGTTTGTTATCTTCAGAATTTATCCCCTTGGCCTTGCTGTAGTTTTTTATTAGGAATGACCATATATGTGAACGAGTCGGAGTGGCTCCTATTAGTGAGAAAATGGTAGAGAATCGTTTGAGATGGTTTGGTCATGTTCAGAGAAGACCATTAGATGCGCCAGTAAGAAGAGTAGATCAAATAATCTGGAGCCCGATTAAAAGGCAGACACTTGACGAACTAATAGAGCAAGATCTATTGGTGAATAATATACCGAAATGTTTGGTTACTAATAGAGCGAAATGATGTCGTATGATCCATGTGATCCCACCTAATGGGATAAGGCTTTGTTGTTGTTGTTGTACAGTGAACATTGGATAAAAAGGTTAGTTAGTTAGTTCAGAATCATGTCATCGACCTCAGGTTTCTGATTATATAGTCTAGATCTGCTCTTACTTCCTGTAGATATGCATCAAAGTCATCACAGAAGAAGCATTCATAATAGCGATTAAGCTATTGACTTGATTAAATCCTGTCAATGATATTAAGATTTTGCTATATAAAAAAATTAATCTTATTTCCTTGGAAATAATTACTTGGAGTTTGTAATAAGCGATGAAAGGAAAGTGTCAACACCCAGCATTATTAAAAAATTCTATCCATCAGTGATATTTTGTTTTATGGTGGTTTTTCATTTGGTAAATTCTGGGGGATGGAGTATGGTTGGGTTTATGGCGCTTTAATTGTAATGACAGAACTACTATGCTGCTTGCAGTTCTCTCATCTTGCCTGGGTTCAAACAGACAGGAAGTCTGGAGGGCTTGGAGATCTGAATTACCCACTGATTTCTGATATAACTAAATCAATTTCAAAATCTTTTGGAGTATTGATCCCGGATCAGGTATATATTTCTATCTTTATTGCCACTTAATGAGGTTGAATTTTGTCTAGTTTTTAGCAACTCAGTAACACACCCTTTCCATCATAAATATTTTTAATGTTGGCCTTTCTCTCATAATTTAATCCAAACATAAACCTAATTGTTTTGAGTGGATAGCTAAAATGAGTCAAACTACTATTTGTACTAACATGGTCAAATGAGTGGGCAGGGTATTGCATTGAGAGGATTATTTGTTATTGACAAAGAGGGAGTAATTCAGCACTCCACCATCAACAACCTCGCCATTGGTCGTAGTGTTGATGAAACCTTGAGGACTCTTCAGGTAATTGGAAGAACTCTGGAAATTTTCTGGTTTTTTAATCTTTAAAGGCGGGCATGTGAAAAAAAAAGTTCATGACCCCTTGTTGCTATTGTGTACATCATACCTGTTGACGTCGCATGCTTTACGCACTTCTGATGACTGATCAAATCTGATGTCTTTGCAGGCTTTGAAGTACGTGCAAGAGAACCCTGATGAGGTTTGCCCTGCAGGATGGAAGCCTGGAGATAAATCCATGAAGCCAGATCCCAAGCTAAGCAAAGAGTATTTTGAATCCATCTAAGGACAGTGTATTTGCATTTACTCTGGTGTGATGTTTGAAAGACCTAGACAGTGACAGTGAGTTTTGGCCGTGGGGGTAGTGAATGTGTGCCTACTATAACATTCTTCGTTCGTTGTATCTGAGTTTCTCTGAATAATTCGAACGAGTGTTCACTCTTCTCTATCAGATGCAGTCTGTTTTCTTTTATGCAATCTGCTTGCCTCACTCTCAAGTCTACTTCTTGCGTGATTTCGTGCGTGATATATGTTTTTGTTTCGAGAAAAAAAAACAAGACAAGCTTTTTTAGATACGAAGTTTTGTATCTAGAAAGGCTTAACAAAATTTAATTCACTTCATGATTAAATATTAGTGCATGATTATTGTCAATTCAAAATATATTATTGTCACTTCATTTTATTAAAAATATTCAGCACGTTAGCACTAGAAATGCATATTTTTTTTTCGTGAGTAAATATATATCTCTATTTTGGAAAAAAAGGTTGTCGGAATCTCTCATCAATAATCTGCTATTAACCTCCGATGAGCTTTGTGTGATACTAATATTAATAACAAGAAAAAAATCTAATCTTTTTACTAATTTTAAATTTTACTAATATATCTACCTTTGTCTATAACGGGTGTCCCTCCAACTTAAATGAGTATAATGGATGTCCCCCAACTTAAATGGGACTCTCCCCGACAAGCGATTCATCACGGTTCGCGGATCGACCGGTTATGCTACAAAGCCTCGACCGATCTCATTTTTTTCCTCTCTTCGTTTCTTCTTTCTGCGCCGCCTCCGCGACGACCTTCCGCGACCCCGCACTACCACCGACCCCGCACACCGAGCGCCGCCGCACGCCGCCACCCCTTCACGCCGCGAGCAAGCCGAGCGCCGCTGCACTACGCACGCCGCCGAGCGCCGGCGAGTTCGACCGCCCGGCCGCCGACCCCACACGCCGCCGCCCCGCTGCCGCCGAGTTCGCGCACTGCGCCGCCGGCGCCATTTCAGACGGGGAACACCCATTATATCCATAAAAAGGTATGACATCACAAAATAAAACGGCCCGTTCCAAAGGCTCAACTTATCGTTTCGTGTTAAATTGGGAGTCGGTCCAAAGTCCGGTTGAATCTGGTGTCAATTTCACGTCCCAATTCGTCGCACGATCGTGCAATTTTACCCCATAGGAAGAAACAAAAAGCCGATGCCCTAGTTACCTCCGCCTGCCGCCGTGCGTTGCCACCGCCTCGCGTTGCTGCCGTCACACGTCGCCGTGAATCGCCGGTAGTCCCTTACTCCTCGCTCCCTCAATCTCTCTCTCTCTAGCTGTCACCGTTCTTTTTCTGACGGTCCTCATCGCGGAGGGAGCAGCGCAGGGCTCCGGCTCCCTGCTCGCTAGCATGGGAGAGCTGCGCCGAGGTCGCCCTGCTCGCGCAGGGCTTGCAGGCCTCGTGAAGAGGGAGGCCTCCCTGAAGGTGTTTGTGCCTTTAAGTTAGGAGTAGGATTATATAAGTAACTGTTTAAGCCTGTTTAAAACTTTGAGGAACAGTTGTTACACTCAGCGGATGCATTAAGTTTCTCTGTGACAAGTCAGGAATAGGATTATTTGGTAATTTGATGAAAATTTTGCTTTATTATAAAGAAATTACATTTTTTTCCAGATCTATGTGTCGTGTCCGATTTACTTGTTTGACAGCATTGATTTCGTGTTTTTTGTTAGCAGAATCGGAGGGAGAAGGGGATGAAAAAATACGGCCTTCAGCTCCGCATCCCGCCAGCGCAGAAGAAGCAGGCAGCGTCGAGGCCCCCTCTCCGACCTTCTTCGGTCTTTGCCACCGGCGATGATGATGACGGCATTGAACAGGAGATCTCGCGCCAGGCCGCCAAGAACAAGGCTCTCCAGAAGGTATGTTCGCTAACTTAGGTCTCCTCCCTAGGTCGCTGGATCTTATGATCATAACTTATGTACTCCGTTGCGAAGGTTGAGGAGCAGCACAAGAAGGCCATGGAGGAGGACCCGTCCGTCTTTGACTACGATGGCGTTTATGACGACATGAAGGAGAAGATGGTGCGACCCAAGATCCAAGATCGCGTAGAGAGACAGGTACCATTTTCTTCAAACTCTTTTGCATGATAATTTTTTATGTTTTGGCTCCTATGTTCCATCAATTCGGCTCTTGAATTGGTGCACTTGCTTGACGAATTGTTTCAGAGGTATGAAGTTATTGGTTCAAAACAAAAGACGGAAAAAAAGAAGTAATTTTGTTCTAATAGACTGTTTCACAAGTTTCTCCAAATGTCTGTCAATAAGAGAAGGCCAATACTATTTTCTCCAAAGAATCGTGCACTTTTGCCGCTCTCCACTGGAGAGCAATTTACTTGTACATATTGACCTTATATATATATATACACACACACCTGGATGACAACCATAATCTCTGGTGGTCATCATATCAAGCACCTTCACATCATTTGGACCAAGCAAAACATATTTTCTAGAATAAGTAATTTGAGGGATTGAATCTAAATAAACCTGGACCGTGATAGACATCAGTTACATTGATGCTTTTAACTTCTGTATCATGAGCAACATTGATTGTCACATTGCCTTCTTTTCCACTTGGTAAGTTGAGTTATCTGCATTGACAATAACTTGATCACTGTGATGTTGATGCGTTTCTGAAAATAAAGTATAATTTCTGGTCAAATGATATGAATTATTTGAATCAATGATCATCTCTTTGTTGTTGTTGACATAAGTAGCGAACACTCAGACAAAGTTTTCTTCAACTGTGAAGCAATGCTTCCTTTCGGGTGAATTGTTCCCTTCGTTTGCACATGCAACATTTGCTGTTTTATGCACCATTTGTTCTTGATATGTATAATTTTTCCACATCTGAAACATTCGGATTTTTTAATTTGCAAGTTGCTAATTTTGTATGTATTCGAATCTTCTTCTTTGCTCTTGTTATAAGTCCATGTATTCTTCTTGTACTGTTTCCATATTGAGAAAAGAATGACGTCTTTTTCAAAACTCTTTGACATTTGCTTGGTCGAAACTTCTTGATTTGAGAGCAAGGTCTTCAATTTCTCAACAGAAGGTTGTGTACTCCAGCCTTGAATAGAGGTGATGAATGGTCCATTGTAATTGAGTCCACGAATAAGATATCAATGTATAGGTGCTTTCTGATCTTCTTATTTGCTTCTGTTTTCAGCATTCCAGCACAAATACCTTTATCTCATAAAAAAGTGGCATTACTTCCTGCTTTAGCATTGCTAACTCATTCTCTAGAAATTCCAATCTTTGTGTATTCTTCTTGATAAACAATTTTCCAGGTGTTTTCCAAACTTCTTTTGGATAGCTAACATCATGAACACGATCAATAGATTCTTTGCTAATAGATGTCTGCAAAGCAAAAGAAGCCTTGCCACACTTGATCTTGCACTTTCTGCATGATTCAGCATTTTCAAAATCATTGGGAATTCTGCATCAGCACCTGTGACTAATTCCCATGGATCCTGATTCCTGACCTCATTTGGTTGCGATATCACCCTCTTCAACCCCCTCTAGTTCTGTGCCCATCACTCAGGCAAGCCCTTCTGTGCTATCCTCCATCGGATCAATGCCAGCATCGTCATTGGCTTCGCAGGCGCAGAAACTCGCGGGTCACGTAGGAGAGAATATTTATTAATAAGTCTCAACTACGCAAGGATGACACACACAAACCGAGAAATAGTCCAAAATTTTCTAATCTGTTGTAGTCTAGTCAGCTAGGATACTCGGCTCTCACCCGAGAGACTCGGGTTCGATTCCCGGCAACGGAATTAGTCATATTTTTCATGCTATGTTTATGATGATGAGTGGCGAGCTTTGTGAGGTTCCTATGTTTTAAATGCTCTAATCTTCTGTAATCTGTGATCACTGTACCACCCTTGCATCAATAAAGGTTTTGGATGGTTAACATTTTGGTTAATCAACCTTTTTCCCCTAAAAAAAAGTCTCAATGTGGTGGAGAGAGAATTTTCTACGTGACAACCATTAGGTAATGGGAAAACAACCCTCAACAAGTCTACATGACTGCTGGAAGGATTTTAAAAATTGGACATCCGTCTAGTTACAAAATAAAGTTGAGTGATTGTTTTGAAAAGATGGGTAAAATTGAATGAACTGATAACATTGTCTACCTATTATGCCTTGGAAAGACTTAGAACTGTTTTTTCTTTCCTTAAACATATCTTTACATCCTCTTAAAAATATACTTCTGTTTACTTATTGCAGTCAAAGTACATAGGCACACTTATGGAGACAGCAAAGAAACGTGAAATGGAGCGTGAAGTAGTGTATGAGAGGAAACTTTTGAAGGAAAGAAGTAAGGAGGACCACCTCTATGCTGGAAAAGAAAAGTTTGTAACATCTGCCTATAAGAAGAAGCTTGCAGAACAAGCAAAATGGTTGGAGGAAGAGAGGCTTCGACAAATGCGCGAAGAACAGGAGGATGTATGTGTAACAAACTTGGTCAATTTATGAAATTCTCTTTAATTTTCTTACTCCTATGTGTAGTGTAATCCCCAACTTTTTTACTGGTAAAGAACAATATTTTGATCTCCTAAAAAAAGAACAATATTTAGATCCAAAATATTTTGCAGAAAAATGATCTAGAGCTTTTATTATTTCTACTTGTCTCGGTGGCCTCTTATAATCTTGAAAATTTAGCATTTGAGGAAGGCCATGTATGGGGCAGGATATGACAAGAAAATCCTAATGTTATGTCAAATACTTGCAATCCAAAATACTGGATTATGTTATAGCATCTCCTATCTTCATTTAGCTCTTTGGCTGTTTGGTGAATGTATACATGGACAAAATCATGGTAATTGCATTCTTTTATATTGAGCAATTCACTTAAAGCGTAATTTTTAAGTTTTCCATGTAGCATGAGTTGTGTCTGAATTGTATTAAGCATTCACACCTGGTTTCTACCTTGTTGTATATTGATATTTAGTGTAGAAATTCTTCCCGTAAAATAAAAAAAACTCTTACCTAGATCCTAGAACGGAATACCATTGCATGCTGACAAAATATTGTTGTTGAGATGATTGCATATTTAATCTTTCTTTTTCAAGAACATAGATGACTGTAACACTTCATGAGTATAGATTATTGTAAGATGTTGTGCAATATCTTTGACGATTATTTTGTTGTGTATTTATTGTGAAACATTTTCTGCTTTGCTTATTGGTTCCATGCTTGCTTCTTGACCTGCGCAACTGAATCCTCTAATGGAATTTGTATATGTTCATAAAAATCTAACTGTGACATTCTAGGTGACCAAGAAAGGTGACTTGAGTGATTTCTACTTTGGGCTCAACAAGAATGTAGCTTTTGGTGCACGATCAGAAGAATCTACGAAGATTACTAGAGCGGAGCAAATAAAAGACAATCCAGAAGAATCGGAGCAACAGACATCTCCTAAAGAAGCTCTATACTCTGATCGTAAGGAGAAAGATGATAGTAGTCATGCAGAGACTTCATATCATGATCAAGACCATTCCAAGGAGGTCGTTGTGAGAGAAGATGCCTCTGCAAATATTACGTCAGGAAATAATAAGAATGAAGGTGAACAACTTCCATCAGTTGAAATAAGTGAACGATATAAGAGGACAGATGATGCAGTGGCAGCGGCAAGGGAGCGATTTTTGGCTCGAAAGAGGACGAGAGAACAATTATAAAGTGGATTTATCATCCCCTGGTCTGATTATAAAAATGTAATTGTACTACATATCTTTTAGTTTCTCTTGTAAGTTGCTATTTGCCACATTGTCCAGCAGATGTAAACTGCAGTTTTTCCATGAAAAAGATCTTGATGTTTTTTGGGTTTCAATCTGTGGCTTCTTTTTTTTCTTTACAAAAGCGTTAGTAACGTTTTATGGCCTGATCTTTTTCTCTATGAAATTGTGGCCTGAATCTTGTTGGCATTGTGTTCAGACATGTCAGAGATAAAAAGATCTTATTCCACCAATGATCAAATTTTCAGTGTGAGCTCAGTTGTGTCTGCCAATTTGGAAGAGTGTGAGAACTCTAACTTCTACTTGCTTATATGTTGAAATGGATACGGCGAAGATATATTTTAAGTCTTCATTTTCAATGTACCTTCTGAGTTGCGACTGTATGCAGTAGGCTTCGCTTACTTCAACTTATTGTTTTATTAATGTGGTTCAAATATCAAATTAATATTATATCTTTCTCCCCCCAAAAATAATAATCATAGAAATATACTGGCATTATGCAATCATAACTAGGAAGTAGGAACTGCATGTATAATGCATGTTGTTAACAGTAGTATATCAATCTGAGCCTCATCAACATGCTAATTCAAGTAGCTGAGTTGCTTATCTAGCTTGATTATCTTTTTTGACAATTACTGAATAACTTTTTTTATGGCTATTAAATCTTCTTTTCATTATGCTCATCTGCAGGCTGAGGGGATGAACTCTGTTTGCATGATTTTATCAATCTTTGTTTACAGTTACCAATACTTGTACCAAAAATATGTCTTTGAAATTGTTTAAAGTTACCTCAACGGCTTAACATGTTAACGATAAAATCAGTTAAGATCATGGAGGCAGAGGAAAAAAATGGAATAGTTGTAAATGGTTGGAGCATGAATCAATAGTTAAAAAGTATATACAGTAGGAGATTGATCAGCGTTAATGTGGTTGAAAGAAATAAGAATAGAAGTTGGAAAATATGTTAACAGATTGAAGGAGAATACTTTCAGCAAATTGTAGCCACGTTAGACGATCTTGTAATTTGATGAGTAAAACTAATGGTTATAGTATTCCTCTGTAGACCAATAAAAATATATGGTGTTCATTTGGTGTTGAATGGGTTATTCTTCCTGTCACATGGCCACTTAAGATTAGAATTCTCATATATGCTTTCAGGAGGTGGCACTAAAATCAGAACTTTTGAGCAGATAATGCCATATGATGCTTTTAGTGCTGCTTTCTGATGGGCGCTGCACTTTAAAGACGAGCCTAGAATGGAAGAATGATTTGGGGACATAAAGAGAATATAATAAGGTACAAAGCTGCCTTGATCTCTCGTTAACCTTTAACTTGCATATTTCTTTTATGGGCCAAGCTTTTAATATGGTTGGCAACAGTTAGGAAAGGATTTACTTGGCAGTTCCATGGATTTCACTTAATTTCAGTCAGTTTTTCTCCTTCGTTCAAGCACCCCTTTTCATAGCATTGCAGGGTACTTTTGCCTTTCTAATTATGAGAGCTCTCCTTTGTGTCTTTTGGACCATATAACACTAAACCTTTTGACTGAATGGTTTCAAAGGAAAAGCATGCAATTTGGAAGCCATTTCCCTCAGCATTTAATTAGGAATTCAAGCAACCAGGCTCATCTGGGGTGCAGCTATTAACTTAGTTTGCTGGCATAAAGTGAAAAAATGGGCACATTGCATGGTTATTTGTTCATCATTAAAGTTTAAATGCCTCTGGTGACTACAAAGAACTGGAGAAGGATACCAAAGACATGGAATATAATACTTCAGGTTCCAGCTATTCCCTGCAAATTGCTATATCTGTTAGATATGCCAATATCTGTTACAAGATGCTGTAGCATATAGAGTACTTAGGTCATTTCTATTTCATCATGTCACATGTCTTTAAGCAGCCATTTTTCTTTTTCTTTTTCCTCTTTTTCTTCTTCTTCTTTTGATCTTCTTTATTTATGCAGGCTAGTTGGCGAGCTGTGATAATGATATGGTCTATGAGATATAACAAGAGCAGATGATTGAGGGAATAGGAGAGGAAAAAAAAATCTCTTGGAAGCTGTGTGTTAAGGCATTCTTTTGCCTTCTTTTTTTACTCCTCTATCACGAAAGGCAAACTTGCAGCTCTCCTTTCCATAAAAATGCATGCCAAAGAGGAAGACCAGCGGATACTGCGGCAACAAGTTAAGAATCCTGTGAACTATCTCCCGCCTGCCATGAAGAGAAAATGATGAACATACATGGTGGAGGCAAATCAGAAAGAAGAAAATGCATTCTATTGATGAGAGCTGACAGGTTTTATATATACTATCAGTGGCAATACGAAGTTGGCATCCTTCGATCTATCACATGTTCGCATGTAATCACAGAAGCTGAATTAGCTTGGACATGAAACTAATATCTATCAGTTTTTTGTTCTGCTAAGGATCGATCAGTGTTAGTGTGTGACTACTGCTGTCCAGTCATGAGTCCACCTTGGAAGTTAAACTCGGTTATTCTATGCAGTTAACCTTTTCTGGGTTTTGTTGAAACAGGGACATTCAAAAGCCTGCACTTTTGTGGATGAGGAGGTGTTGGTGTGTGATCACAGTGATCAGTGATCACACACACACACACAGAGAAGCCACACACTTTATTCCTTGTTCCTCGAGTCCTCAGGAAAGAATGCCGTACACAGTTCCCGATTCTTTGAGCGCCAAAGCAGCAGGGCAGGGCCTACCCACTCCTCTAGTTGCAGAGGTGGAGGTGTTCAGAAAGAAGAAGAGAGAAGGGAAAAAAAAAAAAGAAAAGATGAGAGGTCACAAGGCCCACTTCAGATGGTCCGCGCATCCAGGCATATCATTGTTGTCCCAGTATCCGTTTCCGCCCCTGTGCTCGGTTCGTTTCCCTTTTCCTGCGTATTCCTTTTCTTCCATCATTTTTGTTACCACAGGATAAAAGTCCATTCCAATAATTTCATGAATATTCTAAGCATGATTTTAAGCTTAATATTAAGGGTACAAAAATATATTATTGTCATTTCATTTTATTTCGTAAGAGTAAAATGTTCGACACTTTCAATGAAATGTCACTAATATATTTTAGGGGTTCCGACGGACGCCTCTTTTTTCATGGTTTACTAAGGATAGGTGCACGGTTCAGGCAAGGGACACGTTGTTGTCCCCTCCGCGGATCCGCCGATCATGTTGTCGTCTCCACCGATCACGTTGTCGTCCCCGATCATGTTGCTATCCCCGCCGAGGATCTGCGCTCATCGTTATCCTTGCCGCATCGTCGTCGTCCCCGCTGCGAACGCTGATGAATGCCTCAAATTGTGCCGAAGAACACCACAAATTGCAGCCGATGAACGCCGCAGCCGACGAAGAGGGCACGATCCACCGATCACCACAAGCTTGTGTTCAAGTTCGAGCAAGAAGGGGACGTATGCGAAGTTAGGGCACCACCGGACAGTGTTCGCGTTGAGCAAGAAGGGGGTGACCTCGCGGCATCGACGATCTTTCTCTCCCCGAGCTCTTTTCTCATGACGTCCGGCAATGACCTTACGGCGACAGCGGTCTCGCGGAGGTGACGATCTCATGGCGACAGTGATCTTGCGGCGACAACGATCTCGTGGTGGCGGCGATCACGCGGCGACAACGACCTCGCAATGACGACCTCGAGACCGTGCGGCGATGACGACCTCGGGGCGTCAAAGATCGTGCGGCGACGGCAACAGCGGCCCCCCTCTTTGTTCTCGTCGGCGCGGGCGAGAACACAAAAGGGGGTCGCCGCCCCTCTTCTCCCTCATGCGCGCCGGCCCCTTCGGGCCGGCCTCAACTTTTTTTTTATAATATATTTTATGGGAAAGAATTTGACGTGGACTACTTAAATAACACGCAAGAGAGAGAAAGATGGCAATGTATGCAAAATAATCGAGAAATCCATTGTCACCGGTCAGGAGGACTAATCGTGCAAGAAAAATCGAAGATGGAAGACATCCTGATTACAAGTTAAAGTTAAGGGAGTAATTTAAAAATGACTTAAAGTTGGATGACTAATTGCGTAATTTACTGTGAAAATAGTGACGCCCTAATATTAATTCAGACGAGAGTATAACAAATACTGGACAAATTAGGTGCCTATAATAATTATTTTATCCATTGCACTTGTAAATTTAAATGAATGCGATTTTTATCTTTATATAGGTCACTAAATATTTTTTCTATTGGAATACAGAATATGATTTGTAGATTTACTTATAATGCAATTATTGTTCACGTTTTGTACTGATCGGTGCAAATAGTTTTTTTTACGTATTAACTAAACTTTTATAATATGTTGATATTAATGCAGGCATGATATTATCTCTTAAACTATTCTTTCTCTGACTGATAATTAAAGATATCAACGTTCTCGCGTATAAGCAACGATATTTTATTACTGGATCTTCATTTTAGTGACGAATTTATCGGTGTAAACCATTTTTTTCTCGAAAGATTATTTCATGCTACCTTTATGTTCATTTCTTTTGTGAACTATTTCTTATCTTTTTTGCTTATATATCTTATAGACAAAATAGATTGGGAGTAACCGGTATTTAATTACACAATCAAATAGCGAGATTTTGTTTTGAGATTAGATTCGATTTTTAGAATCATCATTTTAATCAAAGTTTTTCGTCCGAACATCAAATTAATCGAATGTTGGTAACCTTGAAAACCAATAGATCGAACAAAAAATGTCTGGTTTTCATTTAAATCCATATTTTTTTATACATTCATAAATCACAGTAAACGAGAGCACTCATGCTTGAGGCTAGATTTCTAAAATTATTATTATTTTGATCAAAATTTATTTCTAAAATATCAAATTAATTGAGTGTTAATAAACCATTTAAATCCATCTTTTTGATATACATTCAGAAATCACAAACAGTAAACGAGAGTACCCATGAGGAGAGAGAGAGGGAGAGGGTGAAGTTTGGTTAGATTGCCTTGGAGATGCTACTTGTCATGAACACATGCATTCCACTTTCTACTATAAAATCGACTTTGGACCTCCTCAGTTTACCCTCTCAACAAGAAAAGCACAGCCCAAAAATCCATAAATCTTCACTCTCCCTTCACAAAGCCTCTCAAAAGCAAATAGCTATCACTAAAAAAGAAACACACAAAAAACAAATCGAAAAGAAAGAAAAGGGCTCCACTTTTCCCCCTGCTTCTATCCTATACATACATATTAACCCCTTCCCCATCGACACTCTTGCATTCTTCTCATGCTACTAAATAAACCTGAGAAGCCACCTTACACTCACTTCCCACTCTCTCTCTCTCCTATCTCTCTCTCTCTCTCACCTCTCAGCAACCTTTCTTCCATTGCATGACCCCTCAGGTTTCAACTCAATGGAACCCTCAAAGACAAATGGGTTGCACCATCTTCCTTGATTATTCCTTCTCTTGATTTGTTGATAGATACCTACCACCACCATTTTTAACAGTGGCAGAGATGAGAGCGGGAGTTTGCACCGTGCAGCAGGCCCTGACGACGGAGGCCGCCGGCGTGGTGAAGCAGGCCGTGAACCTCGCCCGGCGCCGCGGCCACGCGCAGGTGACGCCCCTCCATGTGGCTAACACCATGCTATCTTCCCCCACCGGCCTCCTCCGCGCCGCCTGCCTTCAGTCCCACTCTCACCCTCTCCAGTGCAAGGCCCTGGAGCTCTGCTTCAACGTCGCCCTCAACCGCCTCCCGGCCTCCACAGGCCCGTCCCCTATGCTCGGCCACTACGGCCACCACCACCACCACACACCGTCCCTTTCCAACGCCCTCGTGGCCGCCTTCAAGCGGGCCCAGGCGCACCAGCGCCGGGGTTCCATCGAGAGCCAGCAGCAGCCGCTGCTCGCCGTCAAGATCGAGCTCGAGCAGCTCATCATCTCAATCCTCGACGACCCTAGCGTGAGCAGGGTCATGAGGGAGGCCGGATTCTCCAGCACTCAGGTCAAGAGCAACGTCGAGCAGGCGGTCTCATCTTCCTCCCTGGAGATGTGCGCATCCACCACTCCAAGCTCCAGTCCCCGGAAGTCCAAGGAAGCCGCGATCAGTCCCTTTGTTGCGCCGCCGCAAGTGAGCAAAGCAAGGACTTCTGGCGGCGCAGGCCAAGCCAAGCCTGAGGACGTGGCGTGCGTCGTAGAGGCTTTGGCCAGCGGGAGGAAGAGGAGCATTGTCATAGTAGGCGAGTGCTTGGTCACCAGCGATGGTGTTGTCAGAGGAGTAATGGATAGAGTGGACAAGGGAGAAGTCCCCGATGCTTTGAGGAACGCGCAGTTCATCAGCCTCCCTCTCTTCTCCTTCAGGGGCATGCCGAGAGAGGAGGTGGATCAGAAGGTCGGGGAGCTCAGGGGCCTTGTGAAGGGCTGCAGTGTCGGAGGCAGAGGGGTCGTCTTATACTTGGGGGATCTCAAATGGCCTGCCGAGTACAGAGCAATCAGCTTAGTGGAGAGAGGGAGGAGCTATTATTGCCCCATTGAGCACGTCATCATGGAGATCAGGAGCATGATTTTTGGTGGAGATCAGAATTATGGCAACGGGAGGCTTTGGGTCCTAGGGATCGCCACGTACCAGGCTTTCATGAGGTGCAAGGTCGCTCACCCTTCGCTAGCAGCCCTTTGGGACCTTCAGCCCCTCACCACACCCTCAGGCAGCTTGAAACTCACCCTCAACTTTGATAGCAGGTACGTACGTGTTATATTTTGGCATTCTGTTACAGTACGTGCTTCATCGTGTGACTGCCACTGCTTCGATCCCTCCATTCACATTATGTATCATCATCAACATTTGTACAAGGTTTTTACTTTTTACAGTAGCCAGTTAATTAGATATGCTCTTGGCTCTCAGCAACAAAAGAAAACGCATGCATCACTAGGTTGAAATCGTACAGTAATCAGCATATAATGAGCTTGAAAGAAGAGAGATAAAAATTGTAGCGTTGCATGCATTTTGCAGCATTTCGTTATTTTGCATGCATGACAAGGTCGTTCGCGCACCAATGTACTTATTCTTTTACTCTATGCAGTGATTCCCAGAGTGATCCATTAAGCGATAAGATCAAAGGAGACGTTCAATTTTGGACTGCCGGCGAAGACGGAGCGAGAAGCCAACTGACTTGCTGCGAAGATTGTTCGATTAACTTCGAAAACGAAGCCCGGAGCCTACCGAACATTTCTCACGGTAGTCGGAGCTCAGCAGCTTCAACTCTGCCTTCATGGCTCCGGCAGTACAAGCAAGAGAGCCCAAGAACAAACGCCGATCAGGTAGCTAGATATATATATACATGTGTGTTGAACTCAGCTAGACTAGTTAATGATTGAATTCGACACTGAACATTTGAATGGTGCAACTCTCAGGGCTGCCTCCAGCTAAAAGATCTGTGCAGGAAATGGAACACAATATGCAACTCTACCCACAAAAGCCATCGCCACCCGTCTGAGATAACCTTCAACTTCTCTTCAACGTCGCCGTCCTCTTCTTCCATCTCCTCCTACAATCAAAGGTATCCAACCCTGCACCAGAGCCATCACCCTTGGCTAGTTCCCCTCGGTGCCAAGTATCCTTGGAGGGAACACCAGCTCTGGATGCCGGAGAGGCCTGACGAAGACCACGAACATGATTCAAGGAGCAAGGCCCGGGAGCTCCTGGAAGGGAGGACGACGCCGTTGGCTTTCACCAGCCGCAATCCTGCATCCAACCCCAACTCGGCGTCCACTTCAAGCGGCACGATGGAGGTTGAGCACCCTTCCAAGTTCAAGGAGCTGAACGCGGAGAATCTAAAGTCGCTCTGCGCCGCTTTGGAGAAGAGAGTCCCGTGGCAGCAGGACATTATACCCGAGATAGCGAGCACCGTCCTGAAGTGCAGGTCGGGGATGGTCAGAAGGAAGGACAGGTCGAACTCCGCGGCGGGGAGCAAGGAGGAGACGTGGCTGTTCTTCCAAGGCGGCGACAACAATGGTAAAGAGCGGATAGCTCGCGAGCTCGCGAGCCTCGTCTTCGGCTCCAGTTCCAAGTTCGTATCGATCAGTCTCAGCGACTTCTCTTCCACGAGGTCGGACTCCACTGACGACAGCACGAGGAATAAGAGGACGAGGGCGGACACGAGCGACAGCTACTTGGAAAGGCTCTTTGAGGCCATGAGCGAGAACCCGCGCCGCGTCGCGCTGATCCAAGACATTGAGCAAGTCGATTCCCGCACTCAGGCCGCCATCAAATACGCGATAGAGAGAGGAAAGATAAGGAGCCACAGAGGCGAGGAAGTCGGCGTCGGGGACGCCATTATTATCCTGAGCTGCGAAAGCTTCGACTGCAGGTCTCGCGCTTGCTCTCCTCCTGTGAAGCACAAAGCAGCTGGGAGTGACGGCGAGAAGGAAGAAGACGACGCCTGCGACAAAGACGAGGCGGGGGCTAATTGCCTTTCCTTGGATTTGAACCTTTCTGTGGAGGAGGATCACGACCTTGACCATGACGGCGGCGGCGGCGGCGGCTCCTGTCATAACGCAGGCCTCCTCGACTTTGTTGATCAGGCCTTCTTCTTCAAGCTTCCCAGTCCTGATTTGTGATGTGTTAACGTGGTTGCTTTAAGCTAAGCAGATTCATGCATGGCGTTAATGTGGATGGATATATCTTCTCATGCATGATCAAATCCTTCATTTCTTGTTCTTCTTTTTTCTTTGTGAATTAAGACATGGGAGGAAAGAAAAAGTTGGTGATTGATTAGGTAATTAGGTTTTGCATGCTGGGGGACACATGTATATTAGTTAGCAATCTTTGTGGAATTGGTTTAGGAGTTGGTTCATCACGTTCATTAAGTAAATTTAGAGTTCATGCGCTATGAAATTGAGACTTGATATATATTTTTTCTTTTGGTTTTGAGTACCAGTTCTATATGATGTGTTGAGTTCATATATACAACTGTGGAAAAAACATTGAGTTTATATATATATATATATATATATATATATATATATATATATCATCAATGCCAACCTGCATAAAGATGAACACTGGAATTAGTGAAGATGTCAATAATGGTACTTTATATATACACATATAATCAATGAAAAAATTATTTGTTATGGTAGGAGAAAGGAATCAAGGATCATTATAATACGTGACATTGTCGTCTATCAGGGAATCTAGAGGTCACTTCAACAAAGTTGTCTCCCTAGTACACTATAAAGAAACATATACAGTGTAGGTATATTAATAATGAGTATATATATATATATATGTTTATTAATCCCTGTAAAAATATTTAAAAAGTGAGGCTTGTTGAACGGACATTAGTTCATTCTGTCTAATTCTACCTGGTCTTCTATGCATGGTGATCTCATGTTCAAATTTTCAAATGAGAAACACACAATAGTACAATACAATTTTTCCTTCTTAAAAAAATATAAAGTTGGATATAAATAAAATAAATAGAAAAACTTCGATCCTCTATAAGTTCTCAGTCATGGCACTATACATACTTCAGACAAAATAATTGTACAAATTACTTTCTTTTTTTTCTATTATTTATATTTTGGCTATAACACCACTGATCGCTTTAATTACAGCAAAAAATTAAAGTGGTGAATAATTGTCTTCTTAATTTTATGATGAAAGGCAAACAATGGAATATTTATTATTTTGGTATTATGTATTTCATAATTCTTTGTCAAATATTGATATAGTCCATGGATGCCACCTTTTTATTAAGGTGTTGCCCTGAATTTTAAAAACATTAAGCATCATTGTAACCATGGAACTTCTAATCTATAGAATATATTATCTACGTTTCCTATGAAAAATAGTATATAATTAAGCAATTATATGGAACTGGATAGGTTCATATGCTATAGCTAGATAGGCACTACGATGCCATGTTTGATTGGCGATGAGAGTGGTTTTACATTCCATTATCATTGTTAGCATTTTTGCACTAAAGAAATTATGTATCGCAATAAATCTCATGAGAAATTTAACGCGACATAGAATTTTATTAGATGAAAAAAATTAGAAGAGCATTACAAGAATAAATTACTTTCTGTTTGGACCTCTAGAGAGTTTATATATACATTTTTTTACAGACGATATGAATTACAGACCGATTGAAGTTCTGAATTGATCCCTCAAAATATGACTCTTATCTCATAATAAGAAAATAAATCAAACCGAATGACATACAGAATACCCTTAAAAAGATTTCGCCCAAGGTGCTCCGTCCCCCTGCACCCCTCGCAAGGGGATCCCCCTACCCCCATAAGTTCGTTGACTGATCAGCAAGACCCCCATAAAGAAAATATGTTAAAGCGTCTGACTAAGAAAGTGACCATATAAAATTATAATTGAGTTCAAATTCAAGGTATTATCTACGAGGACTTCATTCTGAAATCATAGTCCGAAGGCTTAAAACTTACATACATGAAGGTGGCAAACCAATCGAGTGATATTGGTTATGAGGCTACTAGATTGGCTGAATTTTTGTTTAGATAAAAATAAATAAATAAACAAGAAGTAGTAATTAAGATAATGGTGATGCATAAAAAAGTATTTGTAAACCGTATGATTCATAACTTGAGGGTTGTGCAAAGTAGAAGTCACTTTAGAAGGCAAAAGCCACAATCTTCCTTAAGAAATTATCAAAGAAGGGCACTACTTTTGATGTCCCGTTATGCCATTGGAAAAAGAATGCCTTTTTCTCCTTGCTTTAATTTTTTTCATAAACGCAACATTCTCGTCATCTTTGGAAAGTAGTGGAGGGAGACTTGAAAAAAAAAGGGATTGATAATACGGAAAATTTAAGAATAAAGATAAGCATCTATGTCTTTGTGACCTTAAAGTTTCCTACTTTAGAATCATGTAAAGATTATCTTCCGCTTTTCATCGCTTAAGGGTCTCGAGTTCGAAAATGTAAAAAAATTATGTTAAGGTCTCGAAGGGACATCAAATAATTGAGCTCAATGGTGGCCGGAGACTTCACTTCGTAACTAGTGCGCATAACTTTTAGCGTCAACTGAGTTAAACGATCGGCGTCACTTCTGGATCACTGGGTAGCAATCCAAAAAAAAGATTATCTTCCCTACATGCAATCAATCCAGTTCTGCACACAGACACAGGCCACAAACACTTGGATGAAAACGTTAACTGATGTGCATGGATCGAGATTTGTCGCCTGTGGATTTGGGGCACCAATTAGTGCTTTGAGATTAGTGGGCATGTATGTCATAATGTCATATGCCCAGTACAAAAAAGAGGGGCAAAATTTAGTCCTCCTCTCTTTCTTTCACACGCCTATCCATTCCTTTTTCTAATCCCAACATTACTATATATTCTCTCTCACTTTTTTGTACCTCTTTCTCCGCTTGTTCTTTCAAGTGTAAAAAGTGTGAAGACTCGAGGCCCCCAACCTCTCAACTTTCTTCACCTCTCTCTCTCTCTCTTATATATGCAAGTAATTTCTTCATAATACAAACCCAGTGAGAGAGAGAGGGAGAGAGAGTAAAGAATAGTAAACTGAGGATACGGGTACAGTTGCCAAGATTATATGAAGATATACCAACGTTAGTTGTTGCAATGCTAAGAGAGATTTAGTAAAAGCTGCTTCATATATCTAGTTTCCTGTTCCCAGAAGACATCAAATTCCCTCGTATTCTGTAGCACGAGGAGACGTATCCGAGGTGAAATCTAAGGAGCCCCGTCGCCCTAGAAGTATTTGCATGCTTTGCATGTGCCGTCAACTTGACCACTATACTTTATTTTCCTAAACTAAATGCCGCAGTAAGTTTCTACATCACATTCTTGCTATACTTAATGACCATAAATGATGAATCATGATCAAATAATTTAAACAATAACTAATTATAATTGGTGTGGAGTGATAAGTGGCTCTTTCTCGTTTAAGCATGTCTCAATTTCGAGTCCTTATAAATGTAGAAAATTTTTATGTAGCAGCTCACCTGCCATTGTAGTAAGTTTCTACAACTAATATTAGTTGAGCTCGATGATAAACCGGCCTTCCAACTTATAATTAGTGCGTATAATCGATAATGCTACACGGGTTGAACAGTAGGCACCGCTTCTCATGGTTGGCTACCAAAAAAATTTGAACAATAAAAATATATAAAAGTAAGACTGATTCTGATTATTAAACTAATAATTCATGAAAAAAAGTTTCGATTTTTTTTTACCTCGATAATGGAAGTAATTGACTGCTCATGATCATAAGCAATGTATGCTGGTTAAACGAGTTTTTTTATATACTGTTTGTGTTCTTAACTCAGTCATAAATGTGTCCCAATACTGTCTGGCTTCTGAGAAAAACATATACTGGTAAAACAAGGAAAGAGTGTGTAAGAAGCTTGTAAAAAGGATGTAAAGATTGTTCAGACCAGAGTGAATATTATCTTACAGATATTTTAATTGTTTTGTGCCAGAGAGCCAACTTCCTTTTACACTTTTTTCTCTCTTTTATCTTTGATCAGACAAAGAGACCCCAACTTTCCTTTAAACACGCATAAAAGGAAGCACTAAAAAGCCAGTGACTGAAACGGGAGTCTTGAACCTGCTCATAGATCAGGATAACACAAAAAAAAAGTGTATTATATATATATATATATATATATATATATAGAGAGAGAGAGAGAGAGAGAGAGAGAGAGAGAGGAGATGCATATATACACCCAGGGCGTGGGAACAGGAAGTGCATATCATGCAGGCAGCTAAAAGTAATGGTTATTTAGCAGCCGATCGAAGCGATAAAAAGGGATTCCTGACAGTCATATATTCTTCTATCAGATGTGACGAGACTTTTTTATATGTTAGGTTTAAATCTTAATTATCATAGCTCATATTCATAGGGCTTTGTTCTTTAATTATTTTTACTATAACGCCAATGTCGTCACTTGGTGTTTGTAATATATTCAGCGAGCTATATTACCATTATTCAGCTATATATATGTTCCCCTAGGAATCACAGTGCAGTTTAGTCCATTTTCATTTAAAATTAAGTGATAATTCAATTCATGTCATGAGTATATAATATTTTGTAAATCTCTAATCTCTTGAGTATATATATAAAGTTTGAAATGCATATATACATGCAAGGTATGTTGCCTGAGACGACACCAGAATAATGAGCTGAGACTTTAACCCGTGGTCAGTGCCCATAACTTTAGCGCTAGCTAGGTTGAATGATCGACACCACTTCCTAGACACTCGGGTGGCAACAAAAAAAAAATACAAATTAAGTAATGTTTTTAACTTAAATGAAACTCGGTCCTCCAAGATTACTGCAACAAGGCGATTTATATTGTCAGCTACCTAGGTGACTGAAAGAGAGAGGCATATGGGAGCAGCATCCTAATGTTAAAGGCTACCAATCCTTGACGGGTGATGTGTGTAAGGTAGGAGATCAGGCTGTCTTATATGTGGTAGACACAAAGAATACTCACCAGTAACTAAGATAACTTCAAGAAATCATAGGCTCGCATGTAGGATTGCATATATCTATCTGCTTGGAATAAGGTGGATAGCTAGTGGGAGATAAAATATTTATGTACAAAATAGTTAGAACATGTCACCACTACCGGAGCTTTTCCCCATTTTCATATATGTATTGGTTTCATCATCCATTTAAATTGAAAATGTCACAGCAAAATATAGATAGAAAAATAACAGGCAACAAATACAATGTCAGGAATGTTGGAGAGCCGAAAGCAGCAGCACTTCTAGCTACATGAATCATTGTCACCAGGCTTTCACATTTAAAAAAAAAAACACAGTTTGCTACAAAAGCCGTTTCCACATAGAAATTTCAAATCAAACATGCACACATGCATTGACCAAAGTAAAAGGATATCAACTTTTACTCCATTTGTATATATTACTTGTTATGATCAGTAATCTCAGTGCCCTTTTTGTCGGCACCCATAAGATATTATTCAATCTATCATAGATTTTTTTTTCCTAAATCTTTACGTGCACCATGCAGCATCTTCCGGAAAAGCCACAGCATTATCTGAATCATGTTTTCCTCACTAATCAACTGAGGAGATGGATCGAGATGCCACAAACACGTCAGAGTTGCATCTTTACAACGAGACCAATCGTCAGGGTAAACAGTCATCGTTTGCGTTCAGAACCAACGCGTTCTGATCAATAATATAACCACGGCTCAGGTTTGATTCATACCATCATATATTTGCCTCCTTAAAAGTAGAGGACGGAACAAAAGAATCGAAGTCTTTCTTCATATCATATGTTTCTGAGCAGTAAACATATGCATGTCAGACATATATATTTCTGTAATCTTATAATATATAATCTATCTATGAACCAAACGTTCCAGCCTGTCCACCTTTTCTGATGCCTCCATCCATCACCCTGCAACGCGTTTCTAGGGGAATATATACCGTATGACTCACTAGACATGCATCCAATGATAGCTATCTAGAGCAATTATTAAGTCATAGTCTGTCATCTTTCTTAACTATTATGCAACAGGAGGTGCCTTATTAGTTTGTCCACAAGAAGAAAAAGATTTTTATATGCATGCATACATGCTCTATCAGTCTATTTCCATGCCAGAACCTTTGAGGAACAATCGTTCTCTTGAGGACCCCTGGTCACAAAGAAGAAAAGATTCATGCCCTCTTCGGATGATCAGGTAATTAAACAAATTGGATGAGACCTGGTTTGTGGCGTCCCCACATTTTTTTTTCTTCATTTCATGTTGCGTTGATTTCATACACGTATTATGAGATGTAGACGGGGGTTAACTAAAACTTTTCCGTGACTCGAGTTAGGGTTTCTTTCTTGGTGCATTGGACGTGGCCTTCATGGTGCATGACATGAGAAAGACATCTCCCTCGAGCTTTGCTGAAGGAGAGATGTAAAGGCATACGTCACTAAAGTTTGGGTCTTGTTGAGATTAACATAGAAAATTACAGAGAAAAAGAATAAAGTATAGTAAACCAGTAAGATTAGGTCTAATTTATTTGGATGAAAACCTAGTCATTAGACCAACATGATCTCTCCAGTTCAGGAGAATTATGCAGTAAGTTCATAGTTCAATTTTCTTTCTTTTTTTTTCTTTCCTTTTTCTTGTTTGAATTTGATCCATGAATATTTGAGATAATATATGATAAAAAAAGGAAGGATAGAAAGTCATTTATCAGATAAAATCATATGCTGATTAGCCTTTTATTTAAAACTACTTTAATTCACGTCTCCGAAAATGTAAGAGTGCATTGGATTAGCTTCCTGTATGTTGAGGATATTAGTTTTTGACTAGCAGAGATAATGGTGCTGCTCGTTGGCGCTTGCTTTCTATACAACCTTTACAAAGTGCTGCCACCCTTTTAGAGTCTCGAGACAACCACCTTGACGAGGATAGGCTACTTTATATCTTGAACGTGGTGGAAAATGCAAAGATGTGAACCCTAACCAAAGCATTCAAATTTGATTGGCACTTGAGGATGCATATCAACATGTTGGTTGTTTGGGAACTTACTATACATATGTCATATATATGTATATATGCATAACCACTTCAAAAACAGAAAAAAAAAAGAAGTCAAGAAAATTATCGGTTGGCGAAATTTGTAGTTTCTTATATATGTTCGATGATAACGTATTGATCACATGAGAGCACTGAACAGAAAGACGAAGTTTTTCTCAAAATGACTGCTAACATCCTCTGGTCATGGAAAATATACACCTAAAAACTGGAAAGAAGAAATATTCTGTAAACATCTAAAGGTTAATTATTCCCGGTATTCAAGATTCAGTATCTGATTTTGTCAGGCAGATAGTATAATCAGTCTGACATATATAGATTTTAGAGGGCCTGAGTGTGGATAAACATAAGATTAAGAGGAGTTGTTAGGTCAAAGGCCATGCAACTGAATTATCATTTACATTAGGATATCAAGCAACTGATGGCTGAGACCAGTGGAATCAATTAAAATTTGCCATGGCATCCTACCTACACCATAACCATTAAAGGTGCAGGTACGTAAGCTCCATTTTTGTCTCTTCCAGCTTAAGGATGTCATGAAACCAAAATAACAATAAAGTTTTGGGGTAACATGTATATATCTGGTCATCTACTCAGAAAAAAAAAAGAATTAAAAAGAGAAATCTGCGGTATCTCATACGTGCAGGTACCAATGTTAGGAAATTGCAAAACCATATCTGCAGAGAAACATGAGATAGTACAATATATCATTTCAACTGATAACACCCTTCAACGAGACTACTCCATAAAGCATGACTAAAGAGAAGCAAAAGAGTGCTATTACTCGTGCTCTTTTCGAACCTGAAAATTTTGCAGCCTTAAACAACTGATATCATGTTTGGTGTCCTATTGGTTTCAACTTATCCCACCTAGTGGGATAAGGCTTTGTTGTTGTTAAGCATCACAGTATCACATAAAAGGTCCATAACACTCAATATTTCCCGTCAAAGATCACTCAATCGATCCCTTTTGTAACTTAGTCGATCTCTAACGAGACAAGCTGCAAAACCTCTCAGTGCTCTTTACCTCAAAGATCGCCAAAAGAGTGTCCATTGGCATCACCAAAAGATACACGAGAATGGAGACAAAGTTTCCACACCAAACGAGCTTTTGCAGTCTTTAGCTAAAGGGCGCTCGCTGCATCGACCGGCCCTCTTTATCTTTTTCTCCTCTCTGGCCCTCCAATGGCTCTACTTGCTTCCTGTTAATTTCGTTGCAAGAGTGCCTTGCATGGAAGTAAGAGAATTCTCGGATCTGTAAGCCCTACAATCCGCACTCATTGCTACCCTAGCAGATCCTCGTCGACGTTGGTCGCATTTCATCATTTGAAAGTGATGAACGGGGGATCCGAGGAGATAGGCCTCTTTATGTGATTATTGGTTCTAAAGAGAGAAGGGCCAGGCAATGTGCATGGCACAAATCCATGTGCCTTCCCTGCCTTCTTTTCCAATTCTTTGTTCTTTTGTAATTCGAAATCCAAATTAGCTCCATGAGAGGAGGATCGAGCTGGTGGAGTGGTAAAAAAGGTGGTGCAACCAGCATGCAAGTAGTATACATGTTAGTGAGTGGAGATATATAGTGCAGGCAGATCATGTTGCTTTTGTCTGGACAACTAATGGATCAAATGTTCTGCGAGAGGATGTTATAAATTAACACAAGATATAATATGAAGAAGAAGAAGAATAATTGCTTTTTCCTGCTTCATGATCTATCACTTGTGTACATGCATGGCATGCGGAAATTAGGCAGCTCATATTGAGGAACAAAAGATGGTGCATGGTGGATGGCTAAGGGAAGGGCAGCTTGATGAGAGCAGTACTACTGATCAGACCTATATATATGTTGAATTATTAGACCCCAAAGAGAAGGGAGCAATCCCTATGCATTAGCAGCAGCAGGATGTTTGCTGACACAGGGACCCAGTCAGTTTTGTTTGCTAGCTTGTGTGAGTGTTAAAAGGATGGAACTCTATATAGATATTGGGAACTATATATAGGCATGGAGAACACTGTTTGCTTAAGAAAGTGGCGAGCATACATAACATTCTATTTTCTGATTTAATCATAGGAAGGCTACTTAGCCAATCATGCATGGCAAGTTTTCATGTAGAGAACTTATTCAACTAGGCGTGCATAGCATGTCTTTTCAGAACAAGCAGTTTAAGATGATATATAGGCGGAACTATACATGGCGAAGGCATGCAGTGCAAGAAGGTTCACAATTATTAATCCTTTTTTCACTTGATGTCTCATTAGGTTGTAGTTATGCTGCACATATATGATATGACCATGAACGAGATGCAGAAGAACAGCAGTACTAGGCAAGACAGGAATTAGCTCCCTGCATGCAGCTAGAACAAGTAGATCAGGACTGAGCAACTAGTTCTCAAGGCTTAAAATAGCCCCCCACCCTATGCATTATATTTATTATTATTCTATATATATAGTATTAGCAGTTTTGAGTACCTCAAGCTCTCAGGTTACTAGGAAACTAGCAATCTGCCACTGGATGGTTAGACATACATAGTAGCCCACAAATACACAATTAATTAGGTACTAGCCTGCTTTTTCTTTTTCTTTTTTTTTTTTTGGCAACTTGGTTAATCATTAAAAAAAAGTACTTCGCTTTTTTATTTAATTTAGCCTCAACATTTAAAAAATTAAATTATTATTTATTCGCACTTATCACCGTGAATATATATATTATAACTAATTGATTGATAATAAGGGTACACAGACTTCGTTAGCAATCGCATAAAATACGAAATTGACCACACAAAAAATATCTATTCCTTCGTTTCATGGGCTGCAAAATTGAATTGGGTTGGACGACGTGCCCAAAAGAATATATATAAGTACACCCGGCCCAAGTGCCACAGAATATATATGTACATCCGGCCCAGGCTCATGTGTGATAAATTTTATTATTTTCAGTAGATAAGGAGATGGTATACTAATTAATAAAATGCAAAGGATTTATTAATATTTTTAACAAAAAATTCAGAGAATAAAGAGAACCCAGATTTTGTGTTTCTAACACTATAAGAAAATCCTTATTTACTAACGGTTACGTCCGTCTGTAAACAGACAAAAACCGTTGAAAATGGGTATTTTCGACGGATGACATCCTCGCGAAAACTAGGCGTCGCAAATTATTTTTGACGGTCACCGAAGGACCGTCAAAACCTTCGACGGTCAGTGTGGCAGTCAGAGCCGTTGGTGTGCTCTAGCCGTCGAGACTTAAGATGTTTGAGCCGTCAATAAGAATCGATGGTTTGAGCCGTCGATATGTATCGATGGTTTGAGCCGTCGATATGTATCGATGGTTCAAGCCGTCTATAAATATCGACGGTCTAAGCCCTCAATGCATATCAACGGTTTGAGCTGTCTAAAACTTTTGACGGCTCAAACCGTCAATAGTTAATGACGGGTACAACCGTCGCATTTGACAATTTCAAGCCGTTGGAATAATTAAAAATAAAAAATATCATTTCAAACAATATATTTAAAAATCATTTGGAAATAAAATTAAATGCAAATTAAATTAAATACAAATTCATTGCAAATTAAATTAAATGAAATTCATTACAACATCGTTACAAATTTATTTCACTCATCATCCTCCTCGTCGTCGAGGTCGCAACGCATCATTTTTTCATCTCTTTCTTTTAAGCTCTAGCCATGCATTGCTCGTGTTTTCAAACTCTTGTTCAAACTCCTTTTTCAGCTCCTTGGTGACCTATTGTTTGAGCTCATGTCTGATCTCTTATCAGACATTGGATAAACGTTGTTTTCACGTATTTTCAAACATTCGTTGCATATCTTGACTCGTGGAATCAGATACTGATTTATGACCATATCCAATATTTGCACTACTAACAAATGATCTGAGATCGTAAATGCGACCCTTCTTGAAGCCGGCGTTCGGATCCCACTCTGGAAACAGAAATGCCCACATTAATTGCAGGTCGTATTCCAGCATTGAATAGATCGGTTTAAAAACCAACTATCGAGGAATTCCTAAGATTTTAGGCGGAATAGGAATTGTAATTCTCTCTACTTCTCGGGCATGCGTAATATACTTGACTTCTCTTGTCTTGTAACCCTCCTGAAAATTACAAAAAATATATCAACTATTTTCACATAACGAGTTTAATATCTTATGTTGTGAACTATTTTCTTACCTTTGTCTCACGAGCAAACGATGAAATCCATTCTTTATTTTTTTTTCTTATGGCTGCGTTTGGTACGAGAACATTAGTAGAACATTAGTTCTCGAGAACTAATTGATTTGATAGAAAAATTTGGGTTGGTGTTTGGACGAAAAAATGTAATGATGAGGATTTAAAAAGTTGATGTGATGGATAAATTTTAGTGGGTGCTTGGATAAAAAAGGAGAACTAAAAATAATTTATTATTTTATGAGGTATAAAATTATAGTAAATAAGAATATGTTATTAATATTATAATTTATGTTATATTATTAATAATATTTTTATTTATTTTGATTAAATCTTTTAAATATTATTAATATTATAATTTATGTATATTTTAAGATCTAAATATAATACAATTTTTTTAAAAATAATTGAATAGTTTAATTAATAAAATATTTATTAATTATTAGAACTAATTATTTTATAATTTTTAATTAATAACATTTAATAAATTATGTTATAATATCCCTAAATTATGTTATAATAATGTATTAATTTATTCTATATTATATATGCATATATTATAAAATAATTTAAAAATAAACAAAATTAAAAAAAAAAGGTCAAAGAATGCGGCGCAAGTTAA
>CM060193.1:66022538-66025038 GCA_030549335.1 Pontederia crassipes
GCATCTCGATTCGAGAAATAAGAGGATCAAACCATTTCTTCTAACTCTTTTTCAAATTCGATAAATGTTGGTTGATCGTATATTTCATTATAGTTATATGATTCAGAGTATCATTTCCTATTTGATCCCCTTGAATTCCATATTTGAAGTTGCGATCGGATCTAGTCATTAAAAAGAATTGATTCGATACATTTCTTATGTACCCATAGGTGCAGGCAGTTCATATCATCCATACATAGTGTTTTGATCTAAGATTTCAATTCTTCCATGTTTCAGCAGTAGCATATTGTTCCATGGAGCTAAGGTCCAAAATATAGAATAAAAAGTGTTTCCACGACTCTACCACCCGGCCAATCCTGTTCCACTTAATCCCTTTTTCATGGCCACATATCTTTACGGCTAAGGAATGGGAAATCTTTCTCCTGTTACATGAATCAAATGTTTCATTTCATCCGGGAAAAGCCATCCCTTTGTCAACACTGTCTTTGTCATTTGATCCAATAGCGTTCCGTTAGATAGGAACAAATTTGATAAATACTGATAACTCTCGGATAGAGTATTAGAACGGAAAGATCCATTAGATAATGAATTATTGCTTATAAGCCATCTCTGGCGATGAATCAACAATTCGAAGTGCTTTTCTTGCGTATTCTTGTCGAAATGATCTATGGATTGATCAGAAGATCCTTTCAATTGGCTAGAATCCCTTACTTGAACGAAAATAGATCTTGTGGAATCATATTGAATATTTGACAATACATTCCGTCAATAGAACCAGAAGTGATTTGGATCATTCAAGAATCGAAGTCGATTTGCTTTATAAAAAGAAGATATCAATGAACTTCTATGAAATGGTTTCACGGGATTCAGCCAATTGTCTCGATCATGGAATATCATTGAGAAATAGGAATCCGTGTTATCAAAGGATTTCCTGCGATTATTTCTAGTATGGAATGAGTCAATCATCCACTTTGGTATCTTTTTGGACAAAAATGGGAATATTGTTTCTATATCAGATAGGTTAACCATTTATATCCAAAATAAAAATATCCTAGAATTGGAAATAAAATATTTGTTCCCGAGTCAATCTCCTCAATTTTTATTAACCCGAGGCTCTTTATTATTTATTTTATTATTAGTGTTATATTTAGTATTGATGCTTTATCACATTGCCTTTTATGTGGTAATTCAGAAACCATACAGATTGGAATCATATATCATTGATATTTTTGTTCTCTCTTTCTATCATCCTTCCATTTATCCACATCCCCTTTTTTGTTTCTATCTTTTGTTGAATCTTTTTCATGGCTCGATAGATAATTTGATAAGCCAATGATTTTTTTTCGTGTTTCAGAATACGGTTAACCAACATGTTAACTAATCGATTATGATAAATTGGATCGGATTTTGCAGTTTTTTCTTCTGCAGTACCTCGACGTGACATGGGCGTGAAAGAGGTTCAAGAATCAGTTTTCTTCGTAAGATGATATACGCTGGCTAAAAATCCGCCTGGTGATACATCATAGGCACACTGAGAACGTAAATAATTGTAACCATATACATATGAAATGACAGCAATGGAATCCCAATCCTCCGTTTTTATTTGTAAAGTTTCTATTCCTCGGCATCGAAGCCCATGAACTAGATCAGAATCATTCTCAACTAATCCATAACTTGCATCAATATCTCAGTTTCAATTCAAACATGGGTTTGATTCACACTCCATGTTCTGAGAAATATTTACCATCCGGAAAGAGGAAAAAACGGATCGATGAGATTGATATTCAAATATTTCTTATTAGAACGTATTGATTTGACCCCATAAGCGGAACCGCCACCCAATAGCATGTTGCCACCAGAAGCAGAACCCCGTATTTCTTCCAGAAAATCTCCTAATTGTTCCAGAGCAACTAGAAAGAGATTCTTTAACCAGAAAAAATTCAGTTCAGATGTAGGATACCTATCCAGAAGTTGTCGATTGATTAGGACAAAATTAATTGTATCCTTTAGAAACCGTACGTGCACCTTTGGATGCATACGGTTCAAAAAAAATTTCGAAAAAAGAATCAATGCGACGATTCCAGTTCTATTTCTTTTTTCTTTAATAGGTTTTTTTGTTTTTCTAATGAAGGGGTTTTCTTCTATTTTTCAAAAAATACGAGATGAGCCCCCTTCTCTATAAAAAAGAATTTACTGAACTTATTGAATTAACCTTTCATTGATGTATTATTTCATCGAGATTCAAATCACGATGTCATTTTCTTGTTGCTGAATGGGCCCTTTCATTCAATTCTTTTAGGTTCATGTTCTACTCCGGGAAAAGATCTGTCCGAATTCCATTTGTACATATAGGGCAAATGGTCTCAGTACCACTTTTTTTATTACAACCTTTTTTCACCATGCAGTACCAGACACGAGATAGATCTTCCAAAGAACAAGGCTTTTTTCGAATAAGCCAATTCATTTGGGACCCTGCGGATCCATTCTTTTTCCTATTCAA